>JAKCPB010000638.1:0-329426 GCA_021442155.1 Cymbidium sinense
TATAATTTCTAAAAATAAAACTCTCACTTAACAAATTTGGTATGTTAAGTGAAAGTCAAATGTGATTGTCATTTTGAAAGAAGAACTTATTTAACAAACATAGGTATGCTAAATTTAGTTCAATTTGTTCTTATGATTTTCAAAAATGGGGGTTCTCTTTTGATATAGTCAGTCATGTCAAATGAGCTCCCAAATATGTTTTGAAGTCCAAGACTTTGGCAAGAAGGAGTTTTATCAGACAAATGTAAATAGGATTCAATTTTTTCTACCATCTCCAAGGGAAGGGGAACTCCCATTTGACAAATTTGGGTATGTCAATTGGGGGGTTCAAATATGTCTTGACATCTCTTTTGAGTGTGTATGATTTATTTCTTTTTGAAAAGGGGGAAAACTTCAACTCTAGCACATGTGATATGCTAAGTGTAGTATTAATTTTATATTATGATTTAATTCAGAAATAGAATCTCCATCCAATAAATTTGAGTGTGTGTGGGATGGGGATAACTATTTCCAAAGAAAATGTGCTTTTGAAAAATACATTAAAAATTGTTGATTTTGATTTTGTTTAAAAAGGAACCTCCTTGTAACAATCATAGGATTTATTAAATGAGGTTTGGTTATATGTGTTTTGTGTCTTTTTTTTAGAAAATTTCTTATAAATTTTTGTGCAAAGATCTTTTATTATATGGATTTGAAAAAGTGCTTTTGGAAAGACATGTTATTTTGTAGAAGGGTTCTATTTTCTTATTGTTCATGGGATGAACCTTGCCTTACCATCAGAATGGCGAAGAGATTCTTAACTTTGGTCATCTTCTTTATTTAATTAATTTTAATTTTCACCTATTGGGGGAATCCAATGGAAATTTTAGGACCTTCATGGAGTGAGGTCTTAAAACCTAAAGGATGTTGGAGAACTTTGCTTAAGGATGAAATAAGCTAGGTGCTAATGGAAAGAATGATAGTCTCGGGCCTATATAAAATGTAAGTCACTATGGATGCTTGGAAAATAATTGTCTACTAAAGATGGAGAGAGGAACCCTCTCCAGCGGAGTTGCTAGAAAAATCTATGATGTTTCTTTTTGGGATGTGGGACACCATACAGATCTTAGGGTGTACTTATTGAAGTGATCAGGTACGACATTAATGAATGATGCACTATCTCAAAAGATAGGAATCACCATCTTATAATAGACTTATTCACCTAGGACTCGAGGCATGATGGGTCTTCAAATATACCAGATCTTGCCCTTTTACATGGAAAAGTAAAGTAGGATTTATTTTAAGTTGGGTTCGTTAAGTTCCTTATGGAGGCAAGCCCCATAGTTAATTATACTAAGGAATGGGAATTCTTAAGAATACCCTCAATTAAAGTAGAAAATTATGATCTCTAAAGATTTCAAGGTTAAGACTATCAAAGGATTGGCTATTTTAGAAAATCAAAGGGATAGATCAAGGAGAAGACTTATTTTGAAATCTAAAGGGAGAAATTAAGAAATACTCATGATACTAGAAAGCCTAGTGAGCATTCTAATCTTCCCTGTAATTGGGCTTTATATTTTTAAAATTGAAGAGAGTTAATTATTTGAGTTGACATTTTATTAGATTCTTGGGACTTATAATTCCACAATATAAGATTATGGAAATGCCTAAGAGATGAGGATTTATGCTTGTAGCCCAAAAGAAATAGCTACCTCAGATTCCTAAACTAAGGAGCCTTGATATAAAACAAAGGCATGACCTAAGTCTAAGTGAAAGGTTGGTACAAGAGAGGATGAACCACCTGACTGTTGGACTTACAGTCGCCTGGAGTGGCTCCCAACTTACTCTTCATACATTTTCAATCTATGTAGGCAAGTCTTATGCTTTGCAAGATAGCTAAGCTGTTGTTCATTTAGAAAGGAGACTAAGTTCTTAAACTCCACTAAGAGACTAGAGCATGAGGGGATAAACTCGACTTAATCTAATACAAATTTTATCAAATTTATTTGATTCTTTTTGGACTTTTATTTTGACACATGCTATGGGATTTTGTATGCCTAAATGCATGAGAATTTGATTAGCAGCCAAATCAAGAGAGAAAGGGCTATTCTTCCACCAAAGGCTCTCAAGGTTAAGCCTTCATTTTCTGGCAAAGATGGAAGTCCCCTCTTAATAAGAGTGAAATAGTATGACATGCATGATATTATACATTCATCCATCCAAATAAGGGGTTGCTAAAAATTTTATTATCTTGATTTATTTCTAGGCTTTTAGTGAGGTTATGAGTTATTTTAAAATTTTAGTTATGAGTTGTTAGTGGGATAGAAAATTTAATTTTATCCTTAGAGCCTACCGCCTTCAGGTCACACATTCAAGCATCAATCATAAAAAAATTATGAAAAGTATGCTATTTTAATGCGTAATCTGAACAGAACATCCAAGATTTTATAGACTATCGTAAAAGAATAAAAGGCCAGTGCGGTCGACTTCTGCTGTGCACCCTGAAAAGAGAAAAAAAGATGGGTAGCCGAGCTTTACCCTTATACAACCTAGATTACATAAAAAAAAATAACACATGCTATTGGGGTCTTCTTTTCCTTCATTTCTTCCTTTTCTTTATTCTGATTTGATTTGCTCCAAAGGCATCATAGGGCACCTCAGGGACTAAGCCTTCTGGCCACTGCTCATCCTAATCCCCCATAATACTAATTCTAATTCCTAATGTAAAATTACATCAAAAATAGGAAAAGTAAATCTTTCTACACTTGCCAAATAAATGTTAGCTAAACACACCATACAACCCAAGTTATATGAATAATTTAGACTTAGACCCCACACACAAAAGCCCACCTATCCCAACATGGGTTATGCTTAGGGGGTAAACAACCTACACAATAAAATCATTTATATTTTTATTATAATGGCCCCTTAAGCACAACTCCCTATAGAAAATATGATTAGGCTAATAACGGCCTAACATCCAATCTACGAAACATACACCCTAACATTGAGTCTAAAATATTACATTAAGAATTAAAATACAACATCATTCAAACAATGCCCTAACTTAGCAGTAGAAGTAGTGACTTAGTATCCTAATGTGTGTGCTTAAGGCTTGTGTGGCAAGACTTTATTTGGCTTCTTTAGTTTAAGTTTCAATTTGGAGTTTGAATTTGTTTAAATTTTACCTTTGGGTGATTTCAATTTAAATGATTTATTTTTCATTCTTTTGTTTCACTTTTATTTAGTTAAAATGATGTTTAGGTTTTCAAGAATGAAGAGTAGAATGAATTCCATTTGTAGATGGAACTCACCCTATTCTACATCCTAATTCCTAAAGAATCTAACTAAGGTCCTAAGTATCTTAATTAGCCCATTTGAATTTGTGTAATTGATTTGATTTGATTTATTTGATTTGATTTAGAGCTTAGAATTTGAGTTGGTTTAATTATTTGATTGATTGATTTTGATTTAGATGTTTTGGTTTAATTACATCCTGATAATTCAATATCCTTAACATCTAATGAAGTTTAAGTTTGTTTAAGTTCATATGTTTTTGGTTGATTAATTTTAGATTAGATATTTTGATTTAATTAAATCTTGATAATTTAATATCCTTTTAAATTAATATCAAATTCTTTTCTTTGATTATGGTTATGTTACTTAACTTTATGTTTATTTAATTTGATTGTGGTTCATTTATTTGTAGTTTGATCAGATTAGACTAATTGAGATTTTGATTTTGATTTTAATTGAGTTTGATTCTTTGTAATTAGGACTTTATTTTTAATCACATCCATTTGTCAAGTTCATCAAAGTTTGGTTTGTATTTTGATTTCACATACATTGGAGTTGATTTGTTTATCTTATTTAAGTGGGTTGAATGAGATTTGATTTGACATATTAAATTGATGAGAGTCTTTCTTAATTTAATTTAATTTGATTTAATTTGATTTGATTAGCTTTATTAGTCCATGGGTTTGCTTAGGTTCAATGTGATTATGTGATTAGTTTAATTAAGAAGTGTATTTATGTTAATTATAAAGGTTTGTTTAGTTTTAATTTATTTTATTTTGAATTTATAAATGTAATTAATGACTTAATAATTTAGGTTTAATTTAGGCTTTAATTAGTATTTAATTACATTTTAATTATGTTTGATTAAGCTTAGGTTTAATATGTTTAATTTGATTAACATAATTAGTTTCCTTGAAGGGAGTGATTAATTATTAAATTTAAGGAGTTTGATTTAAGCTTAATTAGTTTTAATGTAACTTATTTAAATTAATTTGAATTAAGATGATGGATTAATTCATTAAGTTTGCATTAATTAGTTGTTTGTTTAATTAAGTTTGATTAAGGGTAATTACAAATTTAAATTATTATATTAATTAAGGGTTTATTTGAGAGATTAATGAGTTAATTTCTCACATGTGAATGATTTGATTTAGTTAAGTATTTTACTTAAGTTTGATTTGATTAAAGGATTATTGTTATTACCATCATTGTTATTAATTAATTGTTTATTTTATTTCAATTAGGTTTGATTATTTATGATTAGAGTTTTATTGATTTGATTCACTTATTATGTTTGTTTGATTTCATTAACATGTTTGACTTAGTTATTAGGTTGAAATATTTAATGGTTAATTTATTATCTTAATTCAAATGGATGTGATTTTATCATATGTTAATTAAGTTTACTTTAACTTTATTTAGCTTAATTCAATTAGTATTAAATGATTATGTTTTATTAGTTTATTAATCAATTTGATCTTTTTTTAGTTTATTTAATAATTAATTAGTTTTAGTTTATTTATGCTCATTAAGGGGTTTCATATGATTAAGATTCTATGCTTAGTGTAGGTTTAGTTATACTGGTTTCACCTATGTTAAAGTTTCCTAGACTTCTTTAATTTTAAGTTTGATTTAAGATTTAACGACTTAATTGAGTTTTATTAGCATAAATCATATTTAATTTAATTTCCTCTGAGGGTGATATTTTTCTAATTTGAGGTTTGATTGATGATTGCTTAAGTTATATTTCATTTTGATTTTTTTGATATTTAAATTATTTTTAGATTATATTTTAATTAACTCTTTAATTAATTAAACTCTACTCTTAAGTGTTTGTTTGGGGTTCATTAAGATTCAGAAGATCACATTATTTTTCTAAGAGTCCTAGATGTCAATTGAAGTGATTTAAGCTATTTTGAAGATTTTGGTAAATTTTTGAATTTTTATTTGATTTATTTTATTAAAATGGATAATTTGAAAGTTTAAAATTTAATTTCGCCCAATCCAAAATTTCTTTTTACTTGAAATTTTTATGGTAGGTGTGTTTGGACTTTAGTTTCAATTCCTAAAAATTTCAACTTAATATGATACATATTTTTTGTTTATTTAATGAAATTTGATTTTCACTAAAACTCAAATTAAGCTCAAACTAGTTAGTAAAATTTTGGCATTTTGGGTTTGTTGGATTTCTCTGAAAGACAAATCCAACGACCATTTATTTGCAATTTTTGTTAAATATTTTATTTTTTATGAATTTTTGAAGTTTTAAGTAATTTAAATTATTTTTTATAAAAAGGAAATATGCGCTACCGATGTTAGTCGTTAGAGAGAAGGAAAATGACACATGGCTTGCTCGGACCGTCCAATTGTAGATCAAATGGTCTAGATCAGATGATTCGTGAGGCGGATCGCACGACGGCGACGACCGAGTCGTCCGATCATAATCGCGAATGGACGGCCCAGTCGTGACAGTAATCCGGCGGATCTCAACATCCACACGCCGATCCGGCTATCGACGCGAACCACATGATTGGACTATCCATATCACATTAGGCAATTCGAAGGCCCAGATCGCATGATCCGAGCCATCCGATCTTGCGAACCGCGGGATTGGATGACGACTGTAGCACGCCGGACGGTGAACAGTGTATTCAAGCTTTTAAAAGGAAAAATGAGGGTTTTTAAGCCAAAACCTATCAAAATGGACCTATTTTTCGATGATTCGCACTGAAAGAAAATACTATTTTTTAATTGAGATGATTTAAAGTAAAAATGTGGGATTATCTAGGGGAAATTCCTAAAATCACTAGAAAATTAACACAAAATGCATGAAATCCTAAGGCCGGCTACGGTTTGCCAAAATTTACCTTGTCGGGGATGATTTTTGGTAGTGGTGAAGATTTGAGCGAACTCGTAGGTATGTGAGGAAGCTTTGAAATGATCTTTAACCCTTGCCTCCCTTGAACGTCTTCTCATGTTTACCATCGCCTCCGAAAAGCAACTATTTGTGTTTTTGAGCTCAAAAATGGCTCAAAGAGGTGGAGGATGGGTTCCTTTTTTGCTTTGGGGAGCTTTTAGGGGTTGAATGGTTGTGGGAGCAAGAGATCTTCATTTCTCCCTCCTTTATAATGGTCGAAAATCTATTATTTTTTTAAATTTTTTGGCTTCAAATTGATTGCCTTCTTGCTTGGGTGGTTGGGATGGATGATGGATTGATTGAGGACTTTGAATTTTTTCTCCAAAGTTCTCACTTGCGCCTATGATCGATCTATTCAATGCAAATGTTGGGAGGAGTTAAGTGCATGTGATGGGGAATTAAATGTTGGGTGGAATCTTATATGGGGAGGATCCATGAGGGATTTTAAATAGGTTGGGTTAGTTTTGGGCTGATCCCAAATGGGTTTGGGCCGGGTTTGATCAGGTCCCAAATGGGTCTTGGCTTGGTTAAACAGGATTTGGCCCAATTTGAATCGTTTGGGTCATATTGGGTCAAATTGACCCATTTGACCAAAATTGGCCAAATTAGCATGGGTTATAGGTTGATCTATGTTTAATTGGCTAATTGAATATGAATGTGGTCTTTAGTTTAAATTAATTTACATTTAATTTTGGATTTAGGAAAAATTGACCCTTTAGGCCAATTTGGGCTAGTTGGGTCAAGTTGACCAATTGGGCTTGATTAATCAAATTGGGTTTAATTAAGGCTTTGGTCAAGTTCAATAATCAATTTGGAATGAACTTGAGCCATTAGTTGCAATCAATTTTGGTCAGATCATGATTTGACACGATTTGGTCCCTTAGGCCAATTTGGGTCAATTTGGATCAAATGGCCAATTGGGCTTGGTTTGGCCCAATTGATTGCAATTGATCATCCTAGTGATCAATAATCATGGTAGAAGGTTTTGGTTAGCTTGGTTCAATACAATTTGGGTTGGATTGAAAGTTGGCTCAAATGGGTCCTATAGGTCACTTTGGGTGAAGTGGACCCAAGTAATTGGTTTGGTTTTGGTTTGATTCGAATTTAGCTGAACTTATATATGAGCCCTAGATTGAAATATAAATTCAATGACAATCAATTTGGAGTCTAAGGGATTTTGGCTCATTTGAAATTTTTAAGTCAAAAGGGCTAGGTTGGGTTTGACTTGGGTGGGTTTCGATTTGATTTGATGATTGTAGGTTTCATTTATATTTAAGTAAATAATTGAATGAATGATTGATTTAAGAGAAAATTCATTGATTTTGACTTGATATGGATAGAATGTGGCTAAGTCCAAAGAATTGGCTTAAAGAGCTTAGATTGAGTTTGGATTTGATTTTCAATATAGTTTTGGCCATTTGAATTTGGATTTCATTTATATTTGTGAATATAATTGAAAGAATGATTGATTTATAAAGAGACCATTTGAGTTTGATTTGATCTAAAGGGAGTTTTTGCTAAGCTTATGATTATGGTTCATATGGCTTAGGAAGGGTCTTAGGATTTGAATTTGATTTTGGGTTTCAATCATTTGGAGTCAAATTTGAAATTATATTTGGAATTTGAATTTGAATTTGAGATTTGATTTGAGAATTGAATCTATGTTGATTTGAGAAAGTGTATCTAGAATGGGTTTAGGCTATGGGATAAGTAATTTCCTTAAGCCCAAAGGCAGAGCCTAAAGTTATGATTAACCTCTAAGTCTCTAGGCCAGTTAAGTGTTCACCTAATCACTAGAAGTGTCTTATGACTAAGGAATTCTTAGTGTCTAGAATAGTCCTAAGTCTAAGAAGAGGAGGTTAAGAGCTCACTCCAAAAATGAGGTCAACAGTTATTAACCATTCTTTCTTCATGTAGGCAAGTTTTTACCTATGTAAAGGTTATAACCCTTGCACTTTCCAGTCATTTCCTTCTAGAGAACCACATTTAATATTTCTTATATTTCTTTCTTACTCTGGGCTATAAGGTCAACTCTAAATAATGCAACCCATGGCTTCTAAAAGAGGATCTCTTAGTTGGGTTAGGTTGGCTACTTTTTCTAGTTAAATGGCTATAGGTTTTTCAGCTTCAGATGATTATTCCATGAGATCCAAATAGAGTCTAATTATATATTTTCTTAATATTTTCCTTCACCCATAACCCACTTTGAGGGATATTATTTTTATGGAGTCATTGGTGGTTTAATAATGATTACTATGTGGACATGTCATATATTAGACCATTGTCTTGCTTGATTACAATGATTCACCCTCTATCTTCTACATTGACATTCAGAATATGGATTGACTTATTATAGTAATATTTGATAAACTGCAACATTTTTTTCTTTTAGAATCTTAAATTAAGTCAATCAAAATCAATTTTTTACTTTCATTATTAAAGATTTTTTAACTAAGTCATCATCAAGTTTAATTAATAAGGGAAGAGATGTCTCCCAAGAAGAATGGGTAACTTACAATCCTTTTTTCTATATAAGTTGTGAGAGTTGGCACACCTAAAAGGGGTGTGAATTAGTGTGATATACAAATATTTATTTAAATAAGAAAATAAATCAAAGCTTTATTGAATAACAAAAGAAGAGTTTAATAAAAAAAAAAATCCAACAATTAAGAAGGATGCTACTACAAAGAAAGTTTCTTACAAGAAAAATACTTACACAAGTTCTTAACTAGAACAAAATCTTAAATAAAAGCACAAGACTCAAATGCAAGGTAAAAGAAAATAACAACTACGATGAAAATGCAACATTATCAACACATAAGTCCTTAAGGGAAAAGATGAAGAGAGTGACTTTTCACTTAAGTTAAACACTCTTCTCTAAGCCACCTTTAGGATTTTCCACATTCAAGTTACTAGTCAGGCTCCCCATAAGGGGTATTTATATGGATATAGATGAATAAAAATAAAAAAAAATTTTGAAAAAATCGGTCCAATCATACTCTCGATCCAACAACATATTGACGACATTTCTCTAAGGTATGAGACTCGATGATACGATTATCCCATTGGCCATCACTATTTGTATTGTATGACGTTGACCTCACTTTAGTAATGTTGACAACCCTCCTTGGAGATAGGATTTTATCTAAGCACTAATGTTTAGTTAGCCCCATTCTTTAGAGTAAGGTTGATGATCACACTAATCTTAATAATTAGGATCTCCAAGCTTAGATTAAGAGATTCCTAGTTTGACACTTAGGACACTACATTTAGTAATTATGTGTACAACCTGAACTATGGCAAGAATGGAAACAACAAATTAAAGGAAAATTGAAATCATAATTTAAAATCAAAATAAAATTAAAAAAGTCAACACATTAAAGTGAAATCTTGGTTACTTAGTGGTCTCCACAAGTCCTGACTTGAGCTAATTGGACAAGGTGAGTCCAATCAAATTTAAATTCAACAAAATTCATCAAAAACTTAAACAAAGTAAATCTAAATTTGAATCTAAATTCAATTGAGCCAAGATTGAGGTAATTGGCATGGTTGACCCAATTGACCTTATTTAAGCTCAAAATCATCTAAGTCCATAAAAATCAAATAAAATCAAATAAAATCAAAATTAAATCAAGGAAAATTAAAAACAATCTATGTATAAACATAAATAAATATAAAACTAAAATTAGATTGGGGTATAAAATGGCAAGTTAGGTCATTTGACCTAAGTTGACCAATATGGGCATCACCAAGCAAAAGTCAAACTAATCATAATTTGATCAAATTTAGTCATTCTAATGACTCAAAATCATCCAATGAATATAATCAAGTACAAAATTGTACAAATTTGAATCCAATGAGAAATCAAATAGCTTAATTGGGCCACTTAGTTTGAGTGAACCCAAATGGACCCTATTAAACTCATTCTAAAATTATTATGAAATTAATTCAAAGTAAATATTCCAGAAAACTTAAAAATCATATTTGAACATAATTCTACTTTTCTTAGGTTTGATTTGACCAAATTGGTCATTTGACTTGAACCGATTTGAGCCATTAAGCCCAATTTGGATCAAAATGGGTCAATCAAAATCAATCCAAAATTAATTAAAATTAATTACTCTAAATCATCTCAAGCATTGAATCAAACATAATCAAAACCTAATGTAAATCCAATTGTTCGCTTTGAACCTAATTGAACTCATTTGAACCAAATGAGTCAAGAGGGGTTCAAGCCAACACAATCCAACTGGATTCAAACCAAAACCAAATTTTGTCACATAGAGACTTGCACATCAACCCATGTGAAGTTGCTCCAAGTCAACAATTGAGGCTTGGAGGAAAGAGAAAAATAATGGAAAAGTTTCTAAAATCCAAAATTCACTCAGGCATAACCCATCTCCTCACTTGGCTCATCTTTGACAGGCTTTATAATGACAATTTGTTGACTTTGTCAAGCCTCCATCCCAACTGTCCATCACTTCAATCACCATTAATGGAGATTTTCAGCCACCATTAAAAGAAGAGGAAAAGAGGGCTTCCACTTTCTCTTTTTAGCTTTTCACATGTCTTGGAGCTTGACTAATCAAATTCTGGCTTTCCCCTCTTAATTCTCAACCACTAAAACATCAAATAGATTGAACTTTAGAGAACTATGGTGGTACTTGGTGATTTGAGCGATATAGGAGAAGACAGAAGAGGAGAATCATTCATATGCTCCTTCTTAGCCTAAGGAAGAGATCCCACCTAAAAAATTCACTCAACAAAAATGCTTGAGTAAAGTAATTTCTCCAAACCAAAGTCAACCATTAGGGCCGACTTTTCTTTTGTGAAAATGTTAGTATTCTAGGAATTTCCCATTAGATGCACTTGTATTTTCATTTTTGCAACCTCTCAATGCAAAATATAAAGATTTTTGGTGAAGATCGTTGGAAAATTATGCATTTGGAGTGGAATCCATCTGCCCTGTCTTTCTATTCATTGGTGCTCACCATCCACCAGAGAGGAGTCACACCTTCTCGACCTACTTAAATAAGATGAATAACTCTGATTAAAATGCCATTAAGACCTAATATGAGCCTTTGGATCAACAAGATCGATCTAGACTATTAATTTGTGATTAGACTGTTTGGATCAAATCATTTTCCACTCATTTCAATGCATCAGTACTTGCATGGCCTAATCAGGCTTTGGTGTGTGTAAAGGTGACCTAGTTAGCGTTGATTGGGTTAAATAAAAACTTTGGGATTTTATGAATTTAAAATTTATAAAATACATATGAAACTTCAAAAAATCATAAAAAAGTAAATATTTGATGAAAATTACAAATAAAGGCACTTTGGAATTTTCTTTTCAAGAGAAATCCAATGAAACTAAAAGCTCCAATTTCATTAGGTATTTTGGGATTAATTGGAGTTTGAATAACAATCAAATTTCTTTAATTTATCCTAAAATGTTTATAAAATTGAATTGAAATTTTAAAAAATAATGTTGAGGCTAAGATCTACCTACCATAAAAAGTTTAAGATAAAAAAAGTGATAGAATTGAAAGATATTAAATTTGAAGCTCAAATGGCTCATTTTGATAAAATAAATAATTATAAATTATAAAAATATTGGGCAATAATCAAAAGAGCTTAAAATTCTTTAATTAATATCGTACTCGAGAAATATATTTAAGCCTCTGAACCTCATTGAATCTTAAATCACATAACATAATTATGGGTTAATTAACTATAATTAATGCCTTTAATTATGATGAACTCTAGAAAATTATAATAAATCAACCAATAATTCAAAAATTACAAATGAGCCCTAATTTGTATTGTGTTATTTTGGATTAATTTGAGTTTTAATGAAAATAATCAAATCATAATAACACTTAAAATAATGATCCACTTGACTTGAATGTTTAGCAAAATGAAATTAGTGTTAAAATCCATCTAACATGAAAACATTTTAAGGATTATTGATCAATGAATGGAATGTTATAAAATTTCAAAGTTCTAGTACTTAATTTAATTAAATAATTTAAATTAAATAAAAGAAATTAGGGAAACTTTTGAAAATGTCTTAAAATATCATGATTAATATCAAGAAGCTCTAAGAAAATATTAAAACCCTTTGAAACTTGATAACCTCAAAATAACAGTCTTAGGGTTTAATAAATCATTGAAATCAACATTAATCAAATTTATTAGAACTATATTCTAAGACATACATAATAAACTAAATATAAAGCTAAATTTGTTAACAAATTAAAACTTAAACTCTCATTAATTAAACCCTAGTTTAGTTCATGCAAACATAATCTAATTTTTAATCTAAATTAAATTAAAACTTTATAAATATAGTTAATCATTAATTGGAATGTAGTCAATTAATTAAGTAAAACCAAATTAAACATAATTAATTCATCAAATTCTAAACAAAACCAACCCTTAATCAAGTAAAATAGGAATAATAATAATTAATAAATAAAACATAAGATTAAATTTACTAATTATCTACTTTAAACTAAATTAAATGAAATTAAATTAAATAAACCATGTTATATATAACCCAAGATAAGCTTAATTTATATTAAATACTTAAGATCTTATAAACATTCATCAAAGTTTAAATCCAACTAATCATGACTAATTAAATATTAACCTTTAATTAAATAAGATAATACTCAACCTAATCATTTATTTAAGTTAATTATGTTAAAATGAACTTAATTTTATTAAATCAAATCAATTAGACATATAATTGGTCTAAACCTAATTTGAGTAAACTAATTGAAATAAGATAAATTAAGATTAATCATTAACTAAATTTTAACTATTTAAATTAATGAAGATTGAATTAATCATTCATCATATTTTAATCGGTTAATCATGATAAATTCAAATAATCCAAATTCAAGTTTTAATCAAATCAATAAAATAAAGCTTGAATTAATCATTCATCATATTTTAATCAAGTTATCAATCAAGCTTTAATCAATTTCATCTTTTGATTTAAATAATGAATAACTAAACTTTAGATGGTTTGATCAATAATCAATATTTAGTTAAGTCATTTGATTAGAGTTCAAATAAATCAAATTAATTAAATTTAAATATTTAATCACATTAGTTTAACAAAAACCATCTAACTGAACTTTATACCTTCAAAACCACTAATCGAGCTTCAAGTAAATCAACAAATTCTTCAATTGCATTAGATTAAGAAAATTATCTTAAACAAGATACACTAAAATGATCTATAACCAATCTATTAGTTAAGTTAATCACTTAATGAAACCTTTAGTTAAAATTAAATTTGTCATGTTAAAGTTAAATGACTTTTTCAATTAGACCAAAATAATTAAACATTAACTTAATTTAATCAAGTCATTTAAATATGATAGGTTAGATTGAATAGACTTTGAATATGTTAATCAAACTAAATCATAACTAATTCAATCATATAATCATATTAAACATCACTCAATCAAAATAAATAAAGTATAAACTCAAATAAAATAAAATTCAAGTATAAAAAAAACTTAATAATCTGACAAATATTAAAATTACTATGCATCGTCAGTTGAATAATAAAAAAAGCATACATATGAATTGAAATACGAAATGAATTTAATGTTGTCAAAACTTAAAACTACTAAATTCAAATAATGATAGAACTAACTTAATGAGCATAAACTATATGGAAAAATGAAGCCTAATGAGCTTAATAAATAATTAAATGGAAAACCAAGTAAAAGATTGAAACATTAGTTGAATTCAAAATTGAAGCAAACTCGAATTATATTTATCAACTTAGCGTAAATAATAACATTCATAACACATAATATTTAAATAATAATTAAACCAATTTAATCAACTTAAATGATTGAAACCAATGAAACCTAATGAACTTAATGCATTGAAGTGTCTATAAATCAAACAAAAAGAGGGAGAAAAGAGAAGAAGTAAATAACATACCACAAATCAACCCTTCATTCAGTTAAACTGAACTTAAAAAAGTAAACCTTTGCTAAAATATAACTATCAATATTAATTAAAATTAATCAAATTAAACTTAATTGATCACTTAGAAAAAAACATATGGGTAGGAGTATATTTTTTAGGGATTGGTATATATATTCAAGCATTTCTCCTAACACCACATTAGAGTTTATTTAGATCTAGGTTCTACTTCTTATTGATGCAAGCCTCCATAGTTAATTACCCCTTTCACTATAGTAATAGAGCACTCTCAATTAAGGTTGGAAACAAACATATTTATTCGATGTGCATTTGGCATCCTAGAGGTACATCTTGGCTCAAATGACCATCTAAAAAGAAATATGAGTGTAATCTCCATCAAGATCCCATGGTTCAGTCTAGGGGTGTGCATTCGGTCGGATTGGACAGATCGATTTTTTAATTTGCTAATCCGTTCAGTTTAAAATTCATAATCTGAAAATCCAATTCGTATAAAATTTAATATAATCCCAACCAATCCAAAAAAAGTTCGAATTTTCGGTTCAATTTTTTAAAAACCGAAAATAATTAAAAACCTAAAGTTTGGTGATTAAAGTAAATTATGATGGAACTGCATATTTTAATCTGTAGCAGATATGCTTTCATTTCGAAACAGTACTTTACATTTTACAAGCTTAAATATAAAATATTAATGTACCCGTGATTTGGATCCTCTTATTTATAATGATAATCGTAACTTGTGCAACAACTTCTCTTAATCATTTTCTTCATTCAAATAATAGTAAGAGAGACATTGCTCATAAAAAAAAATGCTATGGAAGCAATAAAAAAGATTAGGGCTTTAAGAAAGACTGTAACTTTACCTCATTTTCCTCTTCATCAAATAATCAACCATCAGTATAATTTGCAGAACTGAAAATTCAAAAGCATATATAAAAGCATATATAAAAGAGTCATCCAACCAAATTCATGGCACAGGCTTTCCCACAGTCAATAGAAAGCTTTAAAATAACTTTATAGAAGAATGATGCATAGCACAAAATAGCGAGCTTGCCCGTAACAATATTTTGGTACCCAGAACTTAAAACCTGCCATCTAAGCCATTCAAATCTATGCAGAAATCAACATTCCACATTTAAAAAGAATTATAATTGCAATATTAGTATATTACAAACATTCATAAACATTCTTAGAAAATGGTAAGAAACATTCCAAATAACATTCCAAATATTCAATCAGAAGAATCGTAATAAATTACAAATACAAATGTTACAACGGTCTAATCCTCTCCAGACTCCAGCAGACAGCAGTCTCTCAGCTTCAAGGAATCCCCCAATAGGCCCCATTGATAAGTATTTTAAATGTTTCCATCTGCGAAAACTACTGGGAGTAAGAAAAGGAAGAGAAGCTTCAGAGAAAATTTTTCCTTGAACAAACTGAACAGTACCTTGGGATAAAGGGTAACGCAAAACAGTGGAGATGGAGATGATTGACACTATTGAATGGAGGTTGATGAAAACAAAATTTGCAAGAAAAAAATGAACAACAAAGCAAAATATGCTAACAAAATGTTTGTGATTTTCACTTTTATGTTAATTTTTTGTGATTTTCACAAAGGATGATTGACACTGATTTTCACTTTTTAATAAAGGCTCAGGCTCAGTCAAAAAATTACTAAGAGCAACAGAATATGTGAGCATCCAAACTCCAGATTGGAGGGTTACAATCACATACAATGCTACCAGCAGTAGTAAATGAAATATAACATCAAAGCCATCATTGCCAAAATCGCCGCCAAACATTCCCAAAGTAATGATAAATCCCTCCTGGATTAGTAAACATTAAACAACTCCACCAGATCCAGCATAACAAATTACAAAATAATTCAGTACTCCATTCACTTTCAGATTTCAGCCGATAACAAAATGGAATTGCATGTCAATAGATAACAGGATAACTGGATAAGTGATAAGTCGGAGCAGAGCAATCCATGCTCACATTCAGATTTCAGCAAATAACATCAAAACCATCATCTTTTATAAACCCTAAACAGTAAACAGGTTCATTTATCAAAAGGGAAACAGACAACACCCAAAAGCCAACACCCAACAGCCAACACCCAACAGCCAACGGCCCAACACCCATCAACTGATCAAAGAGAGGAAACAGCCAAACAGGAAAGCGAAATCTATAGGAATTAGGAAAACAGCCAACACCCAACAGCCAGCATCCAGAAATAACCATCAAAGGCTCAAGAGGGCATCCAGCCAACACCCAACAGAGAGAGCCACACCCAACAGAGATACCAAACCACCAAAACCGGAAAAAGACCCCAAAGGCAAGATCTCCACCCAAAATCCCAAATAAAGCAATAATAGCAAAGTCAAAAAATAGTATAATATAAGTAGCAACAGCCAACACACAACAGAGAGAGGAAACAGGAAAGATAAAAGCCATGGGGACCAAGAGAGCATCCAACCAAAAAAATAACCATCAAAGCCACCACTAATGCAAAGCGTGCAGCCACGAAAAAAAAAACACCACATCGATCCGACCACTGAGTCACTAACCAAGAATCCAAGATGGCAAGAAGCAAATACCAGGAAACACCAAAGACCAAATAGCCAATAATACATTATTAACACTTAATAATCATAACATGGTGGAAGATGACTTTAAGTCTTTAACATTCAATACAAATAGCAAAATAAGTAAGACTATAAGAGGGATTCAAATATTCAATACCAAATTACCAATAGCCAATGTAGAACAGTAGAAGCATCAAACATCCAAGGCAAGATAACAACCAATCCCAAGTCACCAAGCCATGAAGTCCGAGAGAGCCACAAACAGCCGAAACAAGAAAAAGGAAAACAACCAAACAAAATTGAAAAAAACTAAAGCTAACTAGCTAAGAAAATCCTTAAGAGTTAAGAGGCCATTAAGTTTAGGAAAAACAACAACAACAGCAGGCTAGCCATTAACTTGTATCTGTATCTGTATGACTGTATCATTTAAATTCTTTACCAAAAGTTTGGATCATCTATAACCTTTGATAGATCTGAAAGAAAAAGAATTAAAGCATAATATAGTATGGTAGTGATGTATGGAAAAAAAAAAGTGTTGTAAGTAATTGGAAAAGTCTAAAAGATACAACAATACCTTCATCAAATTTATCAATGTCACGAATGTTCTCCTCAACATTGACTGGCTCATTTGTCCACTTTGCTCTCATCCAATCTTGGGCACAAATAAGAGCTTGAACTATTTTAGGAGATAAAGAGCTCCTAAAAGCATCTAGAACACACCACCGCATAAAAAGTAAACTAAGTTAGTTGATATAGGAACAACCAAAATATCTCTAGCCATTTGAGATAAGATGGGAAACCTTGGAGCATTAACCTTCCACCATGTTAAAATATTAAAGTCATCTTGCATAATTTTAGAGTCTTCAAGTATATATCTAAATGCTTTTACTCTCAAGATCATCTCTCCCATAATTATGCCTCTTAAACTTCTCAACCATCATGTACTTTCTCCCCCATCCCTTGGATCATGATGGCTTAATTGGCTTTCAACAATATTTTGTCTTATCTCGTGAGCAATTTCTTCTATTCCTATTAACTAACTTCATCTTATAATCATAGAACATATCGTAGCCTAGACCTTATTGCTCGTGCCAAATTCCAAGCCGGGATACATATCAACTACAGCAAATTCAATATATCTAAGTTTGAACCTAGGATCAAGTACAACTGCAAGATAAATATTCATATTCATTTTATCAACACAACCCCAATACTTATCAAACTTTACTTTCATTTTCTTTGCCATGGTACTAACTTCAATATCATTATGTGATTCCCAACTTTGAAGCACACATTGGACCTCCGCAATCTCATGAAAGAAAGTGTTTGAAGTAACATATAAGGAACTCAAATGCAGTAAGCTCATAAAATCTTTCTAAGAATGTTACAAGCCTTCTTGCATTCTCCCAATCACCATCACATGGAACTCCACCTCCACCATCCACTTCCTTCTCCAACTCTATTCTAAATTGAGGATCAACCTCTTCATATCTCTCAAAAGCTTTTGAAACCTAAGCTGAGAATTTAACATCAGATATGTAGAATTCCACCTTGTAGGTACATCCAAACACAACAAGCTTTTGCTTTGTATTTTTTCAATTTCAATGCATTCTTTGAATTTTTTAAGTCTTGATGGAGACTGCCTAATGTACCTCACTGCTGCTCTTACACAGTGTATAGATCTACCAACCTCCTTAATTCTATCTTGAACAATAAGATTTATAATATGTGCAACACATCTCATGTGTAAGAACTTACAATCAAGAACACTTCCCTCCCGTTTAGAAAATTTCTTCTCGCAAATGATTGATAATACCATTATTGGAGCTAGCATTATCAAGCTATTGTAAATACTACATTAATACCCCAATCAATCAAACATCTCTCTACCTCGCCAACAATCTCCCCTCTATGACTATATATAGGACAAAAATTAATGACTCTCTTTTTTAACTTTCAATCTTCATCAATATAGTGCACGATTATACACATGTAATTAATTCTCTGAATTGATGTCCATGTGTCTCAAAGCAAACCCTAGTAGTTGAATCTCATAATATTTTTTTCAAAGCATTCTTCTCATCTAAGTAAAATTCAAAGCAGTCACGAGTGAGTGTCTAATGGGAAGGTATTTTAAACATTGGGCAACATTGAGTCATAAAATATTTAGACCCATATCCTTCAACATGTTTGAATGGTAATTCATCCATAATAACCATGGTCGCTAAAGCTTTTCTAACCTTCTTGATCAAACTTCCAAGCTTTGAGACTTCCGTTATTTGTTCACCTTTGTCACTAGGTTGCAATACTAGTAGAGTTTGATTTTTTTCCATGTTATGAGGATTCTTCTGACATACAGATAAATGTGTTCGTAAAGTTGTAGTACCATTAAGCTTTGTATCACTATGATAAGTCTTCCCACAATAGTTACATTTACTCATCTTTTCTCCAATGGAACTATTAAATTTAGTAAAGTGATCCCAGACATCTGATCGTGGTCGGACTGTCTTTCTTGTTCTCTTTTCAAAAGATGACTTGCTACTTGAAGCACTTGCAATACAATGGATATTATCTTGATTGATAGGTGTTTGATTTTGGGAAGAACCAATCATGCTAAAACTCTCTCCATAATGAGACATCTAATCAAAGTGTAAAGAGATAAAGTAAGAATAAGCCAAATGGAAGGATTAATAAGACTTAAATATGACTGCTACCTTATTCTAATCATAATAACAAAAAATGACAGAAGAAATTTAAAAAAATAAGACAGCTATCAAATAATTATATTTTCAATAAATTATGTACTGTATAATTACATTATTATTCTGTACATTGAAAAAGCTAATTTTTACGTAATGGAAAAGTAATCCAAATTATAAAGATTGCCTAGAAAACTACATATAAATATTCTCTCTGAAATGAGAATTGATATAAGGAAGATTGACCTCTCATTAACCCCCTCTCTTCCACTATTGTGACTTTTGAAAGCTAAGGTATAATATTAAAAGAGTATTTGGGTGAGGCCAATAAACTACCTCTCAAGCCTTGATTCAAGTTCCAACAACTTCCTTGAACTCATATCATTTAAGCTCATATAAAATGTTAAGAAGGCAAAACTATAAAAAATGTTAAGAAGGCAAACTCCTTATTTAACAAAAAATTCTATTTGATGATCACTATGCCCATAAGCCACAATGAGTCATATACTCATATTATATCCTTTAAACGAGTTGGGGGCTACATGAGGTACCCTCTTCATTGCTTGATCATTTAGATAACACATGCTTTTATAACTTACACCTTTATTTCATCTTGTAAATCTCATCAAGAGATTTTAATCAAGCTTAAAATTACTCAATTTAATTAAATAGATGAGAAGAAAATGATTTACCTCATTACCTGGCAAACTAATTTCAGCTCTAGCATTAACTTATATATACAGAAAATTTTAAATGATCTAATAAGCTAGAATATATCATATCGGAATGATAAGAGTTTATGCTTCGCCTTCGTGCCTTAACATTCACATAAATCACATTTAGAATGCATTTTCCAAAATATAGAGAAACATGCTTTAAGAAAAACATTAAGACAAAACACAGAAGTTCAGAGAGACAGAAACTGTCAAACTAAATTTATAATCCAAAATCACAGAACAAATCAGCTAGCAAACATAACAAAATAATCCATTATTCCATTCAAATTGTAGCCGCCGGCCAATAAGAAATACCATAGAACTTGCCTCGGCACTATGCCCTCCGGAAATAAGAAATACCACAGAACTCTCTCAACAATACCAACTCTAACCCTCCAAGTCTCCAAACTTCCAAAGTAGAAGCCACAAACAAAACACTAAACAAGTAAACAGAATAAAAAGAATCCATGAAAATTGAGACAAAACCTGCTGCATTGCTGAATTTGAGAAGAAGGGAGAAGAGGCTAGGGCCTTAGCTATTGAGACGATGAGAGGCGAGAAGGGAGAAGTCGAGAAGAGAGCAGAAAACAGATGAACAGAATGAAAACGTCCACAGTTGATAGCCCTACAATGAATAGTCGAACAGAACAGAAGTCGAAGATGAAGAGAATTAGAGAAGTAGCAGTAGAGATAAGACCATAAGACTGATAAGAGAACCAGCGCTCGAGCGCGATCGCGGGGAAGGGGAATGCCTATGCCGGAATGGGGATTGGCGATTGCCATTTGCCGATTGAATGGGGATTGCCCTTTCGCCTCCCTAGGTCACTAATCAATTTTTTTTGCACGGGGCACGAGCCGCGACGAGCCAAGGGCCTTCCTCCGAAGTCTCGACTATCCGAGTTCCGCTTGCTAAATCGGATTTTGGTTTTTCAATATTACAAATTTTTAAATCCAATCCATATCCAAAAACCGAAATTAGCTCAAATTAAATCCAAAATCCAAAATAAAATTTAAAAACTGATCCAATTTAAAAAATTCAGTTCAGTTTTAAATGGATTTTTGGTTTAAACCGAATTATGCACACCCCTAGTTCAGTCATCCCAAGATTATGTTATTCTAGTCTACCAACATCAGAGGGACATAATTGTAATGCCCAAAGAATCTGATTAGCAATGATGGGTTGCTTTGTTTCAGATATAGCGAGTAGACTTAAAATTTTAGTGTAAGTGGTGTAAGAGTGTTCGTATGGTGAATATATCATAAGGTGTTCACATGGAAAATATGCAGATGTTCACATAGTGAACAAATATAAAACTAGGCTTACATCTCTTTAGAATGTCAAAATTAGTATTGTCCACATGGTGGAAGGATATGAATTTGTTCACATGGTGAATAAATTATAAGGCATTTGAATGGTGAATGAACCAATGTTCACAAGGTGAATGAATAGAAGATTGGGCTTACATCCCTTTGGAATGCCAAAATTATTATTCACATGGCGAATGGGAAGATGTTCACATGATGAACAAATATGAGGCTGAGCTTACATCCTTTTGGAATGTTAAAAATTAGGGTGTTCATATGATGAACTAGTTATATAATTAGTTTAAAAGTATAAAGGATTGGTGCCTCGATGCAAAGAGGGTAGGGCCTCAATGTTATCATAATGGTGTATAGGCGTTGCTAAGGTGGAATTTTGATAGGATGTGTACATATAACACTATAGAGTACTACGTCTTAATGCCACATGTATAGCGCTTCAATGCTTTAATTATTAGTTAGTTTGACTTGTTGAATGATGCCTCGACACTAGAGGTATAATGCCTAGGCACTGCGTTAAGAGAATGAAACTTGATAGCTTAGCACCTCGGTGCTGGATGCTAGTGCCTCAGCTTTAGACCCTAACACCTTAGTGTTTTGTGGAAGATCCTCGAAGATTTTATTTTCAAGAGCATGGAACCTCAGTGCTATGGGGACAATCCCTATAGATTTCAATTTTGAGAGCATGGCACCTTGGCGCTGTGCCATGGTATTGTGGTGGAATTCCCCTCATATTTCTTTTTTGAAAGCATGACACCTCAACACTGTGCCTTAGTGCCTCAGCACTATGGGGTAGATCCCATAGATTTTATTTTTGAGAGCATGGCACTTTGGCACTATGGCTTGGTGCCCCATGTTGTGGGAAAATCCCCAAAATTTCATTTTGAGAGCATGGTGCCTGGTGTTATGGATAAAAATATGAATATTGAATCAAATTCTTGAATATTTTAGAAATTTTATAAAAATTTTGGTAGAGTATCACTTTAGCAATGCTAGATTCTCATTTTTAGTGTAATATTCCTATGTTTTGGATCTAAGATCAATGGGCGAAGATTTCTTTTCTTGTCACACCAAAAGTAAGTTCAACAATAGAGGTCTTTAGGCTTTTGAATTTTGGAATTTTTAAATTTTTTTGGGTATGTCAGGGCAAGGGAGGAGAAAGGGGAAAGAAAAAATAATGCCCTCCATCCCGTGAGAAGACTCTTAGATGAGAAATTGCCTTCTTATAAGAGCTTTATTTTGTCCTATAATCTTCTCCATACTCCCATTGGTAGTCGTAATTGAGACCATAATAATAATTTGCTTGCTTCATTAAACTACATATCATCTTTATAGTGCCTTGGTGTTGGGATTATAGCATCGACACTAAAATTACAGCCCCTTGGTGTTGTACCATAGTTTTGACAGTTGGACTAGCCGTTAACTTTCTAGAAGGTCATGGAAATCCTTTGATACCAAGATTACAGTGCCACAATGCTATGGCACAAATTTTTTTAATGTAAACAAAATTGGTCCAATGAATTTTTCATGTCGATTAGACATGATGCATTTGCTGCCTTCTTTCTTTTACTTAGATTTAGATCTGGCCCTTTTAGGAATATTAGACATACTTTGAACTTAGATCCGGCTTGATAAAGATCGAGCTACTTTGGGGTATATTAGATCTGATCCAAACCCTTTGGGTATGATGGATCTTGATTTAAATTTGATTTGGTCCCTTTAAGCATGGTGGATATGATATATCCCTTTGGGGCATGATTGATCTAAGTTTAATTTAGATCTGAGCCCTTTGGATATGATGAAATCTAAATTTAGGTTTTGGACCCGACCACTTTGGGTATGATGTATCTTAGCTTAATTTAAATCCTACCCCTTGATATGATGGAATCTAAATTTAGGTTTTGGATCTCGCCCCTTTGGGTATTGTTGATCCGATCCAAACCCATTGGGTATGATGGATCTTAGTTTAATTTAGATATGACCCCTTTGAGTATGATGAAATATAAATTTAGGTTTTGTATTTGACCCCTTTGGACATGGTGGATTCTATCTTAATTTTGCTTAATTGGATAGTGTTTATTTTTGATAGGGGATCTTATTTTGCAAGATATATAAAATTGCCTCTATTAATAAAGGAATTTCTCATTGAAATAAAAATATTTTATTCGTAGTTACGCATATTATCTTTTAAGATATTGTCCATTTATATGTGGTATAGGCATGATGCCTTTTGCATCAATGAGCTGATAAGCTCTACGTTCATATACCTTTTCAATAATATATGGTCCTTCCTAATTTGGGTTGAATTTTTTACCAACTAGTTAGTGTGGAACTATTGACCTTATTCGTACTAGTACTAGTTCTTCTGATTTGATGCTTCTTGCGTGAACTATACGGTCATGAGCTTGGGTCATTCTTGCTTTATATATTTTTAGATTTTGTTAGGCTTATAATCACACATCATCCAAGGGTTCAAGCTCTTCATATTGTATTTGAATATTTTCTTCCATTGAAAGTTCATTTTGAACTGCTATACAGAGTGAAAAAAATTCTACCTTGACGGAAGTATTACTTCTGCTTCGAAGACTAAAGAGTATGGTGTTGCTTGTGTAGCTATTTTATAAGTGGTATGATATGCCCATAATGCTTCTATTCTTTTATTGTGTCATTCTATTTTATTTTTGGAAAGAATTTTCTTGAATAGCTTAATTAGCATTTTGTTAAATTCCTCTGCCAAACAATTAGCTCTTTGATTTTATATTGAGAAATATCACTAATATATCTTATACTTTTCAATAAAATGATAGATTTTGATATTCTTTAAGGTAATTTCATTATTAGATATAATCCTTCAAGGTTTTGAATCTATAAATAATATGGTCCCGTAAGAACTTTACTATATCATCTGCTTTAACTTCTCTTAATGGAATTTCTTTTGCTCATTTTGAGAAATAATCAGTAGCACTTAGAATGAAGTGATGTACTCTAGATGATGGAGGATCTATTGGACCTATAATATCAGTTCCCCGCCTTTCAAATGTCCATGATGCAATTATTGGGTGTAAAGTATTGGGTGGCTGATGAAATGTCTGCATTTATTTAACACTCATGATATTTTTAGCATATTTGATGTAGTCTTAGACCATGATAAAATAGTAATATTTCCATTTATTTAACTTTGATTTTTTTATTTTAGGCTAGATTAGTGTGCTCCACATAATCCTTCATGAACTTCAGCCATTATTATCTTGCCTTCATTTAATCAAGGCATCGTAGTCACATTTGGTCGAAAGAATCATGATATAATGTGTCATTTATAAGAGTATATCATAATGCTCATTATGAAATTTGATGAGTCTTTGATTTATCTTTTGAAAGCCCACCACCTTTGAGATAAGTGATGAATGCTTCTTGTCAATTATCTTCTTCTATTATGGTCACGACTTCTTGACATTCTTTAACTTTAAAGACTTACAGGAGGTTGGCACTAGTGCTAGCTTATTTAGAACTATTATTATAATTGGATTGACTTAAGGGTCTATCATTTCTTTAGCTAATTTAGCTAACATGTTAGCTTTTCCATTATCTTGATGCAACACCTTTATGATGGTTACTTCAGGTATTTATTTTAAAATCTTCAAGACATGTTTATTGTAAAGAACTAATTCTAGCTTATTTATTTTAAACGTCCCAATTATTTGTTAGATTATAAATTGGGAATCTCCATAAATATGAAACTTCTAAATTTTCATATTAATTGCTAACTCTAGGCTCACAATTAATGCTTTCATATTTAATTGTTTGTTGAAGCTCAGCAAGACTATAAGAATATCATAGTTTACCCCCTAACTATGTTATAAATATTAGGCTGATTCCGACAAGCTAGGAGGTATAACTAATTTTGTAGATGAAGCTCCATCAAAATAAAGCACCCATCTTGATGGTTGATGAGCTTTTTCAACTTCAATAATATGTTCATCAGGCAACTCATCGTTAAGTGGGAAGTCTATCGATAAGGGATGAGCTGCTAAGAAATTAGCCAAGGCTTGCCATTTTAAAGCCTTTTATGAGACATATGTTATATCAAATTACAGTAATAGGACAATCCATTTAGCCAAAGTGATTTGCCTCATCATCAAAAATTTGATTGGGTCAACTTTGGATATTAATGTTATCTTATGTGATAACATAATAGTGGCCAATGTTATCTTATGTGAAACATATAGTGGCCAAGTTTCTAAGTACCAAATATTAGTGCTAAATATTGTTTTTTTAATAGGAGAATACTTTATTTCAGCTCCTATTATGGGCCAACTTATATAATATAGGGTATTTTCTTTTCCTTCTTTGTTGTTTTGTGCTAGCAAAGCTCTTAGTGATTCTTCTAGGGTTGTCGTATATAATATCAAAGGTTTCCCTATAATTGGTACTACCAAGATTGGGGCATGTAATAATATTACTTTATGCTATCAAATGCTTCTTGACAAGCATCATTCTATATAAAGCGCATGCATTTTTCATTAATCAAGCAAATGACTAACATGTCTTTTTAAGATTAGAAATAAATCTTCTAGTATAAGCCATTTGCCTTGTATAGAGCATAATTATTTCAAACTTTTAGGTGGTGGCACTTTCATTATTACTTTAATTTTAGAGGGGTCGATTTCAATCCCTTTATGATGTACAATAAAGCCTAGAAATTATCTAGAGGTCACACCAAAAGTGCATTTATTGGATTCATTTTTAGATTGAAACTTCAAATCCTATCGAATACCATCATTAGATTGCTTATATACTTGCTTTGTGTTTTATTTTTAATGACCAACTCATCAATATAACACTCTACATACTTATGTATGAGATCATCAGAAGATGAGTCATATCTCCTCGATAAGTGGCACCCATATTTTTCAAGACAAATGTCATTACTCAGCAATATATGATGATTGGGGTATGGAAGGATGTTTGCTTCTTATCCTCTTGGGCCATTTTAATTTGATTATAGCTCGATGATCCATCCATGAAGGAGAACATATCATAGTTGGACTATTATCCACCATGATTTATGCATTGGGTAATAGGAAATCATCTTTTGGGCATGCATTATTTAAGTCTTGGAAATCAACGTGGACATAGATTTGCTCATTTTTCTTTCTTACTTGACAATATTATCAATACATTCAACATATTTTTCTTCCCATATGACTCTTCTTTGATGAGCTTTTTAGTTTTAGCGATTATGCATTCTTTAAATTTTAATCGCATTCACCTTAATGCTTACTTTATTGGCTATATAATTAATAGCGGTTTATTTATGTACAACTACATCTTGCGATAAACCTACCATTTCACTATAATTTCATGCAAAATAGTATTTATATTCATAAAGTAGTGCTTTTAATTCTTTCAATCTTTCTGATGTGAGGTTAGCACTAATAAAAGTTGGCTTAGGCTCTTCTTCGGTACCTAAGTTAACTTCCAGAAGGTCATCGACCATGGCTTGACTACCTTCTTTAAATTCTTTCTAGACTTCTTTGAGGTTGATTATTAATTCATCTTCAGGCACATTTTGGTTCCCCTGTGAGGTACCCTATTGTAGATTTATGGTTTTGAAAAGGATTGCTTCTTTATCAAATATGGTATAGAATGAGCTTATTTAGAAATTTATGGAGGACTATATCCTAATTCCTATGTAGTGAATTTTCCATATCTTAAGAAACTCTTAACATTATCCCCTTGCCAGAACCTTTTGAGCAATCAAGCCTGTGCATTCAATTATGATAGCTAGATATTATTTCTGATTAGCATCTATAGAGTTGATGAGAAGTATTGAGGAATGATTATTGAAACAACTTCTTCCTCAAAATCATCTTCTTTAAATAATTCTCGCGTGGAATTTATGGCTCACTCTTTATCTTTGTAGAAGAGGATTACACGATCCTTGTAACCCCTTCTAGAAGGGATATAGAGCATTTTTAATTGTTCTATTTCTTCTTTCCTTGAAGTCAATAAGACTTTTATATGTGCTTTTGGCATTAACATTATTTTCATAGCCTTATTGGAGACCTGAGACTCAGACATTCTTATTCAATGCATGTTTTCTAATTATTTGGTCACGCGTAGTAGTCTCTTCTCTTCTTTTGACTAATTGAGGTCCTCCTAGGTACCAATTTCTATTCATCCTCTTTAGTATCACCACCAAGGTGGGTAACTACCTTGGGATGTTTTGATTCATAATTTTACCTTTTGAATTTCCACTCTTTAACATTAGTTTGATAGGTGGAATTTCATTCTTTTTGGCATTAACCTATTCTCC
Organism: Cymbidium sinense; assembly: GCA_021442155.1. Taxonomy (NCBI): domain Eukaryota; kingdom Viridiplantae; phylum Streptophyta; class Magnoliopsida; order Asparagales; family Orchidaceae; genus Cymbidium; species Cymbidium sinense. Next base: position 27,806 of record JAKCPB010000638.1, read on the forward strand.
CTTCTTAGGGATAAAGTATTTGGCATCATCATAGATCTTGACTTTGTGTATCAAGAGTGGATTAATGTACCCATCAATTCGATGCTCTTCACCATTTGGATATATTTCATGCATGGAGAGTCAAGGGTAATATACCATACTCATGAATCCATGGCCTACCAAGGAGTGCTTTATATGCAACTTTGGCCTCGATTACATGAAAGCTTTTGTATGTAATTCCTAAAATCGTATGGGTATGAAAATGGACCCTAAGGTTTGTTTCCCTTGTTCATTAAAACCTTGTGAAAATATCATGCTCTTGTCAAGGTATTGAGCATCTAAAGCTAGTTCCTTAAGTGTCTTGTCGAGATTGGCTAAAGCACTGGTCAATTAACACTCACTTTGTGTGTGTAGAATTAATTTTAACAAGAATATAGAGGTCAGGTCATTTATGCTCAATCATTTTGAGTAGAAAGTATTTATCATTTGAAGGTGATAGTTGTTGGCTTTTACAAGGTAAGGTCTTCTTTCATCCTCCCTTCAACAAAGAATGTATCATATTATTTTCAGCATTGCAAGGCTTTCATGAAGGTTTCATTTATAGCATGAGAGCATCACATATGTTTAATAGACCAAGAAGCTTAAGAGTGCTAGAATGTTATAGTCTACTTTTATTTTGGTAGACTTTGGGGTTTAGGTCTTTGGAGGTAAGGCATCCTCATTAATTTAAATTTTTGATCTTTTCATTGGATTTATTTTGTCATGGTGGATGAATCTTTTTCCCAATTCTTAATTGCACTTGTATTACTTCTTCTACATAGCTTTCCTTATCAGAAGAAGTTTTTGAGCTATGTAACTTATTGGAGTTTCTAGAGTCTTCATGACCCTCAGAATTACTATTTGATTCAGGAAGTAGTTTCTTTTTTCCTCAGTTATTTTTTGGTTCGATGGGTTTTCTTTGGGAAAGCATAACTCTTCTTTAGAATCAGTTCAAGTTGTAACCACATTTCTCATTTGACATATTTCTCTTACAACTTCTTCTTCAAGCTCTTAAGCAGAATGGTGCATATATTCCTCAATTGATCTTCGAGGAGGTTGCTTGCACTCCTCCAGAGAATCTATCATTTTTTAAGTCATAGATTTTATTTATGAGCTTTCTTATTTTATTTATTTATTTATGAGTCTTTGACATAGAAGGCTTATCATTTTTCATCTATTCCATCATTTTATATAAAAATTGCTCCTATTTAGGGAAGGTATCATAGGATTAATTTATGGTTCTAGGGCATTTCTCTACCCTATATAGTTGAAAGAATATTGATTATTTTTTGGTGTTCTTTGAGATGAAATTTCCCAATCACCTTCCTCTTCTTGTACTTGTGGAGTTTTTCTTTGTCTTTATTTATGTCTTGAGTCTTACTTGACTCTCATTGTATGCTTTAGTATTTGACTATCATTTTCCTTTTTTGGGGATTTACTAAGACATTATTTGATAAGGTAAGTTCTCCACTTATAACTTATCTTAAGATTTGAAAACAAAATAGTCTTCAATCGGGTGACTTATAAGGTATAAGGGACAATAGTTGTGATTAATGACCTTATCTACTTGATATGGTCGACATGGCTGGTAACTATAATCCCAACTTTTGGCCATGTTTAAAAATCTTGACAAGTACATTCTCTTAAATGAGTACGCTTAGCCATCTCTCTTAGGGTTGGTACTCTTTTCTATTCCTCTATCTTTATGATCGATTATGAAGTTAATGCTACTTTATTCCCCTTTTGTCCACTATTAACGTGAATGTTTCACATCATTCTTTTAGACTTTTTGACTTGGACTACTTTCCTCTTCTAGTGGAGTTATTATTATAGCCCAAATTAAGCCATTTTTATTTGGGCAACCTTTCAAACTTGGTTAGACAATCTAATAATTCTTGGAATGTATTGATTGTAGCCATGAGAAGGTATGGGGCCTTTTGATCATCAATATTCCCCATGATGAGTTCCACTACATGCCTTTTTGTGAGCTGCTGATAACATCTCATTTTTATGTTTCTCCATTTGGTGATATAATTAGTGACACTCTCATCCCTTCTCCTTTTTTCCAAGGTGAGATATGTAATTATTACTTTCTTTATTGTGACTGCAAATCTCTTGACAAAGAGTGCTTCTAGCTTAGTGAGTGTTTTATTTAGTCACTAAGTAACTCAACATACCATTCAAAAGCCATATAAGTGAGACTACTAATGAATTGATGTAGCAACAAAGCATCATTTCCACTAGTATTTTTGCATGCTTTAAACTTAGCCAAGTGTTGTTAAAGATTTTTTATTTTTGAGAAGGTATTGAACTTTTGACACTTTGTACACATTAAGATATTATACTTGATCATACTCGGATATGGTCATCCTTTTCTTACCCTTGTTGTTCAACGCTTTTGATGCTATTACTACTTTGACCTTTAGCAAATGAGGTCTTCAAGTTGGAATTTGGTGACAACATCAGCTTTTGATGAGGGTTGGTATGGCTTCCTCTAGAAGTTCTTGTCTCTATGCCTCAACTACTGATAAATTGGGTGAAGCATTTTGTACACCCTCATTTCTTGGAGGTATCTACTTGATTATTTTTTTTGGTGGACTCGTTGGAAGTATCTACTGTGTATCTATTTCTATAAGGTTAAGCTGACCAAAGAAGTCCTTCATTAGTCCCCTCATTTCATTGAGGTTGCTGTTGAGTGGACTGATTTCTTGGTTTATCATTTGGAGTTGGGAACCCATCTATTGTAGCTTTACTACAAGATCTCAAGTTCCTTCCACTTCTACTTGAGCCATACCTACTCTCTTGTGACTTGGATTTCCCGTTGATCCTCCTCATTTTACCTACACACCTTCATTTCCTAGTGTCAAACATAATGATACCTTCTTGTGATCAAAATCTTCATTATTTTGGAGATATAAACTTTGCAATTCTTTGTTGGTCGAGATCTTCATCTTCCCAAAAAGTTGATAATCCATGTCGTCCTTTCTCTATTTTCATACCGATTTTGATAAGAGTTAGTTTCTTCATTATTTGGGAGAGTTGATTCATGCTAAACTCTCTCATCTTTGACATCTTTCAATCCTTTGGCCCTCCATATTAGTCAGACCTCCTAATGGTGGATCTTTGAGATTGGGTCCCGGATGATGTCACACCATGGTGCCCAGGTTAAAATGTGACTTTCTTTAAGATTATTGTTAGGACCTTTCAGCGTTGACCATTTTATTTGTATTGGATGACTTATTATATGTGCTGATCATCCATTATTTTGGTCTTGATTTCTACTAAAGATGGGCAAAATGATACTTCTTAATATTCCACTCCTTTTGAAGTAGGAATTTTTTGGTTTCTTGATCTAGACTCTTCTAGACCTCTATTTTTTCGTCTTTTAGACCTTGTTGAGATGAAATAGTTTCTATTTGGTATGATTGATTTTTGTGGGACTTGTAAGTTTGTCCCATAATTTTTCACCCATCTCAGCGGGTAAAGTTAGTTATTGCTTATGGGTATGTTGATGTTTGCTATGAATAGGTAGTGCAAAAGCTCTATGGGAGGCAAGCTCTTTTGGACATCTTAGTGCCCAAAGAAGATATTTCATTGTCAGTTTTGCCACTCAAAGCTAGGATAGCTTGTGTTGGGCTCTATTCAAACTTGATGAACTTGATGCTAATTGGGTTGACTATTTTAATTTAGGTTTAACAATCATTTTACTCTTATCATTGAGCTATATTTATAAACCTATCAAAAAATAGATATTCTCTTTGAGGTTATATAAGGCCTAGGCTCATTTGGGGTTGACCTACTTTCTTTATTGTACACCTTAGGTATTAATCCATTCAATTTATCTAATTGGTGGAATTGGCAAGAGATTGAGATTATTTTGGTTCCAATGGCCGGTGTTGTTAGCTTGGGGTAATCGATAGTGGATCCCTCACCTAATATGATAATCTTCATGTTGGTCAAGTTCACCATGGATGATTTTGAACTAAATCGAGATGGAGATAGAGCATTCTTCAATGGAGTTGCTAGAAATCTAATTGCTTAGAAAAAACACCTTCAAGGATGCTCCACCATTTTTGGTTAGATGGGTATGAGTATATATTTTTGAGTGGTGGATTGAATATATATATATATATATATATTCAAGCAGATTTCTCCTAATATCATGATTGTGTTTATTTATCTCTAGGTTCTATTTCCTATGGATGCAAGCATACATAATTAATAACCATTCTTACCATAATAGGAGAGCACTCTCTATTAAGGTTGTTAACAAACATATCTATTTAATATGCATTTGGTGTCATAGATGACTATCTAAATGGAAATAAGAGTGTAATTCCCATAAAGATCGCATGGTTCTGTCATACCGTGGTTTTATTATTTTAGTCTACCAACATTAGAGGAACATGGTGGTAGTGTCTAGAAAATCTGATTAGCAACCATGGGTTTCCTCATTTCAGATATCTTGAGTAGACTTAAAATTTTAGTGTAAGTAGTGTAACATTGTTCATATGGTGAATTAATCATAAGGTGTTTGCATGGTGAATGTGTAGATATTCACATGATGAACAGATATAAAGATGGGCTTACACATCCCTTCAAAATGCCAAAATTAGAGTCATCGATATGGTGGACAGATATAAATATGTATGCATGGCGAACAAATTATGGGGTGTTCGCATGGCGAACGGACCGATGTTCATAATGTTAGCAAATAGATGGCTAGGCTTACTTCTTTTTGGAATACCAAAAATTAAGGTGTTCACATGATGAACTAGTTATATATTTAGCTTAAAAGTATAAAGGATCAATGCCTCGGCAAAGAGGGTAGGGCCTTGATGCTATTATAATGGTGCCTTGATGCTGCTAAGATGGCATTTTGATAGTATGTGTATGTATAATACTATAGAGTACTGTGCCTCAGCACCATATGTGTAATGCTTCAACACTTTAATTATTGGTCAGTTTGACTTATTGAATGGTGCTTAAACACGAGGTGTAGCAGGCACTATGTTAAGAGAATGAAACTTGATAGCTTGGTTCCTAAGTGCTGGATTATGGGCCTTGATTGTGGACCTTGGCACCTTAGCGTAGTGGGGTAGATTCCTAAAGATTTTGTTTTTGAGAGCATGGAGCTTCGGTGCTGTGGGGACAATCCCAGTAGATTTCACTTTCTAGAGGATGGCACCTCGGCAGTATGCCTTGGTGCCTCGGTGCTGTGGGGCACATCCCCGTAGATTTCATTTTCAAGAGAATGGTGCCTCAGCGTTGTGGTGGGGCGCTGAGCCTTGGTGCTATGGTACTATTGGGTAGATTTTCATAGATTTCATTTATGAGAGCATGGCACTTCGGTGTTGTGGGGGTAGATCCCTGTAGATTTTTTTTTTTGAGAGCATGACGCCTTGGTGTTGTGGGATGTGCATATTGAATTGAATTCTTGAAAATTTTAGTGATTTTTATAAAAATTTTGGCAGAGTATCACTTTAGGAAAGCTAAATTTTTATATTTTTAATGTGATCTTTCAATGTTCTAGATCTAAGATCAATGCAAGGAAATTTCTTTTCTTCTCACATTGGAACTAAGTTCAATGGCGGAGGTCTTCGGGCTTTTGAATTTTGGAATATTATTTTTTTGGGTAAGCTAGGGAAAGATAGAAGAAAGGGGAAAGAAAAATAGGTGCTCTCACTCTCAGGAGAAGACTCTTAGAGTGGGCAACTCCCCCTTTTTATATGAGTTTTTTTTGTCTTGTAACCATTCCCCCCACTCCCATGAGCAGTTGTAAGCATTGGGGCCAAAACATCGCTTTTCTTGCTTCTTTAAAGCTGGATTATGTAATGCCTATGTGTTGGGATTACATCACCTCAACTGTCTATAGTTTTAATAGTTATAATAGTTACATTACTTTTCTAGAAGGTCATAGTTTAGCTTTGCAAGATTACAATGCCGATGCTATGACACAAAAGTTTTTTTTGATGCGAACATTAATGTAATTGAATTATTACATAAATTAGTATAAAGTATTGAAATTTAAAGAGCCTAATTAATGTCTAAATGAAACCTAAGTAGAGATGTATTAAAAGTCATTTGAAAGAAAAAAATAAAAAAATGTATTTAATTAAAATTTTGAGAAAATAATAATCAAATTGAAATTGAAATTTTAATAACCCACCTCAATGAAATACCAAACTCAGATGAAAGTGTAATCAATTTTATCACTCTAAGATCAATCATTAATAATTAAATTTTATTCATACTATTATAGACTTAAGTAAAATTACAAATAGATCAAAATAGGTACAATCAAACTTAGGAAATTTTAAATATTAAGTTAAGTTTCCCAAAGTTAAAAGAAGTTAATTTAAAGTGCATTATTGACTTCATTTTTGAATGAGGTTAACAACATTTCTAAAATTAATAATTAGGAATCTCCTAATTAGATAGTTTGGAGACTTTAGTTAGTGACCTAGTACACCTTTCTAGGGTCAAACCTAACCCAATAAGGTTGGATAGACCTAGAGTAAATTCAAATGCAAATCTAAAATAATTGAAATCTAAATATATTCGAACTTAAATCAAGGTGAATATTATAATTAACATAATTCTCCAATTTAAACCTAAAGTCACTTAAACTTAAACAAATTCAAACTAAAAAAAACCAAACCCAAATCAAAATCAAATGAAACCATGAAATCAAATCCAAATTAAAGTCAAATCTGGTGATATAGGTTTGACTTAAGTGGGCCCCACCAAATTGAAGGTCAACCCTCCAAAATTTGACCAAATGAAATCATTTCTAAAGATTGAAATGATAAAATAATGATGTCTAAGCAAGGATTTATGGAAATATAAATCTATTATGGACTTAATTAGGCTAATTAGAACATTTGATATAAATGGGCTTAAATGAGCCATCTTGAATTCAAAATCAAAATCTAATTGAAATCAACTCAAATTGATTGCTCAAAATCATTTGAAAATAATTATTAAACACAAATCAAATAATTGATGGAGTTAAATTGGTTAATATGATTATTTAGCCTAATTAACTCAATCTTAACCCTTTAAGACCAAGTTGGGACAAAATGAGTTTTAAACTATAAATAAGTGAAATTAATTAATCCAATCCATTCTAAATGCTTATATTAACATAAATGAAAGATAAATACATTCTAATTGAGCCAAGCAAATCATTTGACTCAATCCAATTCAAGCATCACTTAAGCCATAATGGGCTAAATATGGATGATTAATTTCAAATTCCATAAAACCCATTGATTAAAAACATCATAAATGATTAAATTGGTATAATTAAAGTATCAATCTAGTGTTAATCCGCCAAATGAGGCAAGCTAGATCCAGCCATATAAAAAAGTTCCTAAAAGGAATAATTTCAAAAGATTTGAACCCATCCTTAAACCAAACATGGAATACATCCAAAACCATCCTAAGATGAGTTTAATATAATTGGCAGCCAAGATTAATCAAATTAATGAAGTCCAAGTCAATCCAAGGGAAGGAATATGCCATGGAAAGAGAAAAATACATGGAGACAAATTTTCTCCCCCAATCCACTCCTTCTCTTTACTCCTCCACCTCGGCACCCATGAACATGTGTTAAGCCCAACCACCCTTGGAACTAGCCTCCAAGGGTGGCAATCACCTTGGCCAACTAAGGCAAGATGGAAGCTTTGATAAAGCTTTTGGCCACACATAAAGAGCCTTTCTGGACCCAATTGAGCATTCCATTAACTTCCCCAAGCTAAAAAAAGTTGAGCGCAACCTTTTCCCAATCCTGACACCTCTAGCAAGCCAAATAATGACCAAACCCACAAGAAACATGTTAAACTTGGTCTCCACGTTGATCCTTGGAGAGCCAATCCAATTCCTCCTTCCTAGAGGCTCGTGACATCTCCATCAAGCTAACTAAGTCATTCCCGCTGCATGAAGTCACCTCTAGTGAGGTACGCACCAAACCCAACCTCCTTTACTTTTGAATTTGGTCATTTGTGAAAGCAACTTGATCTCAAGGAAGATCAAGCCAACTAGATGTAATTTATGTGAGTCCTTGATGGATTTGAAATTGGAATCGGGTGGTTTCAGTGGTTAGATTATCGAAAATCATCCCGGATCGGCAGGTGAGTCTCAGCATTCACCATCATCGAACAAGACATATCTCCACCGACCATTTTTTTATTAAGACTGGATGGCTAAGAAATAGTTAGATTAATCGATTAAATCCCCTATAGAAAACCATGGATTAATTGAAAGCAAATCTTTGATCGATGGCCTGATCAAACATTATCTCATCACTATTTTAATGTAGAATCCACATGGATCCCACATGGATGAATTCGTGCCACATGTAAAAGGAGCCGCGATACATCTAAATAGGAAATTCAGGTTTTTTGAATTCGAAAATTACAAAAAAATAATACAAACTTCAAAAAAAAAAACACATAAAAAATGCAATTAAGGGCTCTATGGATGATATGAATCCATTAAACTCAAAATCCCCAATTTTTTAGTTTTGGGTTAATTTGTGTTTGAATAAATCAATCGTACTCAATTAATCTAAATCCATTATTCTAAATGATTTGAAACTTTGGAAAAATGAAATGATGATTAATATCTTCAGGTAAATTTTTAATGATTCATTTCAATGTGAATCAGAAGATATTGAATTTCAACCCTTAAACACTAATTTTAATGAAAATAAATAATATATAATTAAGAAAATCATAGAAAATTATAAAATCACATTAAATCATCATAATAAAGTGTAAAGAATCTAAATAATCCACTAAAACCAAATCCAATAATCCATAAAATCACCATTTTAATAATTAAATGATTTAATTAATTTAATTAATCAACCTCAAAAATCATAATAAATCAACCAAAAATACAAAAATTTTAAATAAACCTTATATGGATGCATCTTCCATAGAGGAATCTAAGAAAAATAAATCTCCTAAGTGATTTTACCTTTATTAGGTTTATTTTAAGTTTTAGTGAAATAATTAAAATATTAATTAATCTTAAATTACACATATTATCACATTGAAGCTTTAGGAAGCTCAAATTGGGAAAGAACCCCACTTGCCATAAAAAGTTCAAATCCAATTGACCTCCGAATGAATGTTATTGAATTTCCAAGTTCTAAGTTAATTTAAATGCAACAATAACTTAAAAATTTTTAAAAACTATAAAATTTATAATATTAACTTGAAATATGTTTGTCAACATCAGAACATTTAGAGAAAGTTGTCTAACACTCTTTAGTCATGAAACTTAATTAATTATAAACTTAGGGATTATAAAATAATTAAGAATACAAAATTCAATTAAACTTCAAAGTTAATAATTGATTAAATCATGACAAATCCACTAATAAACTAAAATGTAAGATTCATTAATGTCTGAATTTTATAATCTCTTAAGATATGAATCCATTAAACCTATTTAAGTTAAGGGGTAATGTAGTTGTAAAAAACCTAAAATTATATCCAAATAATTAATTGAATTAAGAAACATAACCTAAAATGATAAGTCAAATAATTAAAGCTAAAATGACATAAAAAGTTAAAAATGGCCTAGGATAGGTTTGATATCCAAGTAGCCAAGTCTTTAAACTTCTTAGATCATGACTAGAAATAAATATCCCATTAAATTAAATGATAAAATAATCTTCCTAAATAATTAAACTAATATTTCCATTCAACTAATTAAAGATAATTGAATCATTTCATTTAAGATCATAACCCATGAATGTCAATGAAAGAAATCATTACTTGAAACAAATTATATTAATGTAAACTCATTAGCAAGCATATGAATGTTAATGAAGTAAATAAATGAAAATAACAAAGAAAATCAAAATAAAACCTAAATAATCAATTAAAAATTATGCAAATGAAATAAATAAATCATAAAATTGAAATATAATAAAATGATAATATTATAATTAAGATATTAATTACGTTCATGAAAATTAAATAAACATAAACATTAATGGAAATAAATCTTAATGAAATAATTAAGTAGAATGAACCTAATCACTTGAATGAAATCATTTGAAGGAAGTATTGAATGAAATTAATTCAATTAAAATCAAACAAATAAAAAAAAACAATCAAATGAACAATGAATCAAATAAAATATGAAGATTAAGCTATAAAACATAAAATATTAACAAACATTACATCAATAAAATGAAAGAATGAAATTACAACTTGAAATTGATTAAGTTTATCCAAACCCATTAACATTAATGGAATGAATAAAGATAATCAAGTAAGTAAATTAAATAATGAAAACATATGAAAATAAATAAGAATTTAATTAAAACAAAATAAAAACTAAAATAATGAATAAATCAAATCATTTAAAGAATGAATCTTAATGCAAATCTAAATTCAAAAAAGAACTTTAATCAAACCAAATCAAACTTAGAAGAATTCAAGAAGAGGTTAATCAAGATACTTAGATCTTAGATGAATCTTTACTTTAGGGTAAAGACTTCATTCTACGAGGATTTAGGATGTTTAATAGAATGGGTTTCACCCAAAGTGGAATTTATTTTATTCTTCATTCTTGAAAAATTAAATTTCATTTTAATAAAAAAATGAGACTAAAAATGGAAATGAAATTAGAAATTATTAAATCTTTTAAAACAACCTATGGTATATAGTCTAATTAGAAATTATTAAATCTTTTAGAAATTATACCAATGGAAAATTAATCTAATTTTAAGATTAAAAGAAATCAAAAGAATGAAAATAAAAATTTTCATAATTAATAATATATGGTATATATAGTCCCAGACATCATAGATCATAGGGATCTGTAGGAGGTGTTGATACCTCGAATCTTTGGTATAATAATAACACATACCTATGAAGTGAAATTATGAAAAGTAAAAAAAATCTTAAAATTAAATTAAAGTGAAAACCCAAATTGAAATTTAAACTTAAAAAGACCCAGTATAGTCTTACCAAATAAGTCGATTTCCACACACTAGAATATTAGGTCACCTTAGATTTAGGTTAGCCAATTTGTGTTATTTTCGATGTGATGTGATCTTTATTATTTTTGGTGTAATGTTTTCATTTGGATGGCTATGATTGTTTGCCCATTAGATTGGATGATAGGATGTTCTTTCTAAAACTAATATTATGTTCTATAGAAGAGTTGCGCTAAAAGGGACCTCCATAATAAATTTTATATAAATGTTATTTTCTTGTAGGTATGCTTAAGTCCCTAAGCATAGCCCAATAAGATAAGTGGGCATGGCAAGCAACTAATGCTAAGCCCAAATGCTTGTAAATATAACTTCCAGTGCATTATTTATATTTCCTAACATTTATTTTATAGGGCGTAGGAGCTTCTTTTTGAATTTTAAATATAATTTAAGCCTAAAATTAGGATAGGTTCTACAGGGTATAGAAATAGTAGGAGCTGACCCTACTAGTTGGTTGTCCCCTGTGAAGCTCAAAGGAGGTTTGTGAAGAAGGAGATGACCCTAGAAGAGTACCCATTGATCTAAACTTATAGTTATAGGTTAGACTGTATAAGGGCAGAGCTCGACTAACCATTTTCTCTTTCTTCTAGGGTGTACAAGATACTCGACTGCTTTAGCCTATTTTTCTAAATTAAATTTGGTTTGATTTATTTTGAGTACACAATAGAATCCACCAGCTTTCTAGGTTTCTTTTTGTGCAATGTTTTTTGTGATGAATGCTTGGACGTTAGGCTTCTTGGAAAACTAAATTTTCTACCCAACTTAAATTTAAACTAACGTAAACAAAATAAAGAAATTCAAAACTTCTCACATAAATTAAAGCCCTATGAATAACTCAATATCAACTAGGAAATAATTAGATTTTGCAAATCATGCTAACATATTATTCTAAATTCTTGAATTAGATGCTTCACCCATTACACATAAGAGGCATCTGACCTTTGATGATGGCCAACTTCTTAGGGAAGTCTACCTTCTCTTCTTGATTTGGCACATGACCACTTCTAATTGCATCTCATTGTAGGCATAAATTACATACCCCAAAAGCCTTAAATAAATTATGAGAAAAGATATAAAAGTTGAAATTTGTTGCATTAGTTAGGTAGATATCATACCCAACATGATCTTATGGATTAGGGAGTAACTCTAGGTTTTTAGATTCCTTTATGAAAATGCAATAGTTAGTCATCTTGCATTCATTTGAATTGATATCATATATTTAGATTTTGCTTAGGTGATGTTAGTTGACAGCCATTCTAGGTGGGTTATAGGCCTAGAAGAGTCAGGGATAAGTTTCCTTTCTCAAGTGAGCAAAAGAACTAATAATTCTCGAAAGTAAAACTAGATTGAACGTCTGACTTGTGTTAAAAATAGTCATAAAATTAGGATCTAAACAATCCTATTGGAGTAAGTCTTCAACCCTTGTCATTTCTATAGTCATATATTGTTAGCATATAAGTCTTAGATCTCTAATAAAATTTTAACTCAAAATTTAAAGCCTAATAGTAGAATAGTTGAAATGTCCATTAGGTATCCTAATATCATTGGACATTTCTTAATGTATCCTATTTGGCTTCCAAAAGAACTCCTTCCACTTTACAATGTTCCCTTTTGACATTTTAAATTATAATTATTCTTTGGAACTAGCTTTGAAATATATAGAAATAAATGCCTATTTCTTCAATTAAGGGTAATCTTAGGAAAAGATCCTTATTCCTAAGATGTAATTAATAATAAGGGCTTGCCCTTATTAGGAACCATGATCTTATAAAATAAACTTTGAACTACATTTTCATGTAGTTCAAAGGAAGAATCTCTGAAATATTAATAATGCATATTAGCCTTAAGAGTCCTTATTTAAGTTATTAAATCCATTATAAGATATCATAATTATCTTCTGAGGTAATATGTTTATTCCTTAATGATGAATTTAATTACCTAAATAAGAAATTCTTAAAATCTATGTGGTGTCACAAATTTCCCCATATGCATAAGTTAAAATAAATTTTAATTGAAATTGGATCAAAATCAAAACTCTTCATAATAGGTGATCACAAGGTATTTAGTCTGGACACCTGAGATCATAGGGCTATTGGTATAAAGGAGGTCTTGATACTTCAAACCACTAGTTTAATAATAACATGTACCTATAGGAGCTAAATTATAAGAAGTGATCAAGTAAAAAAATAAAATATTTGAAATTTAAATTATTCAGTTGAAGTCTGAAGATAACTTTCACCATCTAGTGAAAAAATATTATTAGGAATAAAGTGCTAAGTAGATTAAAGTTTTACCACAAGCAGGGATTAATCTTCTTTTCACTCTTTAGAACCTAAAATCAATCTTAATGTTAAATTAAAAAAAATTAAAAATATAACTTTAACTCCATTAAATATTTAAGGTGAAACCACCCTATGGTAAATTGAATAAGTCTTGAACTTGAATTAAACTCAAACTTAAAGAAGACTAGTATAGACTTAGCACACTAGCCCTCCTTTCACAAACTAGAATATTAGGCCACTAATCTTAGACTTATGTTAGGTCACTATTTTATTATAATTTATTGATTTTTTTTTAATTTTATGAGGTAATATTTTAGACTGGATGTTAGGATTATGTATGCATAGTCTAGGTGGTAGGATGATATTAGACTGACGATGTTTTCTACAAGATATCATGCTTATGAGACCACTATAATAAAGAAAAATTTATAAATATTTTTGTTTGCAAGTGTTGCTTAAGTCTCTAAACATAATCCATTAAAAATTTGGGCTTAGTGACCTAATAAAGGGAAGCTAATCCCAAATATATGGAATATATAAACTATTTGATATGAATGTGTATAAGTCTAATCTCTATTTTTCAGCTATAGTTAGATTTCAATTTTCATAAAAAAATATAAATTTTATAGTAGATTTAAGATTAGAACTATGGGGGTTTAAGATGAGGAGTGGCTAGAAGGTCTTGACCTGGGAGACCTTATGATGCCTGAAGAACTTGATCAATGAAGATGAAAATAAATATTGAAGGCCCCCATAGTTTTATTTTTATTATAAACTAATTGTAATCTAGGTTGTATAAGGGTAGAGCTCGACTGCCATTTTTTTCCTTTTTCGGGATATACAGTGGTACATAGCCGCATTGGCCTCTTATTCTTTAATTGATGATGTTTGATTGGCTTGTTTACTTTGATTATGCAATAAAAATGCATGCTTTTTTATAGGTTTCTTAAATGTTTAAAGTGTGGCCTGGATACGGTAGGCTCTTTAAGGACATAAATTTTTTACTCCCACTAATTAACTCTAATTAATATTTTGATAACTCATAACTCCACCATAAAGCCTAGGCCCTTAATCAAGATAAAAGATTTAGCAACCTATAGGTTTGTGATGAATGTTGTAATACCATATATGCATATTTTTTCATTTCTTGCAAATACATAGCTTTTACATTTGCACGATAAGGGCAGGGCTTGACCTGTGAGACAAGTTCTCTTATAACAAAGAACATCCCTTCCTCTTTGATTTAGCCTATAACTATATTTTGTCATGCATATATGCATAAATGCTTCCCAAGCCTGAGTCAAAAATAATGAGTTAATATCAAATAAAATTTGTACTTTTTGTTATATTAGTTTAAGACATACTTTCATATCAAGCATGATTTAGGCTCTTAAAAATTGAGTTTTGAATTTTAGGTTCTTTTTTGATAAATTAAGACCCAACTATCTTCCATTCATGAGACTTGGCCATATTATTTTAAAAATATAGGAGGTGTTAGCTGGCGACCACTCCTAGTGGTTGTGAGTCTAAAAGAGTTAGGATATGCTCACTCTCTATAGTGGAAGTGCACCAATATATCCTATTTTCTCTGAGTTAAATTAAGTCGAGCTATTAGCTTATACTAGAGCACTTTAGACATAGGTTCAGAGTTAGCCCATTTTTTATTTTTTATGGGTGTAAATCCTCACCTCTTAGGCATTTCTATAATCTGTATTATTAGAATATAAGTCCTAGCTTTCTAATAAAATATCAACTTAAATAATCATAAATTTTTTACTTCAAAAATATAAAGCCTCACCATAGAATAGATTGAAGTGCCCACTAGGCTTCCTAGTATCATGAGCACTTCTTACTTATTCTTAATTGCCTTCTTAAAAGTACACTTGCTTCTTGGAGTATTCCATTTTAAATTCTCAAATTAATTAACTATCATTTTAAAAGTAGCTTTGAAATTCATAGAGATGTTAACCAATCACTTTATTCTAGAGTTTTTGTCAAAAAAATATTTTTTTAAGATGGAATTAACTATGGGGGCTTGCCACTATAGGAAACTTAAGAACTTGGCTTAAAATAAATCTTACTTTACTTCATCAATGTAAAGTGGGCAAAAAATCTTAGGTGCATGAGACCCATCAATCTTATGAGTCCTATTAGGTAATTGAGTCCATCATATGGTGATATGTCTACCTTTCAAGATAGTATATCATTTCTTAGTATTGTACTTTATTATTTCAATAAGTATCCCTTAAGATTTATGTGGTGGTGTCCATCACACATAATTTTAAGCACCATAATGACCATGGTTCGTAATATATGAATAGTATAAACTAAAAATTCAGCTCTTTATTTGTTCATCTTGTACGATCATATTGTATAGTATAAACATATTAAGGAAAAGTTCTAAAAAGTCTAATCCCACTAATTTTGGATTAAAATCAAGTAATTACCAAAGAAAATTATATTAGTATGATTTACATTGTACTATAAGATCAATCAAATTAGGCTTAATTTATATTTAATAGACTTAATCGTAGCAGCTTAAATAATTAATAAAAATATATAAGTGTATAGTATGATAATATATATGATTAGTTTATTTTTCCAAATTTCAGAGAACCAACTTAATTATGATGGCCGAAAGTAATTACCAAATATGAACAATCGTCAAGTACAATAAGAATCACATAGTATGATTTCCGTAAGAATTTTAATTTTAAAAATTTATTTTTATTCTCTCATATGTATGTGTGCTTAGTTGTTTCCTAAGACAAAAATGTAAAGAGAAAAAAATATTGGACAAGATAATATAACATTTGAACATGGCTTGCTTCTTTTGGAATCAACCATTATACAATTATAGTTTTCATAGGCTCTTTCTTGATTAAGCTTTTAAAAATTAGTCATTATTTATGCTCTCATAGTGAATCTTGATTAGGCTACTTAAATGTAGTTTTTGCATTGAAAGCTTAACATAGCTTGCACACATAATTGATGAGGAACAATAATTATTCAGCCAAATATGTTTGTGGTCATCAAAACTTAGAATATTATGTCAAGACTCATGGCTTAACAATCTCTCCTTTTGATGATGGTAAATATTTTTTTGTTGAGTTTTGAGAGTTCAATAGATGAAAGAATAAAGAGATAATTTTTTGTCTCAAAAAATATGCCAAAAATGTGCAACAATGCAAAAAGACTAAAAATATGCAAAAGAAATGAGCAAAAGATAAAAAAGATAAAAAAAAGGCACAAACTAAAAAAAAACTATTCTCTCCCCTTCTTTACATATCCAAAAGGGTTGAAGAAAATGATGAGAAAAACATAAATGGTGGTGTTTTGTGAATTTAAAGTCAACCAAAAATTTTCTAAATTATTCTCAAGACATATCCTTTTAAAATAACTAAGTTTAGTATGCTTAATCAATAATTCTATGATATGCATCCTTAATTTTTTTCCTACTAATCATGTAATTTTTCTACTTATATGCAACCTTTTGTTGTTGATGCTTCACAACTTATGTAATCAATATCAATCAATTTTCTAAATATTTTTAACACATTTGTAATAAAAATAAAGTGTTGCCTAAATTTTTTTGAATGAAATAGAGATGTTATTAAATACTCAATAAGACAAATAATTATTTTGGCTGAGCAGTTAATGATAAACTAGGGAAGTTCAAATATATATATATATATATCTATATAATTTTCCTCGTACTTTCTTGGTTTAGGGATTTTTTTTTTATCATTGACAGTTCTCCACTTTGATGAGATTTTTCGATACTTCCTCTTTTTGGAGATTATTTTATTTGGTGTTTATCCTAGTTTGAACATTCTAGTCTCAACGTTGTTGTTAGTCAATTTATTTTGCAATTAGCAAAATTACATACATTTATATTAATATTTATGCACAAGTTAATTTGTTAAAAAATATAAAGAAAACTACTATAAAGAAAATGTTGTAATTTGCATAAGAAATTTCATACTTAAACAAACTTGTGCATCATTATAGACAAATTTTAGGATGTTCAATTAAGTTAATGATTCATACTTTAATGTCACTGATTTTGAATTCTAAATAACAATTGATTAAAAAGTATACAAAAGAAAATCTAAAAAAAAATTGCATCAACTTAAAATTCGTAGAATATGGTAGACAAAAACACAAACTAATAAATATGTTGAAAGTAATTAATGCAAGTAAACCAATACATCATCAAGACAATAAAATGCTATGATTATGAAGAATACATAAAATGATGAAATATTAAAATAAACACAAACTACTATACAAAAAAAAAAGAATTTAGAATTCTAAAGGTCTTTTGTTTGGTAGTGGTGGTCAGAAGATGCCATGGAGAGCATTAAAACAAGCTTCAAATCTAGCTTGGTCATCTGCTCACTATTGTTTGTTCCCCACCCTGCGTAGTTCCTACTCCTTAATATGTCTATTTACTTTAAGCTCAAGTTAAGCAAAGTGCTCTATCTAAGCAACTTGAGGGTAATGGTAATGCGCTGAAGGATCCCCCTCTCTAGCTACCTCCTCCTCTTCTGCCTCATTTGCAGCCTGAGTGGGCCACCTCTTCTCATTGTTGAAAGTGTGGAAGGAGTGGTCTATAAAGTGAGAAGAAATATGGTCTAGTTCCTCAAGATATGATATGCTATATTTGACCTCAAGTAGATAGACAACCATATGTTTTAAGGTGAAGTTATACTTTCTTTAGGATTTTGGGATTTTTATGATAAGTAAGATTTTCAATATAACAAATCAAAATATATAAAATATTAAATTGAGTGTGAGTCATGCAAAAGTAAGTAACAATGGAAAGAAGGGCTTTGATGTTGATTAGGTCACCTGTTTTAAGAATAACATTGTGCCTCAACACGTGTTGAATAATACAAGGGTTTAGCACAAAGCCACCAGCTAAAGTTGGTGTTAATGAATGGATGAGTCTCGAAAGACCAAATTGATAGAGGACCAATATTAAGTGGGGTTATTTGAGTTAGAATGTAAAGAAAGATTGAAACTTGAGATGTGAATATATTCATGTAAATCAATGTTAATAATAAAATTTTCATACAACAAACTCTAGATTAGAGGATAATACGATTGGAGTTAATGATGAGATTTCCACACAAATTTGAAAAGAACTTCAAAGTTGAATGGATTAGATAGAGAGATTAGAAATTGAAGATATGTTCTAGCGAATATGTTAGAGATGGGAAATGGCAACTTAGCTTGAAGCAATGGCTTTGAATAAGCTACTATGTACTCTTTGTATTTCATGTAAGTAGCCTTTCCAATAGTAGATTGAAAGTAACTCTTCTGCTTATTATTGCAATCTCTCTTGAGCCATCTGAACTACTCTTGCTCACAAAAAACATAAAATAAAAAATAAGGAAGAATGTTAGAGTGAATGGGAAAGAAGAATGTGCGAAAAGAAATGAAAAATGATATCCATTTTATATACTTTTGTTCAATCATACAGTAAGAATAAATTCATATAGTATGATTGTGGTCATCCCAACAGTCAACTAAGCAACCTTATTTAATTGAATCTATTATATAGTATGACAGGAAAGCCATGATTTAGATCATCCCAATGATCATCAAAATAGTTATGTTGATTAAGTAAATCATAAAATAAGATTGAAGAACAATTCATTAAGTAACATTAATCATCCCAATGTCCAAAAATAATGACTATTTTGAATAGGTCAATCATACCATTATAAACATATCAAAGAGCATAATCATGGATTGTCTAGTACAATCTATTTTATAGTGAATCATTTAATCATCCTAGCTTGATGATCTAAAATAGACCAATTGTATAGTAAAATAGGGATCATACAATATGATTGTAGTCATTTTCATATTTTGACCCTAAGTGAAAAATAAATAATTGAGAGGGAAATCTTGAAAAAAAAATAAAAATTGCATGAATAGAAAAAAAAACAGATAATGAAAATAAACTAAAGCAACACCTAAATGAATGAAAATAAATGCATAACTAAAGTAATTAAATATAAATTAAAAGTTAATGTATGGATTAAAATTGAAAAGAAAAAAAAGGCAACCCATCATGGTCAAGTTCTTCTACCTCAATCCATCTAGTAGTCTACATTGTAGATGTATGCAGAGCTTACATCCATAAGAATGCAATGACTATAGAGGAGTTCACATCGTAAATAAATGACTAGGCTTACATTCATTAGACAACTAGATAGATTGAGGTTATGTTTGCATAGAAAATATAGATTGAATTTAGGTTATGCTTGAATTGCAAGCATAATTCAGGCTCAAAACTATTAGAAAGCCGTTAGATTGAACTTACATTTCTTTAGAATACTAGTATTGGATTTAGGTTATTCTTGCATTGTAAGCACAAATCATACTTGCATCAATTAGAAAGCCATTAGATTGAACTTATATCCCTTTGGAATGCCAGACAAGATGATGTTCGCTTAACAAACTTAAATATGAGACTTACATCCCTTTAAAATGCTAGATAAGCTTGGATGTTCAATATTAGACTTACATCCCTTTCCTACTACTATATCATTCCAATTTTGATAAAATTCTTAGTTTGATCACTATTAGAAATGCAAATGTTCAATAAAAATAGCAGAAGGAAAAGATTATGAAATTTTCTATCACCAACTTAACAGCCTAAGCTAAATCTTTTCATTATTTTATTTCCACTATATCTATGCCCATTAGTAACTTTAGAAAGATAACTAAAGATATAGTCATTTCACATTTTTCACTTCAAAAGAGCTTTACTATAGATGTAGGAAATATTATTTATACTTCAATTTGTAATATGCTTAAGAGTAGTACTACCCTGGGTTTTGGTCATCCTTCTCTTATTTATTATTTGTGTGTTGCAATTCATGCATCGGGGGAGCCAGATGAATAAGTCCTTATACAAAGGCCTCCCCTGACTAAAATAATAATTGAAGGGTTTAGATCAAAAATGAAAGTAGGATAAAGCTCACACACTCCTCAGTCCATGTCTATATCCTCCAAAACTCTAAAACCTCCAAAACTTCATGAAATTGGAGGACAAGTTTTTGAATTATGAAAAAAGGATTGGCAAAATGGTTGGTGGCAACAGGAATTGGATAGACAATTTGATCATCAAATGGGTTAGCAATAGTAGTAATTTTCTTATATGGATGAGTTCAACTTAGCACTGGTTTGAATGTTTGAAAATTGCAACTTGAATGCCAGCCCAAGCCAAGTTCATCTTCCTGTAGCTTCTTATTATCACCCTTATGTTAGCACCCCACTGGAGCCAGAAGAAGAAAAAGAGGAGGATGACTACAACTATTAAGATAGTTCCTCTTTTTTATGTGTTGATATT
Organism: Cymbidium sinense; assembly: GCA_021442155.1. Taxonomy (NCBI): domain Eukaryota; kingdom Viridiplantae; phylum Streptophyta; class Magnoliopsida; order Asparagales; family Orchidaceae; genus Cymbidium; species Cymbidium sinense. Next base: position 48,495 of record JAKCPB010000638.1, read on the forward strand.
TCCTTTTTTTATATACCTTTTTTCTAATTTTGTTTGGCACATTTTTGTAATAAAAATACTTATTTCACATTAATTTCATATCATTCTAAATATTGGTTTGGCTTTAATTATAATTTAGATATGACTATAAGTTAAAATTTTAATTGAATAAAAATTTTAACTTAGTATTAGTAAAATTGGCAAGTTAGGGCCTCAGCACTGGAAAGTGAGTGCCTTACTGCTAGGAGATTAGTGCTTCGATGCTAGATGGTGGAACTTAGGTATAAAGTTAGAAAAGATAATTCTTAGTCACTAGAAAAGTAGTGTCATTGTGTTGGCATGGTGCATTGGCACTTTTTGGATAACATTATGGCATTACAAGTTGGAATCTTAACATTACAACCTGAGAAGGTAGTACTGTGATTTTAGGGGGTAGCATCATAGTGCTGGTTATAGCACCTCGAGGCTGTACCACAACATTGTGGTGTTGCAAAGCAGAGTTCCAGAGGTCCAAACACCTATGAGCTTAGCTCCTTAACATTGGAAGCAGGGCCTTAGCACTGTATAGTAGCGCTGTGGTGCTACGAGTCATGAGTCTTTATTTTAGGGAAATTTTCTTATGCAATTTGATTGTTCTCATAAAATGTCATCAGCATAATGGCTTACCAATGCTATGTTATAAAAATTTTTAGTACAGTGCACACTCTTCTCCCTTGTTATGAATCCAAGATTATTGAAGAGAGGATTTTCATTTCACATTGGAACCAAGTTTGATGGTGGAGGTCTTTATATTTTAAATTTTGTGATTTCGTAATTAAATTCATAGTTATTTAATTTTGATAGAGTTTTCTATTGACAATGCCTAATTATTTTTTAATTAATGTGATTATGCTCTTCTCCCTTGCTTTAGATCCAAGATCGATTGAGGGAAGATTGTTATCTCACACCAGACTCCAGATCAATGATGGAGGCCCTCAAAAATTTCTTACAAGGCAAGGAATTAATTATATAAAAAAAATTCTATTTCCAAAATTTACTTGAAATTTGCACTTTAAAATCCTTTTCCTTTGTTAGAATAGTCTTGAGAGTTAGCTAAGGTAAGAAGAGGGCTTGGTTTTAGTTGTCTCGCATGAAAAGAAGACTCTTCATGTGAGAGGAATGGCATGACCAAGGGAACAATAGTAGTTGGAGAGAAGTGGAGTGGAGTGGCCCCTACCTTCTCATAGAAAATTGATTACTAAACCACTTCCACTCTTTCCTTTGGGTAGTTGTTGCTAACGAGGATGGCTATTGGTGGAGAGTCATTAAGGTTTCTAGATTGTTCCTCTTTTTTATTATTTTTATTTTATTTTTCTCTCAACTCACCCATCATGGTCATCTTAAATTCTTTGCTTAACAATTTTGAAAAATATTCACATAATAAATAGTAAGTAGATCCAAACAGTACATCATCAACATAAACAAAACATATGTCATTTGTTACAAATCATACAAGATCATAATAAAATTATAATGAACTTTTAAATCAAGATGATTCTTTCATATCTTGCAAATGGTACTATTAACATATAATTTAAAATAGTTAAAATAAGAAATTGCAGTAATAACTTCCAAATAATAGATGCAAATATTTTTCTCAAACAGAATGCTTTTATTTGATTAAAACCTTTAGCCATAGACCTTGCTTTATTCCTAGCTATAACTCTCAAGTATTTTAATTCATTTTTTAAATCCTAGTTTGTTCAAATCACACTTTGAGATGAAGTTCAAGAAACTAATTTTCAAATATCATTTTTAGAAATTGATTCAACTCATTCTACATTGTCTCAACCTAGAATTTGTTAGATATTGCTTTGTCTACATCAATTGGTTTAATCATAAAAATCAAAGCTATATGGCTAACTTCTTCTTTAATGCTATTTCTAGTTCGGGCACCTGTTGATGGGTCTCTTATGATCAAATCAAGGGGATAATTTAACATATATTACCAATGCCTTAGCCTTCGCCTTGCATCCTTATTTTCTTCCAAACTTATTTTTACTTCAAGATATAAAATCATTATCATCTACAAGTTTTCAAAAAAAAGAGATAATAGGTTCATATAAATAAAGTAAATTCTTATTTTAGAGAATTTAAGATCTTTGTGTACCAAGAAAAATTATTTCACAAGTTTATCATCAAGAATTTCCAATCTAATATTTTTAATTATTCAACCTAAAACATTTATACCCAAAAATATGTAACACGAGTTGTAGACTATCTAGGAAGAAACTATATAATTTTTATTTTATTTTATACCAATGGTCCCTAATCATAATACTTAACAAGTTGTGATGACCTTTTCTCTACTCATTGTTAATGAATTTATTTCCCATTAAGTGTCACGCAGCTACCATCCAAGTACGACAAACCTCCACCGATCCCTGAGTGAAGACACATCTAAAATAGATTCAAGTTAAGATTTTGGGAACTTATACTTGCTTGGGTAAGGAACCCCAAATTTTGTTAACTTTTTTGTCCTTAATAAATTCTCTTTCCAAAGCATGTAATGAAGTAATGATTTTTATAAAATTTTTTAATTGCATATGCTAGAAATAGACTCATGAGGTAACATACAAAAGGATTGGTAATCATGCAAGAGTATATTGATCTAGGATTGTTTAACCTTATTGGTCCCTTCATATATAGCACATAATGTTTCCTAAATTTTTTCTTACCAATTTTGCAAGTGAAAACATGCATGTAATCTACAAACTTTAAAGCATAGAAAAAATTCAAATATTTTGAATCTAATTGAGCTAATTTCCTCTCTTCTAATGAGGACAAATTAAAATTTATTTTAATTTATTTGATGGCAACTTTATGTGGAGGTGAATATCCAACTTCAATCATATTCCACTTTCAAAAGTAGATTGACTGAATGAGAGTTGACATATGAATTTTTAAAAAATCGAAAGGAATATCATCAAAGATAGGTGGTTGGATAATAGAGAACCCTTTTATGGTGTTTTTATTTTCTAGATATGCTATTATGGGTCTATTTATAGCTGTTAGGCCATGAAACAAGTAACTTGCTCTAATACTACTTTTAAGGGTTAACACACCTAAGAAGAGGGATGAATTAGTGTGCTTTTAAAATTTTCTTTAGCTAGTATAATAAATCAAAAATAAAAGAGAAGTTTAATAAAAAAATCCTAACAATCCTAACATAAAGAAACAAGCAATAGAAAAATAATAGAAGGAAAAAAAGAGGGTATAAAGATTTACAGTGGTTCAATCTAACTGATCTATCTCAACTCTCCAGATCCTTTCCACAAATCCACTAACTCTTCTTTGGCACAACAAACCAAGGTAGAAATGCTTATTTATTTATTAGGTAATGGAGAACTCTTGCAACCACTACCCTTCACCTTCAATACTAGAAGGATGCCACTGACTCTCCAAGGAATAATTAAAATGTTTTACAATAAAAAACTTATATAAGTTCTCAACTAAAATAGATTCTTAAATTAAAGCACAAGACATAGAGTCAAGGTGAAAGAAAATAATAACCAAGATGAAAACTTTACAACTTGCAATATGGGGAAAAGAAGAAGAAGAAGAAGAAGAAGAAGAAGAAGAAGAAGAAGAAGAAGAAGAAGGAGAAGAAGAAGAAGGAGAAGAAGAAGAAGAAGAAGAAGAAGAAGAAGAAGAAGAAGAGAGTGTGAGAGAGAGAGAGAGAGAGAGAAAGCTAAATAAAGAACAAATTTTTTAAAAAATAATTGGTCCAATCATACCATATGTTCCAACTTCACTTAGTTCAATAATACAATTTAAAAATTATGAAAATTTTAATGAATATTTAGAACATCAATCTATGCCTCTTGTAAAGTTTTCATAATTTTTTAAGTACAAATGAAAAAAGTTATATATATTTTTCAAGCAATAAATCACAGCTAAAAAATAAGGAGAATAAAAGTATAATTAGAAACATATTAATAATTTCAACAAATATTTAAACTTTAATATATGCTTAGAACAATATTTTTATAATTTTATAAACTAATTTGAAACATAAAATTTGATTTCATATGAAAATACATTATTTAATAATTACAATAAATAATTATTAATTAATAAAAATACTTGAAATATTTTCCAAATATCTAAAATGATCACTGAAATATTATGGAAAATTCTTATGAATTTTGATAATTATCATGAAGTCAAATGAGATTCATAATAAAATAAGAGAGAATTAATAAAATTTTGAAATAAAATAAATCAAAATAATTTAATATTATATGTAATTAAATAACGATTCACTTAAATTAACATTTTCACATTATTGTATGAAAAAGAAAATTATCTTGATGAAAAAATAACTGTGGAGCCCACTTAACCAAGTAGAGCCTAAAATTAAAAATTGCAACAATAGGAACAAGACTTTATCTCTCCACATGAATCATTTTTTCTTCATTGTTGTTCTATTAAATATCATATTTTCATTTAATTATTGTAAAATATGGGAATTTTTATACTTCCTAACCATGTTTTTTTGGGTCTACCTATGCCTTCTTTGCTTTGATTAAATCTAATACATATACTCTCCTAAGTGGGTTAGTAGGTAGTCAACATTTTATTTGACCAAGCCATTCGAGAATGTTACTTAGCTATAATACCCATGCTAGGAATTCACTAAAACAAATTTGAGATTATAACAAATCTTTCGTACTCTTCTTCACAGGCATGTATAACCCAACACACACTCTCTTTAATGGGCAAGTACAACCCAATACATACTTTCTTTAACGGACAAGCATAACCCAATGAAGAACAAGAAAGAGGAATATGAAAGTATCTAACTCTCAATTTTAAAATAATTTTGCTGTCAAAACTCAACTACAATAATATTAAGTCAAGTGAATTCAAATGAAAGAAAGACAGCTCACTTTAATTGATATTTAAATTTGAAAGCAATGATCAAACTCGGAAGATGTATATGATGTACATGAATGTTTAAACTATTTGATGTGAAAATAGTAGCTTGAAATTAAGGTGATTTAATTTATGATTTTAAATATAGCACAATAATGATTTGAAACTTGAATCAATCACTTAGATTTTTCCAAAAGATCAAATGAAAATGAAATATTAAATCACATAAACTCAAATGATAACTATCTTTTTTTAAAAGGAATATCACTTATGCAAAGTATAAGACTATTTAAGAGAAAAAAACTTGCAACTTACAAGTGTTCTCTATGAAATAATTATCACAACATAAGTTAAACTTAAGCATATATACAAATAAAGAGAAGTGAAGATTTTGCAAACACAAAACTTTAATCAAAACCAAACAAAGCTTTTTTCAACTTGAGAAAGTGTATGAATAGATGTGTTAAGCACAAATCAAATTGACCAAATACCAAAAAATCTTAGCACAATAAAGAAATCAAAGTATCATATAAGAGTAGAAATAAAATAAATTAAAGAAACCTTAGTAGCTTTTAGATAAGAGGTATTTCAGCCAATCCACCAACTTCTTTTGTGAAATATTCAAGCCAATCACTTGTAAGTTGGAAGATGAAAGAAGGATGAAGAGATTAGTATTTGATTTACCATGAAAGGATCTCTAAAGGTTTTGCAAGAATTCAGTCCAGAGAGAAATCTTTCTATTAGAGATTTTTCCAAGAGAAATTAACCTAGTCTAAGAAACATTATTTATAATACAAGAGGTCAAGAGGGAAGACTGATGTAGAACATCATGTGGATCATAAAATTAGAGCTCAAGGTTCATTTACAAGATCTCAAGGTAAAGAAAAAGAAAATTCAAGAAAGAAGAAGGCTTAGCCCATTAGCCTACTAAGGCCCATTTCATAATTTCATTTAGTTATGTAATTCTTTTTCTTCTAGAAAATCTAGGTCTGAAATTTTGAATTTAAAAATTCAAAGCATGACATGTGAGGTGGTTGAGTCCACATAAAATAATATCATGTGAAATGGGTGGATGACGTAAAATAATAAGGCAACTTAATGCTTCACATTAATGTTGTCACCCACCTTTCCCTCCATAGTTTGAATTCTTTTTCTTTTGATAGATGATTATAATGGATATAAAAAGCCCCCATTTCTAGAATGAAAGGAGATCTTTTGGCAATTATAAATTATTTGAGTTATTCTTGTGGTTTGAGAGCTTGGTGGGAGCGCTAATTAGCTAACATATCTTTCTTTTCTCACCGCTAATACCCAAGGTAATTTGTTTAATTTTTATTACACCTCTTAATATCATCTACAACCATACACTAAGCTTTTCTACTCTCCTCTATAAGCTACACCTTCCTTCCACTCAATAATACCTATACTTGACCTAGTCCTCATCCATACACCAAAATAACCACTTAAACCCTATAATTTCCAATGAACTACTCGAGATCATAAATACATATCCTAACCTAAACCTATACAAATATATTTTATCCATTTATCTCTCTTAAATCTCATTCCCTATAGCTACATTTTAAATTAGTCGAAGTTTAGTCCAAATTAGACTAGTTTTAAGTCATCCCACTATCATCTTATCCTACGCCCTTCATTATCCCACCAAAACTTAAAAATATATCTTTAGATATTAATTTAAAGATCCATGGATATTTAATTCTCTCAATCTCACCAAAAGGACAAACACCCACCTCCATCAAAGAAGAAGAAAATAGGAGGGAAACTAATTTAGAATTAATTTAAACATAAGCTAATCAAAATAAAATTAATTTGCATGAGTGAATGATTCGACCAAGGAGAAATAAGAGGAAATTTAATATAGAAAGTTGGTTTAATTTAAAAATCAATTTGAAATTCAAATTGTATAAAATGGGTTTTAGCTAAAGAAAGGAAGAGGGAAAATATACATGGTAAGTGAATCAAATTGAATCAATTGAATTTAAATATATTTATTTTTGCAAGATTAAAAAAATCAGCCAAGGCATCATGGAGGAAAAAATAATTTGGAAAGAGATTTAAATTAGATTAATTCATCATATGACCTGATTTTTAGTGTAGTTAAGAACTTAATCATCATGTGGTCTATGAAGAGAGAGAGAGAGAGAGAGAGAGAGAGAGAGAGAGATAGGAGAAAAGAGTATGAATTTTTAGCAAACAAGTCATGGTACAATTAGTTGTCCAAGTGAAAAGAGAATAATTCAAATTTTGATTAATTAAATTAAACATGATATATGATCAACTAAAAGGAAGTTTCCATGATGGGATTCAATTAGTATTTAATGAAATATCATGGAATATTCAATCAATTCATCTTGATTGAATGGAGGATGGAAAGATATCATTCTAAAACATTTTAAATTAAATCCAAAAGAATTATTAAATTAAACCAAGCTACTTTCCTAAAATAGATTAAATTTATTTTAATGTAATTAATTTAAATTAAATGATGATAGCTCAGATCTTAGAAAATTTTAAATTAATTTTTATTAAGAGATTAATTTGAATTTTAATAAAGATATGATTGGCCAATGGAAGTTTCCAAAAATAAAATTGATTTAAAAGGAAAGAAGATAATTCCATGGCTTATTTTAATTTAATTTGAATTGACTCAAATAAATTCAAATAAATTAAAATTAAATCAACTAGATTAGTATATGATTAACCACATAACATTCCATAAATAGGGGAGTTCAAATTTGCATATGTATTCAAAGGAATATTCAATTTGAATTCAAAAATAATTCAAATTAAAGATTCAAATAAATTAATTATTTAATTTAGAAAAATATGGGATAATTATGGAAATTATTTGAATAACTCTCAAATAATTTATTTAGCAAATAATCGTGGAAAAATTCAGCCAAAAAGGTTTAGGATAAAAAAAATAGGATGAGAGAGAAAACTAGGATAATAGGAGAGAGAAAAATAATATAAAGAATAATTTTAGGATAATTAGATTTTATGCATGTAATAAATGGATAATAAATATTATTTAGCATGTCAATAGTTTAATGAGATGTGAACTTAATTTAATTTGCATGGAAGCATAATAAATGTAACATAGTTTGCACATTTAGTTCACATTATCTAGAAATGAATAATTTTAATGAATAATTTTAATGAATAATTATAAATATGAAATATAGTGTTTATGAATAGATCATTTTAAAATCAATGAATGATATATTTTATTTTAGTGAACATTTCATTTTCCTTAATATAGTTATTCATAGAAAAATTTTCACCCAGTCTATGTCCAAAAGCTTTAGCATTCTAATATAATTGAAGAATTAGGAGCTAAGGAATTTTTCTTGCACACTTGAATTTAACTTGATTAGTAGGATTTGAACATGTATTTGTTATCATCAAAATCAATCTTATATGAGATGGGGCTCATGATGTCAACAAAGAAAATTCCTTTTAATTTTTCTCTTACACTAAGTCTACTCTAATCATTTTATGTGCATATTTGTTTTGCATTTTTGTGTCTAAGTGTAAAATGACTCATCCACCTAAGCATCTTCCCCTATGCAACACTTTAGTTTATGCTTCTCTTTTATTAGCTAACATCTAGTTCCATCAATCATTATAGGTCTCACCACCATCATATAAAATATATCCTTAAGTCTAAGCAGTAACTTTTCTATCACACAATATGATCGATGCATTTCTCTACTTCAACCTTCCAACTTGAATTTTATTAATGACATCACCATCAACTTCATCATCACTTTGAATAATATACCTGAGATATCTAAAATGTTCACTCTTTTTAATGACTTTATCACCCATTATCATAACCCTACCACTAGATCCACTACTACTAATAATAAAATTATACTCCATGCATTAGAGTTTAGGTCTACTCAAAATTAAAGTCTTTAGACTCATAGGTTGACCTCCATAATTCAAGTTTATCTTAAACTATCTCTAGTCTTATCAATAAAAATAATATTATCAAGAAAAGGCATACACCAAGGTACATCCTCTTATAAATATTAAGTAAGAACATCCATAGCTAAGTCAAAAAGATACTAATTTAGAGCCAATCGTTGATGTAATCCAACTGAAATAGGAAAATACTTGGGCAGTCCTCCTTTTGTTTGAAAATAACTATAAGCTCTAGTATATATATGCTTAATAAAATATTAATTTCTTCATTTTTATAGCTCTCCTAAGAAATTGTCTTGGCACTTTATCCTATGTCTTCTCTAATAAATATCATGTATAGATCTTCTTTACTCTAACTTTACTTCTCCATCAAACCTCTTAACAAATGTATAGCATTCATGGTAAACCTGCCCTACATGAATTCAAGCTGGTTTTGAGAAACTTTTATTTCATGTCATAACCTATGTATGTTTACACTCTCCCATAATTTTAATATATGGCACATCAACTTACTTATTTTATAATTTACTTACTCTTGTGCATTACTTTTATTCTTAAAAATAGAAACCAACAAAATATTTCTCAACTTATTTACAATATTTTTAGTTATTAAAATAATATTTAAAAACTTTAGTAAACTAAGAAATCCTTCGTTCTTCTAAGGATTTCCACACTTTTTTTTGGAATATCATTAGGTCCCATTACTTTACCACACTTCATCTTGTTTAAAACCCCTCTAACTTCAAAGTTATTACTACTATGATAAAAATAAAAAATATCTATTTTCATTTAGGATACTGAGGTCTCTAAAGTTAATCATATTCTACAATTTTCATTGAAAAGTTTATCAAAATATATCATCTACCATTGTTGAATATCATATTTAAAATACTTTTTTATCTTCATCATTAATACACTTCTCTTAAAATAAATCTTTAATTACTCTATCTCTTCATTTAGATAATTACAAATGAATTTTTCCTCTTCTTTAGTATTCAATATTTCATATAAATTACTAAATGTTGAATTTTTTGTATAAAAATTGCTTTCTTAGATTCCCTACATATCGCACTATATGTTTTCCAATTCTTTGAGCCTTTACATCTTAGCAAATTTTTATAACAAAACTTTTTATTTTTAATCTTTTCTTGCATAATTTGACTCCACCGTTAAATTCTTTAACTAATAAGAGGTTTTCTTCTTGATTTTCTAAGCATATTTTTTTGCAACTTAATGTTATTTGCTACCTTTTCAAGATAACTTAAGCATATTTATGAACATCTCAAATCCTAAGATCTTATATCTTAGTCTTAAAAGTATTTTATTATCATTCTTTAATTAACCCCAACTTATCTTAGACTAATGTTTTAATTTATTTTTCATCTTTGAGGCCTTTATCTTAATATAAAAATAGTAGTTTATGTTTGGTTTTTAAACTTTTTCTCGTGATGAACATATAATCTTTACAAATTAAATAATCTATTTGTCATATAAAAAATAATAAATTTATATTTTATGTCATATTTTCTTATAAGTGATAATATGATTTTCTATTTTCCTAATTAAAGTATTAGCAATTATTAAAATTATAAGCTAAGAAAAATCCAATAGGGTCATATCGTCTTTATTTATCACTCCAAACCTATAACCATCATGAATGCTTTTAAAAACTTTTACCACTCTACCAACATGTCCATTTAAATATCCTAAAAAATGCCATTGCTTCAAGGGTATCTTTTATATTAGTTTCTCTAAGTCATTCTATACTTTTTCATTTGAATATGCATCCAAACCTACTTCAGAAGTATAAATAATTATATTATTAATAATCTTAGCATCAATATTGATCTTTAAAACTATAATTTTATCTCTAATTATATTTATTTTTACAAAATTATTTTTGGAACTCTATTTATAATAACATCCACACCATTTTTCATATGATTCCTGAATACCAAAGTTTAAAACCTAAACTATTAATATCCTTGGTTTTTCCCCAACCCATTTAGTTTATTGAGTACATAAGATATTTATCTTTTTATGAACCAAAATATCTTTTAATATAGTTAAACATTGCCCTTGAAAATAATCAACTTCAAAAATAACTTACATAACTTTTATCCCTATGATTTCAAGTCAATTATTATAAGCTATTCAAAACAAAAATAGTAGAACACTAATATGTTAAAATCACCTTGTACATATATTTGAATAATAGATTAAGCATTAATGACAAACTTATTTGCACTATAGTGCCTCACTTTAATTTATTTAATCTCATTCAGTTGACCTCATTTTTGGATGAGATTAACATCATCTCTAAATTAGTTAATAGGACATCTAATCCTAGAGTAGAAGACTTTTAATTAGGCACATAGGACACTACATCAAGTGATTTGTATCCTTTAGGTGATAGAATAAAATACTTTCAATTTGAAAACTTAAATTTAATTGAGTTAGACTAAGGTAATTTGGGTAATCAACCTAATTATACTATTTAAGCTCCAAATTATTCAAATTCAAAGAAATCTAAATGAAATCAAGAAAAATTCAAATTAAAAGCATGAAATTCATCACATGAATATGAATGGAGTCAAATCCAAATGAAAGTCAACCATTGAACATGGAGTTGACTTATGTGGGTCCCATCAAGTCAAAGGTCAACCCACCATAATTTGACCAAATTAAATTATTTTGAAAGCTTTAAATCATTAAATAAACATGTTTAAACATGAATTAAATTAATTTAAATTTAATAACGCCTTAAATGGGCTAATTAAGGCATTTGATCTAAATAGGCCTAAATGGACCTTATTAACTTCAAATTAATTCAAATTAATTACCCAAAATCATTTCACGATCATTCTTGAAATACAAAACTATGAATTAATGGGCCTAATTTGACGAATTTGGTCATTTGACCCAAATGAGTTCAACCCAACCCATTAAACCCAATTTGGGTCAAATAGATCAAATTTGTAATCAATTTCAAACCAATAGAAATTAATCAGTCCAAATCATTCAACACATATGATTAAATATGATTGGATCAATCAATTCAAAACATTATAAATAATCAAATAAATACAATTCAAGTTAAATAAAATTTTAAAAGACAAAAGTCAACCTACCATAATTTGACCAAAATAAATTATTCTAAAAGCTTTAAATCATTAAATAAACATGTTTAACATGAATTAAATTAATTTAAATTTAATAAGGCCTTAAATGGGCTAATTAAAGCATTTAATCTAAATAGGCCTAAATGGACCTTATTAAATTGGAATTAATTCAAATTAATTATCCAAAATCATTTCACAATCATTCTTGAAACACAAAACTACCGATTAATGGGCCTATTTTGACCAATTTGGTCATTTGACCCAAATGAGTTCAACCCAACCCATTAAACTCAATTTGTGTCAAATAGGTAAAAATTGTAATAAATTTCAAACCAATTGATATTAATCACTCCAAATGATTTCACACATGTGATTAAATATGATTGGAGTCCAAATGTATCTTAATTGAGTCAAATTGGTTATTTGACTCAATTGAACTCAACTTAACCCATTTAAGTAAACATGGGTCAAATTGAAATAAAATCAAAATCAATTTAAAATTTAAGGATATCAATCAATTTAAAACATCATAAATCATCAAATAAAAATAATTGAAGTTAAATTAAATTTTAAACTAAAAAAATCAAGTTGACCTAATTAGGTCAAAAGAGCTAAACCTAGATCAAATCACATCAAACCACACATGGCATGGAACTTCAAATTATCCATTGAATAATCAATAATGATTAAAACTCAAATCAAAAGTCAATTAATCAAAATAAATATAATTAAATAACTTTAAATCAGTTCAAGTCCAAATGGCTCTAATGTGGACATTTGGACTCAAACCCAAGCTAATCATAATGGGATGCATCTAAACTTATCATAAAATTAGTTTAGAGTGATTGCAGCCAAAATTAAAAAAATTTAGATGGTCCAAATCCATCCGAAAGGGTGAATAAGCTCTGGAAAGGAAAGTGGAAGCATGAAGATAAGCCTTATCCCCAATCAACTTCTTCTCTTCAATACCTCATCCAACTCCTTACATTAGCTGATTTGGACTCTCTCCAATCAATTAACCACCCCTTGGAGCTAGCCTCCAAGGGTCACAATCAAAGGGGCCAATAAAGGTTGACTTCCCCTCCATTAAAGGATGCCATGAATCTCGATCGTATAGCTCATGTCCAAGGAAAAAATGGATAGGAAGGAGAGTCATCTCCTCAGGATAGACATCCTCACATGATCCTAAGGTGAAGAGAGATCAAACCAACCCCTTGTCCGGAGCTTTTTTTGCTAGCGACCAAATTTTGGTCATCCCAAATCTCACATAGGAAGCTCTCGGCCAAGCATGGGAAAAGAGGAAGGAGGCTTCCTCTAGCCAATTTGATCATCCCAACATGTCCAAAAAGTGAAAAGAAGGAAAAAGAAAACTTTTCTTGGACCTCCCATTACCGACAAGCAGGAATTTGACCTAAGCCGATATTTAAACTTTTGGTCAAACATGAAATCAAGGGAAGAGTAATCCTCTGGCACAATTGAAGATTCCTACATGTCTCATGGGCAAAGGCGAACTCAATTGAACATTTCCTTAATTATAACATCAATGATGAGCTAGAATTTGATCAAACTCGACAGAAAACATTAGAGCTTTGGTCTCCACGATGATCCATGAGGAGGCAAGCTGAGATTTCTTCATCAAAGTTTAATGATGTCAGAGTGAATGCTTGAAGCACAATGGTCATCGAGGATTGATGCCGATAACATATGGGTTTAAACTGACCACCGTTGCATTTTGGTTTGGTCCTTTATAAGGGAAGTCAATCTCCATTGAAATCAAATCGTAAGGATTACTTGCAACTTGATCCATGATCGATTTGCAATTGAAATTTTATTCTCTCTCCACTTAGATCATTGGCGATCAAGACCAAAGAGGCAATGACTCTCTATTCTCCAGAAAAAAGGAGGAGACTGAATCTCTGTCATCTATTCCTTATGTTAGTAACAAACTGCTCAGATCTAGTTACACATTTGATTAAATCCCATATAGGATCCACGGATGAAATCATGATTGTTTGATCGAAAATCAGATGGTCGTAGATCATCCTACCTGGTCGCTACTTTGAGCTAAATCCACATGGATCCAATTAGCCCAATGGCCTGAATAGAACCAGGTCAGCATCGCATCAGCCCCACATGGCATTGACCATTTAAAATAAGAAATTCTAATTTTTGAATTAAAATAATATTAAAAAATGCTAGAAACTTAAAAATCATAGAAATTAAAATGCTCAATCAAAAATATAAATATTGGCTCTATGGACTCTTCTTAGTGAGGTAAATCTATTAAACCCAAAATTTCTAATTTTTATTGGATAAATTTAGGTTAATTTAAGTTTAAATGAGAATAATCAAACTCAAATTAAAGTCAAACCATCAATCCAATTAATTTGAAACTTAGGGAAATCATATTTAGGTTAAAACACACCTTAGATAAATTTTTAGGGATTAGGATTTATTGGGAGCAAATCCATGGATATGAAAATTTTAAGCTAAGAACCTTAGTTTAATGAAATTAATTAATGTTACTGTCATAAAATTATGGAAAAAAAAATGAAATTAACTCAAATTATCATAACAAACTTTAATGAGTTTTAAAATATTATAAAAACTCAAAAAAACTTAATAAATCCCAAAATGGACTAATTAAGAAATTAATCGACTTAATTAATTAAATTAAATAGTATAAACTTTGAAAATTCGTAATAAATCAACCAAATTTCCAAAATGAACCCTCTTTGGATGCATCTTGAATACAAAAATTCAAGAAAATTAAAATCCTTAATTAACCCGTTTTAATTTAGGCTTAATTTAAGTTTTATTGAAATGATTAAAATCTTATTTAGTCCTAAATTATATATCTGATTAAGATGAAACTTTAAGCAACTTAAATTGGTAGGGAACCCCACTTGCCATAAAATTTTCAATGTCAAATGACCTTGGGATTATAAGTTATTGAATTCCAATCCTTAGGTCAATTTATGTGAAATAATAAATCAAAAATTTAAAAAAGGTATAGAAATTCATAAATTCAATTTAAAACATTTCAATTAACATCATAACACTTAAAGAAAATTTTTAAGCCCTCTTAAGCCATGGAATTTAAGTAATTTCATAGTTAGGGTTTAATGAAATAAAAGAAAATAAAAATCAAACCTTATATTATTAATTTGATAAATTCTTAATAAATCAATTGATTAATTGAAATCAAAACCATTTAAATTAAGCTTTAGTTACAATATCAACTTAAATGAATTAAGTGGATTCACTTAAGCTAATGAACATAAACATTAATGAAATAAATAAATAAAATCAATTGAAATTCAAATAATTCAAGTAATTAAATTTCAAAGTAATTAAGGTAATCTAAATCTTGTTAACTAATTCAAACTAATAAAAATTTTAAAAATAAACATAAACTAAACAACATCAAATATAAATAAATTAAAATCAAACTAAATCATAGTAACATGAACATTAAAGTCATTTAAAGAAACATATTAAATCTTAATCAAAGATTATAAATAAGAAAAATTATAAACCAAACCAAAACTGTTTAATTAAATTAAAAAAAATGAATCTTAATCAAATTTCAAAATAAAATTGAAATATTAATCAAACTAAATCAAACTCAAATGAATTTAAGAATACTTAAAGTTAGAGCTTGACCCTTAGAATGAATCTTTTCCTTAGGGTGCAAAATTCATCATATTTGGATTTAAGATGTTGAATAGAATAGGTTTTGCCCAAAGTGAAGATTATTTTTTCATCATTCTTTAAAACTTAAACTTTATTCTAATATAAAATGAACTTATAAATAAAAATAACAAATTTATTAAGTCATTTTAATTGAAACTATCCAATGGTAAAATAACGAAAATTTGAAATCCAAACTAAAACTTGAATTTAAAATGCCTAGTAAAGTCATACCACACAAACTTATCCTTCACAAACTAGATTATTAGGTCAATGACCTTAGACTTAAGTTAGGTCGATATGTGATATTCTATGATATGATATGAAATATTTTTCTTATTTTATGGTGTATTATTTTAGACTGAATGCTTAGGAATACTCATCAACTAGTATGGATGCTAGGACGTTCTTTTTAACTTAACATTATTTTCTGTAGAGGGCAGTGCTAAAAGGGATTGTTGTAATAAAAAAATATATAAATGTTGTTAGCTTGTAGGTATGCTTAAGTCCCTAATCATAAAACAATAAGATAGGTGGGCTTAGCAAGCAAATAATGTTAAACCCATATTTGCAAATATAATTGTCGGAGTATTTTTTGTATTTCCTAATATTTACTTTGCAGGGTTTAGGAATTTTATTTTTGGAATTTTAAATAT
Organism: Cymbidium sinense; assembly: GCA_021442155.1. NCBI lineage: Eukaryota > Viridiplantae > Streptophyta > Magnoliopsida > Asparagales > Orchidaceae > Cymbidium > Cymbidium sinense. The sequence continues at coordinate 64,816 of JAKCPB010000638.1, forward strand.
AATTTGAGCTTAAAATTTGGTTAGGATCTATTTGGTCTAGGAATAGCAAGAGCTAACCCTACTAGCTGGTGGTCCCCAATGAAGCTCATGGAGGTCCCTAAAGAAGGAGATGATATTGGAGAAAGACCCATAGATCTAGACTTACAGTTCTAGGTTGGGCTATATAAGGATAGAGTTCGGCTACCCATTTTTCTCTTTCTTCCATGGTGTTTAGCGATACCCAGCCGCACTAGCCTATTTTTATTAATTAAATTGGTGTGATTTATTTTGTGTGCACAATAGAATTTGCATGCTTTTCTATGTTTCTTTTTGTGTTGTGTTTCTATATTGAAATGCCTTGACATTAGGCTCTTAAGAAAAATAAATTTTCTACCCAACTTAAATCTAAACAACTTAAATAAAAATAAATAAATTCAAAACTCCACACATAAATTTAAGCCTTAGGTGCAACTTAAAAGCAACTAGAAATAATTAGTTTTTTTGAACCATGCTAGCTACCCCCAATGAATGTGTCATGTCATTAAGACATGATGCATAAATTGTCTTACTTCTCTATTAGTTGTAGCACATTTATATAGATATAATTAAGAAAGGAATTGAAGCCTCTAATGTATTACTCCAATAGTTTTCACGTATTACATAATAATAGAGAGGTAGTTTACATGAGAAAATTTTAGCTGCAATAGTTGGCCTGGACTTCTCTAATGCAAAAAAAAATTATATGAGCTTTATAGGACATAGTAGCATATCTCTCTCATGCTTCATAGAGATGTTGAAGGGAAGCTTCCTGATCACACTCCAATGATGAAAGGGTTTGCTCAAGTTTGGACACCGGAGCATCAACCTGTGAGCAATCTTCTTCTATGATTGTGATAGCTTGTCTAATCATAGGCCTCCTTTCTAGTAAATATTATATCCTCTACAGTAGTTCTATAGATTCAGCGATGATATTGAGGAGTTCCATCTATGCATTAGAAAGCTCCCTTTGGAAGGATCTCAAGGTTTTGAGACTATGCTCTAGATTTGGCGAATTAGGGAGGCTTGATGTGAAATAGTATTAGCTGATATTTTTCCAGTAGTAAGTGTACCTGCCAAGACATCTTCATAGGTAGTGCACAAAGAGAAGAATCCAAATTCAACATCTCTATAGAGGGATTCCTATAACTATAATTCTCTCGCTTCAAGACCTAGAGTGGCAGTGCAATCTAGCAAAGAATTTGCCTCTACATAGATGCTAAAAAGATCGACAAAACTTCTAAGTTGACATTTTGAAATAATTGATGTAAGGCTACTATTATATGATAAAAGCTTTTCGAAGGACTACCATGAAAAGGGAGTTGAAGCCCTGGGGCATATTATGGAAACAAAACATGAAATTTCAAGGCCAGATAACGGCCTCTGAACTATATGTTTTGGACTTGAAATAGGATAACTCTCAACACAAGAATCCAGATCTAAGGAGTCATCTTGGGTCACACTCACCTTCACCCAAGTTGAATTTATTAAAAGTGGCTCAAAACTAGTAGCCATAGTGCTTGACTCCTCTGTATGTGTATTTTCTCTAGTACGTATATGATTAGTACTAATAGGTTGAATGAACACTGGAGAAACTAAAGTAATATTAATGGATAATACCGGCAATGACGTTACTCTCCTTCTACTCTATTGGTGGTTAAGCTACTATTGGCGAGGCAGGGATATGAATAGAGTTGTCTATATCTACAACTCATATATTGGAATCAACTGGTGGGGGGCTGTAGAGATCTTTATCATCTTTCTCTTAGGTATCTAAATTTTGATGCTGTCATTTTCTACTATCTTTTTGGTCATTTAATGCTCTTTTAAAAGCATTAGTCATATGTGGTATAGGTTGGACCGGTCTGGTCTTTCACATTTTACGGTTGTATATGAGAAAGCTTAGCTCCAAGAAGGAAGAGGATGGTACTTCAACCAAAAATGACTAACTCTTATATGAGTCTCTTATGGAGATATATAGAAACTAGAATTGGTCCTCAGGCAAAGTATGAAGGTCCATGCTATAGAGGCAACTACTAAGCAGACTACTAGTGGAAGTGCTCTTAATGAATGAGTATTTATTATATCCATTATCTATGGTAGCCTATATATAGGTGTAGCTTGAGTAAATTTGAACTGTCTAGCCACCTTATTGGGGTTGTAACCTTCCAAGATTGTAGATTCATGTTAGCAATAGCATAGCCAAGTGGGTATTAGTCCAATAAGATATAATCTAATGTTTTTATGTCCAAGTTGTGATAATAGCAATGGGGTGACTCTATCAATGAGAGAATCTATAAACTTTTGCCCCATACTTTGAAAAGACAGACTACACAAGGATGATCTATAGATGATCTGGAAGCGATATATCATGAGAACTAGGGAAAACATGAGGGTTCATATCTATTTTTTACCTATAAAGATTGTATCTCTATTCAGTTACATAATCATTAAAATATTTTTCTTTCTAAAATAGGATGGTATCTCAAGATAACTAAAAGCTCTTGAAATATGAGAATGAATACATCCCTGTAAATAGTGCCAAGGGACATCCTCATTATAGCTTTGTGAGTTGGTCATGAAACTTACTCTACCTAATCCATGATATACATAGGTTGCTATGACCTTTAATGATATCCTTTCACCATGAACGAGTAGGCTAGCCATTAGTAAGGTAGAAGGATAAAATAGTCTATTATGCCTAGGGAATACAAAGTAACATAGCCAAGTGGATGAGAAAGCAATTAAAGATAGCTCATTGTCAATATCTCGTGCTAATATATATCAATAACTATCTTTTCCCTCTGGTTCAACTTTGGTACTAGTAGATGTATGGAATCCATTGTCAAATAAGTTCTCTGACAGTATGAAAAGTGGTATATGTATCTCTAAATAAAGGAAGCTTTGTGACCATGTATCCAAAGGGATCATATTCTAATGTTTGTGACCTATCCTCTATTCTTTGGATAGTCTTTGATAAGGAGATAAGGAATGATGCAACCTTAAAGAATATGTATAACTACCTATCCCACACTGGCCATTTAACTGATGTTTTCATGATTTGGTGGGATGCATTCTTCATAGAGAGTCCTTATAATTAGAAGTTCTGCTGTATCTTGTATATCTACCATAATGATTGTCATCTCATGTGGACCGATCCAATAAGTATTGGTGGCCCTATCCCAATGTTCTTCTATACTTTTGATCCATGTGAAAGGAAGGCAGTTATAATCAAAGAGTTATGCATAGATTGTCTGATATGTGCCAGCTCTCTTAAGAACATCACTATGCATCTGCAAATGGTGTTAAGCTCAGCATATGTATCCATTGAAAGCTAACAATAGAGTGCCAAATACTGACTTTGGGTCCCAATCTCAGCTTCATGATATAATATATGGAAACCCAGTAGCCTGATTATGCCCATAGGTAGTGCAGTGTCTTTAGCTGGCTGGAGCACATTTTGATCACCAAAGTTAAGGTGATCTATGACTCACTCTAAAGGGACATCATCACTATGTCTCAATTTTATACTGGATACCCAATCAATTGGGTCATAGTTAGCTAGAGATTGTGAGTCATATAGTGGGAGATTTGATGATCAAATAAATGAGACTTCAAAAATATCTCTAACTCTTAACATATTTTGGTGTCATGATAGTTTATCCTATGTCATGGTTATACCACATGGATTGTGGGATACAAAAATGGTCAATATATGCTCTTCAGTGGGCTCAATGAAAGGTATATCATCTAAACTTTTCTAGATATACATTGTAGTCAACCTATAATATATTTAGAATATAGAAGCATGCACCTTTTATGAGTTTTATAAATCAACAATAAGATCTTAATTTATTCATGAGCTATGTTTGTAGGATTTATCAACTTATTCTTTTATGTAAGTTTATATTTAAACTTGTTCCTCTTTGTTATCTTGGTATTTAAATTTAGGTTTAGATTCAACCCTTTTGGATATGGTGTATGTGATCCATCCACTTTGGACATGATGTATCTTAGTTTAATTTAGATCTAACCCCATAAGGTATGATGGAGTCTAAAGTTAGGTTTTGGATCTAGCCCCTTTGGTCATGATGGATCTTAGTTTAATTTAGATCTAATCTCTCTTTGGGTATGATGGAATCTAAATTTAAGTTTTAGATACAGACCCTTTGGTCATGTGGATCTAATTCAAACCTTTTGGACATTATGGATTTGATCTGACCCCTTTGGGCATAATGGATCTTAGTTTAATTTAGATCTGACCCCTTTGGATATAATAGAATCTAAGTCTAGGTTTTGGATGCGGCCCCTTTGGGCATGGTGGATTTGATCCTGCCCTTTTAGGCATGATGGATCTTGATTTAAATTTTCTTGATTGGACAGTACTTTCTTTTGATGGTGGATCTTTGCTTTGAAAGATATATAAAATTGACCACTATTAATAAGAGAATTTCTCATTAAAATGAGAATATTTCCTTCATAGTTATGCATAATATCTCTTGAGATATTAACCATTTATAAGAGGCATAGTCCTAATACCTTTTGTATTGATAAGCTGATAAGCTCCATCTTTATATACCTTTTTTGATGATATATGTCCCTTCTGAATTTGGGTCAAATTTTTTACTAGTTAATTGGTGTGGAACTATAAGCCTTCTTCATACCAACACAAGTTTACCTACTTTAAAGCTTCTTGGAAGAACCATGTGATCATGAGCCCATGCCATTCTTGCTCTATATATTTCTACACTTTGTAGGGTTTGTAATCATATTTTATTTAAAGCTTTAAGCTCTTCATATCGTATTTGAATTTTTTTTTGTTAAAAGTTTGTTTTGAACTGCTCTACAGAGTGAAGGTAATTATACTTCAAGGGGAATTATTGCTTCTACTTCAAAGACTAAAAAGTATTGTGTTGCTTGTGTAGCAATTTTATAAGTAATACGATATGCCCACAATGCTTTTATTAATTTATCATACCACTCTCTTTAATTGTTGGAAATAATTTTCTTAAGTAGCTTAATTAGTATTTTGTTAAATTCCTTTGCCAAATCATTGGCTCTTGGATTATATAATGAGGAATATTGCCAATCTATCTTATACTTTTCAAAAAAATGATAGATTTTAATATTCTTGAAGTTAGTTCCATTATCAGATATAATCCTTTGAGGTATTTCAAATATATAGATAATATAGTCTTGAAAGAACTTTAATACATTGTCTACTTTAAATTCTCTTAATAGGACCGCTTCTGACCATTTTAAGAAATAATTAGTAGCAGCTAGAATAAAACGATGTTCTCTAGATGATGGAGGATCTATTTGACCTATTATATCAGTTTCCTAGCTTTCAAGTGGCCATGATGCTAATGTTGGGTGTATGGTATTAGGTGGCTGATGTAATGTGTCTGCATGTATTTAACAATAATGACAATTTTTAGCATATTCGATAAGGTCTTGAACTGTGCTAGGACAATATTTTTCTCATTTGTTTAACTTTGATGTTCATTTTAGGGCTAGATTATTATGCTCCACATAATTTTTCATGAACTTTAACCATTACTATCTTGGCTTCGTCTGGTCCCAACAATCGTAGCCACATTTTGTCAAATGTGCACTGATATAATGTATCATTTATATCAGTATATCGTAATGCTCATTGTGAAATTTGATGAGCCTTTGATTTATCTTTTGGTAGCCCACCACCTTTAAGATAGGTGATGAATGGTTCTCGATAGTCATCTTATTCTATTATTGTCACAGCTTCTTAACTTTCATTAACTTTACAGGCTTGCATGAGGGTTGGTGTTAGTCTAGCCTATTTTGGACTATTATTATAATTGTATTTCTCTGAGGGTCTATCATTTCCATAGCTAATTTAGCTAATGTGTCAGCTTTGTCATTATCTTGACATGACACCCTTGTGATGGTTACTTTAGTGATTTGTTATAGAAGCTCCAAGATATGTTTACGGTAAAGTACTAATTCTAGCTTATTTATCTTAAAAGTCCCAACTATTTGTCAGATTATGAGCTGAAAGTTTTCATAAATATGAAGCTTCTTAATTTTTATATTAATTGCTAGCTCTAGGCCCACAATTAAAACTTTATATTTGGCCTTATTATTAGTTTGAGGCTCAATAAGACTATAGGAATATCGTAGTATACCCCCTTATGTGCTATGAATATCAAGCTGATTCCATCTTGTATTGTAGGTAAGTTAGGCGATTTAGTTGATTTTATGGATGAAGATCCGTCAAAGTAAAGTTCCCATCCTGATGTTTGCTAACCTTTTTCAACATCAAAAATCTGTTCATCATGTGTTTACATCGAAAGAGAAGAAGTGAAATAAAATAAAATAAAATCATTTTTAGCTATAGCACCACGGTGCTATGTTCTTGTCATCGCAATACTGTTCTGACCTTCTAGAAGGATAACTACCATAGTCTAGTGTCAAATTACAGTACAACATCATGACATTAAGATCTTGGTGATCGTCCCTACTATAAATATGAGTGAGCAGTTTACTCTAAGGAATTTTTTTTCAATTTTGAATCCACTCTCTCACTGAATTGGTGATCGTCCCTCACTCCAAGATCTCTCACTTCAAGTAAAGAATCTATGTCATTTTACTTTTGAAAGGTACATTTAATAAAAATATTACCATTTATCTATGATCCGAGCTGGAAAACCTAAAGATTGGTAGACCTCCGTCATTGGATTTCATTTCGGCATGAGAAGAAAATTCCCTGTCCTCCATCTATCTTAGATCTGGAACAAGGGAGAAGTGTTCTCCGCACTATACAATTTTGAAATCAAGAATTGCTAAGGAAAAATGCTACCAAAATTTCTAAAAAAATTTAAAGATTCACATTTTAAATTCAAATTCTGGCTCATAGTGTTGCGATGCTGAATATTGGCATCGTTGGTCCATGCTCTTGGATATTCATATTATAAGAATTACACCACAACACCCAAGAATTAGCGTCATAGTGCTTTAATGAAATACCATAGAGCCATAGCACTATATGATCGATGCCGAAATGCCATGTAGTCCTAATACAAGTAAAATGAGACCTTAATGCCATGATGACATAGCATCAGCACCGCGGTGCCATGCCTACGTGTCACTTGAAATATGACTTAGAACATTTTTTGATAAAATAAAATAAAATCCCACAAGGTCGTGGCATCGTATGGATAGCACTGCAATGCTATATGTCCTTCATGTATGTAAAAGGAATGACTTAGAAAATTTTTGTTGAGGGAACAAAATATCTCCATAGAACCATAGTACTGCAGGTCAGTGCCGCAACACCATCCCTCAAGTTTTTCATTTCATCTCCATCATTGAAGCGCTGGTATAACAGCACTGTGGTGTCAACCCCTTATATGACATTTTACATAGGCAATAAAATTTATTATTATTATTATTATTATTATCCTCGAGCGATTGTACAACCATACAATAATGTGAAATGATAATATATATATATATATATATATATAATTTCCAAATTAATAAAATTAGAAGGCAAAAAAAGAAAGGGGAAAATAAAAAATGGGAGAAATTAGTAGTCGTATTTGTTACCACCCTCCTCTGCTCTATTGGACACCTGCAGCTTAGTGATATATGATTTATATTACAATGTTGTAGGGAAGGAGACTTGGCTTAGATCTGTAAAACTATAATTCTAAAATATATTCATCAGTGCATTGTTGAACTGAGACATGTAGGAGAATTATAGCTATTGTTGATGCACATAATGATCAAACTTATTTGCTAGAATTTGTTGCATATGGCTACTCTCATCTAACATTTTCTGTAAGTCTATGAACTGGCTGCTAATCTCTTGGGATTGCTCGGCTAGGGACTTGGGAGTTTGGGGCCTAGATCAGGGTGCACGCGAACTCTCTCCCACTTCAAATCTATTTTCAAATGCCCCAATCACCCTCTTAGTTAGACTGGCCTTTTGAATGAGTACATCCTCATTAGGCCCCCCTATTGCATCTACAGTGGCACACAAACCTTAAATAAGATAAAAAGTGATTGTACCCAATAATAATTCTCCCCTTCAATATATTACAAATAGAATTATAAATGACCTCCTGATGTCAATCAATAACCCCTCTAAATAGATAATTTTAAAATAGCCTTATCTTTGGTAACCTAACTAATGATACTAGAGGGCATAAGCCTGACAGAAATGAAATAGTGCCAAGCCTTAGAAGCGGCTATTATAATAGTAGCAAAAGTTGATAATTCCTTTTTCCCATCATTTCCATTGTACGCTTTTATTTTTGCTAGAAAGAAATTGAATGACCTCATTAAAATTAGAATGATCATTATAGTAAGAGAGATATTCATCATATTCAATATTAAGAAGATCATAATATAATTTATAGGACTATTGTCATAGCTTACTAGCTTCCCATGAACGTATGCTTTGTTGTCTTAGCTGTCCCGTGCTTTTGCAAATAATTCATACATTATCGAGATGATGCAAAAGCTATTGTCATAGGTTAGCTTGATCCACCTTTGCTCTATAGTTACCCCCTCCACACTACCGCTGGGATTCTATAAACTCCTTTCCAAAATCAAGTGTTTATGAAGGAGAGCTTGCTTGATACCACTATTCAGCATCAATATTGATGAAATAATTGGCTTCATTTTATGCCTACTTCTTGCCCACAAATCTTCTAAGAGGCATAATTAAAATTTCAATTTAGGAGGCAAAGAAGTTAAGAGAGAAAGAAAATATTTAGGAGAAGGGATCACAGGATGAAAATCTTTAATAGCCTAGGCCTCTATTTATAAATTAGTCCCCAGCACCGTGGGAGCATCGAGGCGCTAGTCTCTCGGGTTGTAGAACATGGCCTTAGCACTGCGGCACCCACATGCAACGCTGAGGCACTGGTCTGTCTATCCCGTCAATTACTATGTAATAAAAAAGATAGATTTAATTATAATAAATTTCATAACTGATGCACATGAAAATAGCATAGCTTTGTAGTGCTCTGAACTGATGTTATGGTGCTCATTAAAATGAGGCTATCATTTTCCTTTAAAACTAAATGCATGCCTGTCAGGAATCTTGACCAGCATCATGGAGCTCTCTAGGTGGCGTTGTGATACTATTTAAACAGTCAAAGGACCAATAAATCTAGCATTGTGGCATTACTCATGTAGTGCTAAGGTGTTGAACCTAACAACTCACTTATCCACTTAGGAAATTAGCTCCACCATAAGAGCACCGAGGTGCAATCCCTTGAAAATTTTATTTTTTTATTCCAAATGAAAAAGACATTATGCTTTACTATCAGATAAATCTTCTATCTTCTATCTATTCACCATGCAAACAACCCTTATATGTTTACATGTGAACATCTACATGATTCTAGCATTCTACAAAGGAATGTAAGCATAGTATTCTATATGTTCGCTATGCGAACAACCCACCAATGTTCACCATGTGAACACCCACATAAGTCTTCTATATGTTCTACATGTGAACACCCACATAATTTTGGCATTCTTCAAATGGATACAATCTAATTTTATATTTGTTGGCCATGCAAACACCCTTACATTGTTCATCATATGAGCACTTTATATCTGTTCTCCATGCGAACACCAGTCCTAGTTGAGTCTCATGACTATGTAAGGATTCTCAAAACTTAATCATTCCCCGATGATGGTCGTGTTAATTGTAAAATTCATCTAGAGGGGTGTGGTGCTTATTTTTGATTGTGTGTGTGTGTGTGTGTGTGTATATGGGGGTACACCACACAAATCTAAGGATGTACTAATTTAGGTGATTGGGTATGACATTGGGGAATAGTGTACTATCTCGAAAGATAGAAATCACTACCCTACAATGAACCTAATCACCTAATAAGAACTCCTAAGGCATGATGGATCTTCAAATATACTAGAGATTTTTCTCTTATTATACATGGATGAATAAAGTAGGGTTTATTTAAACTAGGTTCTAAAGTTCCATATGGGAGCAAGCCCCCATAATTAATTACATCCTAAGAAAAGTTAGGAATACTCTCGATTAAAGTAAGCTATTGTTGTCTCCAAAGAATTTAATGATAGGACTATTAACAAATTGGTTATATTTAGAAAATCAAGTGGGATGGATCAAAAAGAGAGACTTATTATCAAATCCAAAAAAGAGATAAATAAGGAATGTTCATGATACTATGATGCCTAGTGGACATTCCAATCTATCCTATGATTGGGCTTTACGTTTTTGAAATTGAAGAGATTTCATATGTTTCAGTTAACATTTTATTAGAAAGCTAGGACTTATACTCTAACAACACAAGATTATTAGGATGCCTAAGAGGTGGAGATTTATGCTTGTAGCCCAAAGGGAAATAGGTACCTCAGATCCTAAATCTAAGGAGCTTTGGCAAGGGCCAAAGCATGACCTAAATCTAAGATGAAAATGGGTACGTTGTTTACATCCACAAGAGAGGATAAACCACCTGACTGATGGACTTATAATTGCCTGGAGTGACAGCCAACTAATTCCTCTTATGCTTTAAATCCATGTAAGCAAGTCATATGCTTGGAAAGATGGTTAGGTTATTATTATTTGGAAAAGATACTAAGTCCTAAACACACTCCCTAAGAGACTAGAGCATGAGTGGTATGACTAATGACTTAATCTAATGTAAATCTTATCATATTTTATTTGATTTTGGACTGTTTATTTTGACACAGACTTATTGACCTCATTTTTAGGATGAGCCCTCAACCTCTCCATCTCAGACATAGGACTCCTCTTAGACACTAAGAGTTCCATTGTCTAAAGGTACTTCTAGTGATTAGGTGAACACTTAATCTAACCCTAGAGATTTAGAAGAGTTAGACATAGGAATAGGTCATGCCTTTGGGGTGTTAGGAAAACTTGCCTACCCTATAGCTTGAACCAAACCCTCACTTATTTCCTTCAAGTCAAATTTCAATATTCAAATCAAACTCCAAATCAATTCTAAATTGAAACTCAAATTAATTCCAACTTAATTGATTTTCTCAAATCTTAATCAACGTCAACTCCAAATCAACTTCAAACTCCAAACCAATTCCAAATCAAAACTTAAATCAATTCTAACTTAATTGATTTTCTCAAACCTTAAATCAATTCTAATGGATTTCTCAAATCATGAATCAATTCCAAATGATTGAAACCTATAATTGAATTACAAATACCAAAATCTTTCCTAAGTCACTTTGATTCCATCTTATGGACTTAGCCTAAATCAAATCCAATTCAATTAAAATTCAAGGGATTCTCTCATAACCCATTTATATTCTCATTTATATTCACAAATATAAATGAAATATAAATTCAAATACCCAAAACCAAATTTAAAAATCAAACCCAAATCTAATAAAAATCCAACCTAAGTCTTTCAAGTCAAATTCTTGAACTTAGCCAAATCAAACTCAAATCAAGCCAAATCCTTCTTCATGATTCAATCAATCCTTTGATCATGAATCCAAATATAAACACAAACTTCAATCATCAAACCAAAACTAAATTCAAAAATTAAACCCAAATCAAACTCTTGTTCACCCTTTTGAACTTGAAATTCTCAAATGAATCAAAACACATTTGACTCCAAACCACTTGCAAATGGATTTATATTTCAATCATAAGTCCATATGTGAGTTGAATCAAACTTGATTCAAGCCTTGATCAAGTCAATGGACCCCTTTAGGCTCACTTGACCCAAAGTAACCTAAAGTACCCCTTTGAGCCAAATTTTAATCCTACCCAAATTGGATTGAACTAAGCCCACCTAAGCCTCACATTGTGAGAAACAATCATCATGAGATGATCAATCACTCCTTGGGTCAAACCAAGTCAAACCTAAGGGTTGACCAAGTCAACACATAACCAAAAATGAAACCTAAACTAGCTAAATTCTACCATAGACCAATTTGATTGAAACCATTGATCAAAACCAACTCATTATTAATGTTTGAACTTGACCAAGTCATCATTTGAGCCTAACCTAGCCCAATTGGCCACTTGACCCAAGTTGACCCAACTTGACTTAAAAAGTCAAAATGGGTCAAAACTTGATCTAAGCCAAATTGATTGAAACCAATGGGTCAAGTTCATTCTAAATCACTTGTTGAATATGACCAAAGCCTCAATTGGCCAACTAGACCCAACCTAGCCCAATTAGCAATGAACCAACTTGACCTAAAATATCAAATTGAGTTAAAATTAAATCAAACTAAAATTGATTGAAATGAAAGCTATCTAAATATTTTAAATGACCAATCAAACCTAAACCAGCCTATGACCTAACCTAATTGGGTCAAATGGGTCAAATTGGTCAACTTGACCCATTTGACGTAAATGAATTCAAATGAACCAAAATCAAATATAAATAAAATTGAACCAAATCAATGATGCAAAAATATTTCAAATGGTCGTCATATGAATTGACACAACTTTTAGTTTGACCCTATTTGACCAATTAGTCAACTTGACCTAGGTTGACCCATTTTGACCTAAATGGGTCAACATAAGCCAAATTACATCAAATGAACTCCAAATTTCTTGAAATTTGGACCAACTTAATTTCAAACTACTCTAAATCCACCCAAACTAAAATCAAAGTGAAATGACCATTTTACCCCAAGGTCAAGGGGTAACCTATGGCTAAGTCCACTTGGAATTTGGTCATATCCTTTTCATGGCCACTTGGCACCCTCTTAGTGGACCAAGTGGACACTAGTGAGTGTGACATGACCCAATGGGTTTGGGTCACCAACCCAGCCAAAATCGACCACCACAAATTCTCCACATGGGATCACTCCTCAATTTGAGCACATGGCTTCACTCTCCCTGCCAAACTAAATCACATGCCATTGAAAATAGCCTCGCCAACTCATTCCATTGGATGAATTTGATCAAAATGGTAAAGACAAAGCTATGATCCAGATATACCCTCATTCATTTCAAATTCACTCGATTGAGCTAAACTAAGAGCATGCTTCTCAAGTTCCTCAAGCTTCTTCCACCTACTTTGATTTCTCCATTTTGGTTCTTCAAACCAAAAATGGAGGTCATTAAATTCCAACTCATCCATTACCCAACTTTAAGCCAATTCACTTGCAAGCACCTTGAGGACCCAATCAAATTGATCCAAGCTTCTTTCAAGGCATGGGAGGAGGGAGCTAGACCAAAACCAAGCAGGATTTTGGCCATGGAGATCACTCAATCTCAAGCCTCAAACCTTCCGGGCTTTGTCTCCACTAGAGCTACCTCGTGGTTGAGGTGTCGGTGATAGCCTTGAGGTATCTTCAAAATTGAGCTTAGGTAGATTCTTTGGTCCTTTGTGAAGAAGTGTGACCAAGTGAATTTGACCATTGGATGTCTTCTTATCCCTTCTTGATGGTGTGATCAATCTACTCAATCTCAATCAAGGATCAAGCCATGAAGGATGGGCTTGCCATCTGGTGAGGAGGGTGAATCATGGACCATCCATCCGCATGTTTTGGATGGGCCGGTTCTAATAAAACATAGATCCCCTTATTTATCCTTTATTAGAATCTTTAATCGACCATCGATCTTTGATGGTCAGGGAAATACTTACCGGTATGCGACATAGAATGTGACAACTTAAATAAACAATCCCATCATGAAGCACCACCATTGCAGTCCATGTAACGAGATTAGTTAATTAGTAGGTTTAATTATTTTAATCATAAACTTCAAAATTACATAACTAAATATGAAAATTAAAAATACAAACTCAAATGCATTTTGAAGATATTTCAATGGGGAACAATATAAAATTAAGTTTAAATGATTTTGAATAGTAAATTACATGTAATTTGGGTTTTATTTGGAATGTAGTTATGTTAATTACTCTAATTTCCATTGATTAATCCAAACTTCTTGGTTATTTAGTGGGATGACCTCACCTTCCTAATTTTCTTGGATTTATTAATCATTTAATTAAATTGCTTGATTCACTCTAATCACTCCCTTAATCAATTAAATGAATTAACCTATTAAATAGTGATAAATTCATTAATTAAGTTTGCTAATTGCCTTAGAACATTGAATGGACTTGGGGAATGAGATTAGGAGTTCCTAAATCTTTTCCCTAAGTTTATTTCATTTGATAAAATCTAAATTAATTAAATAGTTTAATCACTTTATTAAATGGCTTAATTAATCAAAATTTTAAAATTAAATCAATTTGAATTTATTGATTCCTTCTTGGGTAGATGCTTGGGTGTTCAATAACCTAAGTAGCTTAAAAAATCATATCACATATGTGTGGGAAGGGTTATGAAAGTACTTAAATTAAACCCTTTAGCTTAATTAATTATTAATTATGAGCCAAATGCATTAGGCCCCCTTTCTTTCCTAGGTGTATTGTTGATTTAAATTTCTTGTGATTTTATGTCATACATTGGATCATAATTATTTGGTTAAATATGTTCAAGTGGTGTAGGTAAGAGATAATTAAAAAACTTAATCTACACCTTAACCTAAACAAAACATAAAATCAATCTAATAGTTCTAAAATTAAACTAAAATAACATACACATGTGGGAAATTGGTTAGGACTAGCAAACCTTTTCACATTTCCTAAATAAAAATTTAAACTAAAAAAAAGCTTAAAATTTCCTTAAACAATTTTGATTCACTTTAAATAATCTTATTCCATAAGATTATCTTTAGGAATTAATTATGGTTAATGAATTTACATTCTTTCATCACTTTATTTCCTTCTTAGCATGTTAAATGTGTATGTCATATGAAAATCATGCATTCATGTCTTTTGAAAAATAAAATTAAAATGAAATATTTCCTTTATGTGTGGGAAGGGTTATGAAAGTACTTAAATTAAACCATTTAGCTTAATTAATCATTAATTATAAAATGCATTATTCCTTATCTTTTTAAGTTTATTTAATTTATAAAATCAAAAAAGGTGCAAATTAATTAAATAGTTTAATCTTTATTAAATGGCTTAATTAATAAAGTTTTAAAATCAAATCAATTTGAATTTATTCAATTCCTTCTTTTTTAGATGCTTTGTTTAATAACCTAAGTAGCTTAAGAAATCATATCTAACCCATATGTAAAATGAAAGTAGTTAAATTTAACATTATTACTCATTAAATAAACAAAATCTTTCTTTCTTTGTATTGTTGATTTAAATTTCTTGTGGTTTTATGTCATACATTGGCTCATAATTATTTGGTTAAATATGTTAAAGTGGTTTTAGGTAAGGTAATTAATGAACTTAATATACACTTAACCTAAACAAAACATAAAATCAATCTAATGGTTCTGAAATTAAACTAAAATAACATACACATGTGGAAAATGGGTTAGGACCAGCAAACCATTTCACATTTCCTAAATTAAAATTTAAACTCAAAAAAAGCTAAAAATTTCTTTAAACAATTTTGATTCACTTTAAATAATCTTATTCCATAAGATTATATCTAGGAATTAATTAGGGTGAATGAATTTACATACTTTCATCACTTTATTTCCTTCTTATCATGTTAAATGTGTATGTCATATGAAATTCATGCATTCATGTCTTTTGAAAAATTAAATTAAAATGAAATGTTTCGTTTATGCCAAATTGAAAGGTTTAGCTAAAGTAAGAATATGAATGGCTATTATCACTACTAAATCCAAAAATTATTTTCAAAACTTATAAATACAACATTACAAATGATTGGAATTCTACTTATAATTATTTATGAGCTTGCATGTGAGTATAATGGAAGATGTGCATTATGTGACTTTTCCTTCTCTTTCTTTTAGCATAGTTTTGAATAATTTGCAAAGTGTATAGTTCATTTGAAAAGAACACAACACTTGCTTAAATACATTCCTATTCATTCCTATGTTATCAATTAAGAATTACACATATAAATTGCATAAATAAAATAAACAAACAAACATAAACTTTTGCATCTTTCTTTTTTCCATTCTTTTCTTTTTTTACATGCACATGTTTTTAAGAAATATGGTATATTAGTCTAGACATCCCGAGGTTGCGAGGATTTAAGTATAAGTAGGTCTTATACCTTACATTAGTAGAAAATAATGGCGTCTTACTCACTTGTATGTGTATAAAATAATGGATAAAAGAATCTCTCTTTTCTACTTAACAATCTTATACATGAAACATTAAATTTCTTAAACAAATCTCTTAGCATTCATCATTGGTGTGCTAAATATTTCCATTTGCATGTATAGATATGCTTAGGATTCATTCATATGCATGTTACATATGTTGGAAAGAAATAAAGTGTTGTGTGTTTTGTAATAGTAATTCACTTTACTTAATCTTAAAATTCCTTTCTTTTTGAATAGGTTTGTTTAGGAAAAATCTAAACTTAGGATTAATTAAAATACATAACAAAATATTCACTAAACAAAAATTTTTAATGAATATACCTTAGAAATTACTTAAGGTAGGAAGAAAAGTTTCTCTTCTCTCTCTCTTTAAAACTTAGTAATTAAAGTAGGTTCATTCAAAAAATAAGAAAAATAAAATCAATGAAAGAAAAATCACTTAAATAAAACTACCCTCTAAATTGTTTTTCACTTCTTATAAAACTTCAACTTAAGTGCTAAACATACAAACATTAAATGGCACACACATTAGGCTAAGTCACCATTTAATCTATATTGTGTGGTGCATGATTTGATGTTTGTTTTATTTTGTGATGTATTTTAGTGACGTTAGATGTATGTGCATATCGAATGGTATGATCTTAATAACCATTATCTTCTGTAATTGTGCACTTTGTAATAAAAATATAAAAATTCTTTTGTTGTGCATGTTGCTTATACCCCTAAGCATAATTAAAAATAGGCCAGGTGGACTTGGTTACCCATGTGTGGAGTGCTAAGTCCAATGTTTTCATATACATGCTTGTGATTGTGTGATTTGTTTAGCTAATCTCTATTTTGTAAATTTTAGTTAGATTTACTTCTCCCATTTTCACGTAATTTTGTAATTAGGATTTTAAATGATTGTTATGGGTGATTAGGATGAACATTGGTTATAAGACTATGTCTTATGTACCATGTGAAGCCTTTGGAGAAACCACATTCTAACCAATCAAATGAAGAAAGAAGAAAGAAGAAAGAAGAAAGAAGAAATGAAAAAATAAAAAAAATGAAGAATGAAGACCCCCATAATAATGAATTCCTTCTTGGTTGTAATTTATCCATTTATAATCTGAGTTGTATAAGGGTAGAGCTCAGCTACCCAATTTGTTTTTGGGTTTGTGCAGTGGAGCCAAACCATGAATGACCTTTTGTTCTTTTGCGCTAGCTTTATAAATTGCTTGATGTTTGTTTAGCTTGTGCATTAAGATGACATGTTTTCCTAGTTTCTTTTTTGCTTTGATGTATGGCTTGGATGATGATTAGACTCTTAGGAAAATAAAGTATCTATCCAATTAAATCAACTCATAACTAAAATAAACAACTCATAACCTCAAAAAAAGTTATAAATCATGATAAAGAATTAGCTTAGGATGTTGTATGTTCTCACATCATGCATAAAAAAGCATCTTGTTTCACTCTTCTTATGGAGGGCTTTCACCTTTGCTAGAGTACTTCACTTGACCTTTGATAGCCATGGTAGAAATACACCTCCTTTCTCACTGATTTTGGCCCATAATCCAATTTCTCATGCATTAGGCATATGAATCCTAAAGCTTGTGTCAAATTGATTGTCCAAAAATAAAAATAAAATATAATAAAAATTTGCACAAGATTTAAGTCATTAATTTTGCCCTACATGATCTAGTCTCTTAGGGAGTGTGTTTAAAGACGTAGTCTCTTTCTAAAGTAATAACAACTTAGCTATCTTGCAAAAGCATATGACTTGTCTACATGTATTTGAAATTTTAGGAGGAGTTAGTTGGCGGCCACCCCTAAGAGATTGTAAGTCCAACAATTGGGTGATTTATCCTCTCTCTTATGGAAAACCAAATACCCATTTTCACCTTAGATTTAGGTCATGCTTGGCCCTCCCTCTTAGATTTAGGTTCACAGGTTGCTACTTCTCTTTGTGGGCCATGAGCATAAATCCTTACCTCTTAGGCATTTCCATGGTCTTGTGTCATGGAATGGTAAGCCCTAGATTTCTAATAAAAATTAAACTCAAACAAATAAATCACTTCAATTTCAAAAATATAAAGCCCAATCATAGGATTATTTGGGATGCTTACTAGGTCTCATAGTATCCTAAGAATCTCCTACTTATCTTCCTATGACTTCGGTAATGACTCCCTCCTCTTGATTAATCCCACTTGATCTTCTAAAAATAAACAATCTATTGATAGTCATATCTTTGAAATCTTTGGAGACAATGATCATTTACCTTAATCAAGAGTATTCTTAAGGAATCTCATTCCTTAAGATGTATTAACTATGGGGCTTGCTTCATAAGAAACTTAATGAACCTAGTTTAAAATAAACATTTACTTTTCATGTAAAGTAGGAAGAATCTCATACATTAAAGACCCATAGTCGTCCTTATTAAGGTGATTAGGTCCACAAAGATGGTGACTTCTTTCTTCGAGATAGTACATTCCTTAATGTCATACATCACCTTAATAAGAATATCTATAATCACATGGTGTTCACAAGAAGTGTTTTATTTTTGTTCTTCAATTATTTTTTTCTCAAAAAATAGATGAAGGATAAAAATATTTCACCATAGATTTTTTTGAAGACTCCGTTGAGGATGATTCCTCTATCCATCTTTGGTAAATGATCATTGTCTCCAAGCATCGATAGTGAGTTTATATTTTATATGAATCTGAGACTATCTTTCTTTTCCATTGGCATTTAGTTTATTTCATCCTTAAGCCAAGCTAGCCAACATCTTTAGGTTTTAGGACCTTACTCCATGTAGGTCTTAAAACCCCTGATGGGTTCCCTAATAGGTGAAAATAAGAATTTAATAAAAATAAATAACTAAATACTTCCTTCTTACCATTTTTATGACAAGGAAAGGTTCATTCCAAAAATAAAGAAATCCTTTATAAAAACATCAATTTCCAAAAAGTACTTTTCAAAATGCACATAATAAAATACTTGCACAAAATTTTTCAATCAAACAATCTTCATGATTGTTATATGAAGGATCATTTCAAAAAATAAAATCAATAATCATTTTCAAGCACAAATGAACATCTTCATTCAATTTATTGAATGAAGATTTCATTTTCAAACAAAATCAACAATCACATTTTTTAAAATAAAATCTAATCTCTTTCAAAATAAAATCAACAATCATATTTTCAAAAGCACAAATGAACATCTTCATTCAATTTATTGAATGAAGATTTCATTTTCAAAACAAAATAAAAAAAATCACATTTTCAAAAACAAAATCAAAAATCACATTTTCAATAACAAAATCAACAATCACATTTAAAAAAAAAAAATCAAAAATAACATTTTCAATAAAAAATCAATAATCACATTTTTTTTCAAAAAAAAAATCAATAATCACATTTTCAAAACAAAATCAATAATCATTTTTCTAAAAATAAAATCAACAATCATATTTTCCAAAAGCTCAAATGAACATCTTCATTCAATTTATTGCTTGAAGATTTCATTTTCAAAAAAAAAAATGAAATCAACAATCTCTTTTCAATAAAATAAAATCAAATCAACAATCATCTTTGCAAACATTAAACACACATTTGGATCTTTCATTTAGCATACCCAAATTTGCTAAATTAAGATCCCCTTTCTCAAAAATCAAAATAAAATCAAAAACAAAAAACATTTGATTTTTAGCATACCTAAATTTGCTAAGAACCCTCTTTTTTAAAAATCAGTGAAAAAAAAAAAACACATTTGGATTTTCTTAGCATACCTAAATTTGCTAAGAATCCTCTTTACAAAAATCAACAAAAAAAATACATTTGGATTTCTTTAGCATACCTAAATTTGCTAAGAATCCTCTTTTTCAAAAATCAACAAAAAAAAATACATTTGGATTTCCTTGGCATACCTAAATTTGCTAAGAATCCTCTTTTTCAAAAATAAAGAAAAACAAAAACACATTTGGATTCTCTTAACATACCTAAATTTGCTAAGAATCCTCTTTTTCGAAAATCAATAAAAGCAAAACAACATTTGGATTTCTTTAGCATACCTAAATTTGCTAAATAATCCTCTTTTCAAAAATCTTCAAAAATAAAACACATTTGGATTTCCTTAGCATACATAAATTTGCTAAGAATCCTATTTTCAAATATCTTCAAAAATAAAAGACATTTGGATTCTTCATTTAGCATACCCAAATTTGCTAAATGAGGATTCCATTTTCAAAATCACACATGATTCACAAAACAAGCAAATAAAAGAGAAGAAATTATTTTCAAACACCTTACTTAGCATACCCAAATTTGCTAAGTGAGTGAATTCCAAAAATCACAAATAAAAAACAAAATCAATTGACCCTTCACTTTAAAATACTCAAATTTGTTAAATAAGGAGTCCTCAAACTCCAAAATCAAAATCAAATATGAACCTATGGAAGCATCAATCTCTCAAAAAATATTTGAACCCATTTTCAACATACACAAATTTGTTGAAAATGGATTCTAGTTTCAAAAATCCCCTTTCCAATCAATTCAAAAATCTCTCTTCTAAATTCATTTGAGCTCGACTTAACACTTTCAAGATGTTGAGTGTGGGTTTAAATTCTAAATCAAAATTCAAAAATCAGCAAACCAAAATCTGATTCGAACATGTTTTCAACATTGCAGACTTTTAATCAGTTTTTAGTTAGCTCAGTTCAGTTTCAATGGCAGCCCAGAAGTATGTGTTCACATTTCCTTTTGGGATGGACTTTAGATGGTGCCAACCTCCCACATCGACTACCCCCCTCACTTTGGCGAGGCTTTGGGGACTAGGATGAAGGGGACCACCTCATGATGTGCATGAGCATGGTGGCCGGGAAAAAGTCGGTCATCTAGGTTGACATGCCATCTGACTCAGAGATTCCCTCACTGAAAAGAAAGGCTGTGGCAGTTCCCATAGTAGTAGCAGTTCCAACACAAGTGCACCCAGTTGTTCCCCTTGCAACCCAGCTTTACCCCTCTGGCTCCTCCAAGGGGAAGGCTCCCTAATTCAGGATTGTCTCCCTTTGATTGGGTCAAGTTCCATTTCGACCTACGGGCGGCAGAAATAAGAATGGTATGATCAAGCGGATCACCGCATAATAGGAGTTGGAGTGGCTACTCGGTTTGTAGAGGAGTTATCTAGGATGGTTTTCTGGTCATTGAAAAGTTCCACCCTCTCTGGATGATAGAGAGGATGTTGGGAGGATTAGGTCACCTCACCATGATCCTTCTATGTTAGGTGGGTGAACCTCTGATGATTAGGTCAGGGGCAGTTTGATTTATGTTATCATTCCCCAGCAGTGTGGTACATTAGAGGGAGGGGCTAGTGAGGCCCGTTCAGTACATTACTAGCGGGAGGGTGGGGTACAGTCACCCCTGTCCTCGTTGACTTTCTAGATCGGTGCTACCCCTGCATCGAGCATCTTTTGAGTACTACCCATCATGGGAGGAGCTCCTATCTAGAAAAGTCGAGTGGTGCCTCCACCACATAGCTCTCTCACACTCCATCTTGTACATGTTCCATCATCTACTATTCCGGAGGCCATGGCGCATGGGGAGAAGAGAACCCCATTGGTGATCCTATGGAGAGATCCTTCCATCACCACTCTAGGCGGCCGAGCTCTCTTCTCGACCTTACGCCGGTTATGGTGAAGAAGGAATGACCTGAGTATAGTAGTCATTCCATCACCACCACCACAGCAGCTATGGAGATTGTAGCATGAGGGAGGAGGAGATTAGTCACCCCCATGGCTAGATCCTCAGAGTACCACACCCTAGATCCCAGTGAGGAATATCTTCCTCTGTGTCCTCATAGTTAACTCTCAGCGAGAGGCTAGATGTTTATCTGTTCATGATAGTGATCCTACTACTGGTCAAACTTGATCTTTCATACTTGTTCAATTGGACCGATCCTTGGATGACATTGTAGCTCAGATCTAGTGGAGAAGAAGGAAATCTTAGGATATGCTTGTTCTAATTTATAGGATAGGAAGGTTAGTTCTGATATGAATGAAGATGATCTGCTAGAGAATTCAATAGGGGTACACATGATAGACACTAGGGGTTCCCTCCTCTGTGATCAGCAGAGTATGGAAGGTGTTGGAGCGAGGAAGATAGACTACTCCCAAAACCTCCTAAATAAAATAAAGATGAACAAATTGATAGGATGGGGAAGAGGCTTGAGGACTTGCATATTTTGGCACTGAACCAAGCCCCAGATTACATCCTACTATATGGCGGTGACTGAGTTGTTACATGTCTTGGATCAACCAAGACTTCACCTAGTAAAGCGGGGCAACACCATCTATAGGAAGGTAGTGATAGTACCTCCATATAGAAAAAGAAGACATTAAAACCATGGTTGAGCTGGGTGAAGCGTTGGCTCAAGCAGGAGGATCATCGTTCTAAAGGGTAGACCCCTAGGAATTTGATATCATCCAATATCTAAGGGTTTTATGCCACCTTCTTTAAGAGCTTGATGACAGCGGGAACCAAGGCGACATTGCGCGAGCCATATTGCAATGCCGGTGGTGATGCTTTCTCTTTATTACTTTTCAGATCTTAGTAGTCATAGCCTTCAATTAGTACGCTAAACTTTCCAATAGTTCAATGAAGACTTTTGTTAAGTTGGAGCAACTCTTCATTAAAAGGTTTTATGGAGCTCAGCAAAGGGTGACTGTAGGTGATCTTGTTGTGGCTCAACAAAAACTTGGTGAGTCCCTCATTGATTATATTCTTTGATGGCATATTTTGAGTATGAAATGCAAACTGTAACTATCTAAGCAACAAGGAATTGAAATTCTATTGAAGAATATTCATGGCTCGGTCTCCTTAATGATCAAAGGTTTTACCATCAAAATATTTGAGAAACTAATCAACAAGGCAGCTAGCTTATAAGGAGAAGACAAACAGTTTCATTTTCAATCAAAGCCAAAGTCAGAAGCTTATGAGAAGAAGCCCGGGTAGTGATAGAGACAAGGCGGTAGGCCAGAGAATTTTGAGAGACCTCGAGCTCCATAGCCATCACTTCTACCTCCTCTACAACCACCGAGGCCGTCTACTAACCACCATAGCCTCCATGGCCTTCACCACCTCCTCCTCAACCATATCACAAGTGGTACACATACCACTAGGTAGCTACAGGTCCACCTACTCTTTTGGATAAACTCAAACCTTATTCATTTAAGGAGGTAATCGAAAATCTTTAAGAATCTCTTAAAGAAGCTAATTAGCTACCCAAACCTAGAAGGAGTGAGTAAAAGCAATGATCTAACTTTTTACCATGCTATATCACATTTTGGAGGATTGCTTTACATTTAAGGGGAGCATAGCTTCAAGACAGATTCTCCAAGGAATACCTTATGGAATCCAGTTCCATTAGGTTAATCCTTGGGGATACCTACAATCCTTCAAAAGCCAAAGAAGGTCGGGATATCTCTTAATCTCATACCTCTAAGAATTTATGTCCAAAATCAAGAAACTTTCCTTATGAGGCGACGACCTCAACATCAAGGAAGGTTTGCAAGTTGCAGACAACTTAGGAAAGGGGAGCTCAGTGAGTGATAGCCATGCACCATAGCCAAGTAGCACAACCAATCAACTGACCTCCAGTCCACCATTCTTTACCATCAAACATCATCTTCGTCTCGACAAATGAGGACATCAAATCACTCACCCCTGTTACTTTACTTGATTTTTACTATGTACCTCTTTCAGAATCCAAGAAATTGAGGAATAAAGCTAGTTTGAATTACATCTATGCCACTTCTGATGGGTTATCTAATTCTACTCTTGTTGAAAACTCTTCAAGACCAAACAACAATTATAATAACTCTGATCTTCCTCTTTCTAATTCATAGTTGGACCTTCCTTCTTTGAATACTATGGGTTTGCCTCTTAAGATAGACTTGGAATCATTCAATTTCGAGGGTCCCATAGGAGAACCTGTAGGTGAGCCTAACAAGCAGGTAGAATCTTCCACTTGCTTGCCATAAAAAGTCACTAAAGTCAACCTCCATAGTAGCAAGGTTCTACCTCCTAGGGCTGCAACTCAAGATAAGGGAAAACAAGTCATTGGTTTTGATGATCAAGAAGCCCCTCCACAGGATGCTCCACTCTTGGATATGGTTGTGGAAGATCAGCCCAAGGTGGATTACAATCCTCTCTCTAAGAAAATTTGTCATCTAAGTTAAGCATATGATGCTCTTATCCAAAGAGATGAGGGAATCATTAATCAAGGCTCTCCTTGATCCAGAGATATGCTTCTTATCTCGACCATATTGAGAGGAGGCACATTATTCAAGAGAAGCTCAGGGAATCACTTTCATAGATGAAGACCTTCCTCTGGGGAACATGGAGCACAACTGTCCCCTCTACATTACAGTGGACATGGGCAGATTTAGACTTGCTAGACTTCTCATCAATCTAGATGCATTTGTGAACATTATGAGTCTAAAGACCCTTGCATATTTAAGGATTGACATCTCCACACTCTGAGTAGATCATATGATGTTGAGAGGATTTAATGAACGGGGCGAGAGGGCTTTATGTTCCATAGTGTTACCTTTAGAGATAAGTGATTAGAAGACTGAAAGAAAGTTCTATATCATTGATTCGAATACTTCATTCACCACTTTGCTAGGTATGCCTTGGATGCATCAGAACAAGATGATTCTATCCTCCCTCATCAATGCAGCAAGTTCAAGAAGGATGGGATTGAGTACTATCTCAAAGGAGATGAAAAGCCATTTTCAGCCATAGAGGTTGAGATATATGAGGATGGGACCTACTATCTTCCTCAAAGTATCTTTTCTCATGAACTTGGGCAAAATTCAAACACAAAAGAAAAAGAAGAAGAAGAAAAAGAAAAGTAAAAGAAAAAGAAAAAAAATAAAAGTCCAAGTGAACAAGAAAGAAAAGAGAAGCGGTAGCATATCACATTCCACCCGTTCATTCCATCATATGGACATGGGTAGGATGACTCGACCTCCACAGTGGAGGTAAATAGAGGTTGTTCAGAGGTGGAAGACCCCTTGGTTGGCCACTAGCCAATGGGGTTATGTTCGTTCATGAGTACCTACTATTCACATAGACTTGGAATCCCATCGGAGGATGAGTCTAATGTGATTAGCATACCAGCCACTCTCGGCGGGTTTCATTGGAGGTGACACTCAAAATATGAAGACCAGGCCTCAGAAAAACATGAATGTATTGAATCAAATGTATGTGAAACTATCGTGAGTTAGAACCTTAGCTCTTACCTCACTTTCATCTCAAAAGTTGAAGGTTTAGTAGTTAAGGAAGCCCCTCGTCTTCAAGGATGTCAAGCCAAAGAGATTCTTTTGGGATCATCATCCTCAAGTCCAAAATGATGTAGGACTTGAGGATATATTTCAAATAAGAATTAATGGAATTACCTTTTTGATTTTCTCTTGTGTTCTTAATCTTGCAAAGAAGGGATTGATTCCTTATGCATGGTCTAAGCGCAGGTCAAAGTACTTTGAAAATCAATAGAACAATAGATACAGGGATGCACAATCAAGATTAGGATTATGATTTGATACAATGGGTCCAATCGATGAAGATGATTACTGCTTAGTCGTTACCAACCATCTGGAGTCTGATAGGTTCTTTTCACACTAAACTAACTCTTATGAGGATGTATGTTTAGAAACTTCAGATGATCATATGATCTCCAAATCAAAGATGCACCCAATTTGAAGAGGAGATCCATTCAACAATTGACAAGCTTAATCAACCTCGGGATGGAAGAAAATCCACGCCTGACATACATCAGTTCATTGCTGAATGAAGAAGAAACCAATGACTTAGTTAAGCTATTAACTGAGTTTAAGGACTATTTTGCATGGAGCTATGAAGAGATTCTTGGATAATCTTCTGACATAGCAGTCCACAAACTAGTAATAGATCCTAACACTAGCCCTATCAAGCAAGCTCCTAGATGCATGCGATTAGAAATCGAATAATAGGTCATTTTAAAGTCAAGAAACGATTGATCTGGTTTCATGGAAGAAAAATACCCTACTTGGTTGTGTCATCAGTTAAGAAGAAGAATGGCCAAATTTGCATATGCATCGATTTAGGACTTAAATAAGGCATGTCTAAGGATGAGTTTCTCTTCCTATACAAAATTAATGGTGGACATCGCCTCATCTCATGTAGTTTTCTCCTTCATGGATGGGTCATATATAACCAAATCAAGATGGAGGATGAAGAAACACTACTTTTGAACCCCATCGAATCTATTATTATAAGGTCATGCCTTTTTTGCCTTAAAATGTGGTGCTACATACCCATGGGCCATGACTCTCTTCAATGAACTCATCCATCAGTTGAGTGCTATGTTGATGATCTAGTAGTCAAAAGCAAAGAAAAGGAAGACCATCTCTTTGACTTGAGAGTAGTTTTGAATGATTAAGATAATATAACCTCAAAATGAATCCCAAGTGTGCATTGAGCTTCAGAAATTCCTTGGGTTTGTTGTCCGACAGGGAATATAAATAGATCCAGAAAAGATCAAAGCTATCTTAGAAATGTCACCTCCCAAAAGTTTAACTCAACTCAAATCTTTTCAAGGATGGTTAGCGTATCTAAGACGCTTTATTTCCAACCTATCGGGAAGATGCAAGCCATTCTCAGTGCTTGTCAAAAAGGATGCCAAGTTCAAGTGGGATGATAAGTGCGAGCATGCCTTTGAAGATATCAAGAAGTATTTGGTGAAGTCGCCAGTTCTAGCAACCCCTATCTTGGGTAGGTCACTCATCCTCTACACTTGTACATTGGATGACTCCGGCTTTGTTGGCCCAAGCCAATGAGAAGGAAGGAGAGCACTCTCTACCTCTCTCATCATTATTCTCTCTGTGAACTACCCATTGAGAAATATTACCTAGCTTTAATCTTTGCATCCCGAAAGCTATGAAATTATATGCTTTCTCATAAGGTGAACTTAATTTCCAGAACCAATTCACTACAGTATCTAATGACACAGCCAATGCTATCCAAACATTTTGCACGTTGGTCCATTAATCTCTCACAATTTGATATCACATTCTTACCCCTCTGTGCGGTAAAAGGTCAAGCACTTGATTTCTTACACACCCTTTCAATTCTCTTAGTGATGATCTCCGATGAACAAATCATGAACTTAGGGAGGTTGACAACCATCGATGGGAGATGTATTTTAATGGTGCGGCTTCCTTTCATAAGGGGGAAGCACCACTATCTACTATTCCAGGAAAGGTAAGGGTAGGAATAGTTCTCTTAACTCCAGACCACGATGTGATGAGATTCTCATACTATCTATCCAATCCTTGCCCCAACAATAAAGCCAAATATGAGGCTTTAATTGTCGGTCTAGAGTTAGCCATCACAGTGTGTGTCAAGAGCATCAACATCTATGAGGATTCTCAGTTGGTCATCAATCAGATTGTTGGGTTCTATAAAGTTTTGAAACCTAAGCTTCATCATTACCTATACCATGAAGTAAATCGAAGTCACCATCTATAAAGGTTCCCCAGCAGAGAACAGTAGCGGTGCTTTGGCCAAACTTGCCAAAGAATTGGCATGTTTGGAAGAAGAGTCCATTCCAATAAGGGTATAAAAGTCTCAAAGACATGTCCCTTATTTCAACTCATGATTCTCATTCTCAACAACTACCCAAAATAACAAGCCCATAGATAAAAAAACTCCTATATATCTCATGGATGGCACTTTATGCTGATGTTTCTTAATATTTACATCTGAAGCTAAATCATGGGTGAGGTACACAAGTCTTGGAGCACATCAATTTAGTCCGAAGATGAAGATGAAGATCAAGAGACTAGGATACTACTAGTCTTCAATGATCACAGACTGCATGGATGTAGCTAGCAGATGCCATCAGTGTTAGGTGTGCGATGTGGTCCTACAATAATAACCCAATATATTGGCCTCTTGTCCATTTCAATGTTGGGGTATCGACATTGTGGGTCTTATCGATCCTCCTTCTTCAAGGGTCATCGGTTCATCTTAGTTGCCACCGACTACTTTTCCAAGTGAGCGGAGGCAGTCCCACTCAGAGAGGTCATAGCTCAACATGTGCTTCAGTTTTTTAGGAACCATATCATATATAGGTTCAGGGTTTCTCGATGAATTATATTCAATAATGGTATTATATTCTAAAGCACCAAGATCAACAGCTTCATAAGAAGACATGGTATAGATTGGAGATACTCCACCATCTACTACCCCAGAGCAAATGGCTTAACAGAACCATTCAACAAAACTCTTATCAAGATACTAAAGAAGACACTTAGTGGCAACAAGCAACAGTGGCATGAGCAATGGGTTGAAGCCTTGTGGACTTTCTGCACCACATACAGAACTCTGACTCACTCTACCCTTTCTCCTTAGTGTATGGGTCCAAAGCCATTCTACCTTTAGAAGTTCAACTCCCATCACTAAATATAGAATTGGTTAGCAAAATCACTACATTACAAAATGCAAAGTAGCAGTTAGAAGAGCTTGAAGGTTTGGAGGAGAGATGCCTATGGGCATGCTAGAACCTTGAGTTGTACAAGGAAAAAATGATTCAAGCTCACAATAAGCTGGTCTACCCTAAGAATTTTCAAGTAGGAGAACTTGTATTAGTCCTAAGGAGACTAATTTTTTCCCATCTAAAGATGGGAGGCAAGTTTGTACCCACTTGGGAAGGCCCCTACATTATAGAAAAGGCTAACAAGGAGGATCTTATCAACTCATTAATTGTATAGGGAAATACCCGATGCTTCCAATTAATAGGCTTTATTTGAAGAAATATTACATATAAATCATGTCTAAAAATAATTACCAAACAAAAGAACAAAAATTTCATTCCAATTCATCAAAGTCTTCTCTTCCTTCAAAGCATTATTTGTTTGTCTTGCGAATCTGCCTTGACATGTTTAGGATAGGTCTAAGAGAACCCAAGATGCATCCTATCCCTCTTTCATGACATGAACACAATCAAACACAATATCCTAGCACTACTAGAGTAGGTGTGAGAGAACCAAAGTGGTATCCTATTTTGATTAGTACAACAAAGTTAGGTGTGAGAGAACCCAAGCTGCATCCTTTCTTAGTGGGAATCCTGGCTGCCATTCATGGGACAATTTCATCAAATTCCCCAAGCATGTTCAAGGTAGATGTGAGAGAACCCAAGTGATATCCTATTCCCTTTAACGTAAGCACACAAAAAAATACAAATCTTTTATCTCGGGATACTTTGATATGGGAGCAAGCCCCTTGTGGCACTCACTCATTAGCTACTCTAGGTCGAGTTTACATGCTACCTTGCTAGTATGTCACCCCTGTGGTCACTTATTGGGTGGATGTGAGTCCTCACACTTTCTTCTTACCTTGACCTTTGCAAACCAATGAGCCCCTTATTAGTTTGGTAGGCTTCGCTTCCCAGCTAGTAAGCTACCTCATATTGATTTTGTTTAAGAAGATGTGAGTCCCCGAGCTTTCTTCTTGAACTAATAATCATGCACTAACTAGGTTGAGTATATTTGAGGTTAATAATAAGTCCCCCAGAGGATCTTTTTCTCTTGATTACATTTGAATTGATATAAGTCCCCAGTGGCATTCACTCAGAAGTTACCCTAGATGGCACACTTTGAAGAGACTATCGCATTGATTTCATATGGGAGGATGTGAGTCCTCGATCTTTCTTCCTAGTCTGATTATTGCAAATCAATGGGGACCTTAGGTTGGTAGATGTTTGTTATGCTGACAGTGACTCACCCGGTGGATACACCACTCTTGGCAGATGTGAGTCCCCGTACTTTCTCCATGAGTTGGCCACCGAATACCTATGCATATGATCTTCTCCAGCATTTTGGATCAAGCCCTTAGCGGGCCCTCTCCCTACGGGAATTATATTTGAAACACATCCTTTCCGAACACATTTTGATACTACCCAATTTACTCTTAGATTGGACATTACCCCTTTCCTGGTACCCACCCCCGTGGTTGGAGAATTTGTTCGGATATGATTCTCCCTTGTCATCTAGATGGGTCTAGGTCTATTCCTTCTTAGTTTGATCCTTACTACCAACAGGTCCACGATAAATAAAGTAAACAAATAAATAAAATTTTTGCATGTGAATTAGGAATTTAAGCCTCCAAAAGGCCCCTTTTCCCAAGCATTCATCCTATCTTTATGGCAGTGCCAGCAAAACTCCCTATAAAAATTGCCTGACTATCTGAGTTGAGATGTGTTCATGGGTCACCACTCTCTCCATAGTCATCCTTAGGTCAGGTTCAATCTATTTTTCATAAGCGTTGCCATTAGTCATTCTTTGGAAGATGTAAGCTATGATGCATTCTTTCTAGCATGATACCTGGCCCGATGAGCGACAAAAGAAATTGATCACCCCAGTGGTATTTTATAGTGGAAGATGTGAGTCCCTATGCTTTCTTTCCCTGAATTGACCATTGCAAACTAAAAGGCACTCATTTGGTTGGATAGTTCTCCCTTCGTCTGGGAAGCTACTCCCTTTGGTTCAATAAATTTAAGATTAGGCTGATATAAGCTTCTTCTCAGTGTGATCCATCGCAATCCAACAGAACCCATCAAAATATTTTTAAAAAATTGAAACTAATCTTGCCTATCTTTGAGTTGATTTAAGTCCCTCAGTTGCATTCACTCAATAGTCAGCCTAAGGTTGGGTTCAATTTGTTGCCTTGCTAACTGATCACTCAGTGGTTCCTTATTTTGGAAGGTGTGAGTCCCTGTGCTTTCTTCTTAAACTTAATCATTACAAATTGAAAGGCAGTCCCTTTTGTTGAATAGTCCTACTATGTGGCTGGTAGACTACTCCCTTTGGATTAGTAAACTTGAGTTAGCCTAAGCTCCCCATGGCCCCTACTCAGTGCAGTTCATCATAAACCAATGGGATCCATCAAAAATACTTTAAAAAATTAAATTAATCTTTGACTATCTTTGAGCTAATCTAAGTCCCCCAGCAGCATTCACTCAATAGTCAGCCCTAGGTCGGGTTTGATTTATGACCCAAAGCAACCAATCACCCTATTGGTCTTTTGTAGTTGAAGATGTGAGTCCACGTGCTTTCTTCCCCGAAATTGACCATTGCAAACTGAAAGGCACTCCTTTGGTTGGATAGTCCTACTATGTGGTTGGTAGACTATTCCCTTTGGATTAGTAAATCTTTGTTAGACCAAGGCCTGGCCCATGTTATCATATCCATCTGAGATCCATCAAAAATAACTTAAAAAATGAAATTAATCTTGACTATCCTTGAGTTGATTTAAGTCCCCCAACAATATTCAATCAATAATCAGCCTAAGGTTGGGTTCAATCCATTTCCTTGCCAATAGATCACCCCAACAACTGATCACAACTTTGGAGGATGTAAGTCTACTACACATTCTTCCTAGTACAACTGCTGCATTGAAAGGCAATCCCTTTGGTTGGCTAGTCCTACTATGTGTTTGGTAGACTACCCCTTTGGATTGGTAAATGAGTGTAGGCCATGGCTACTCTGTGATCCATCATCTAGGGTCCATCCCAAAATTTCAAAATATGAAACAAATTCAATCCTCCTCCCTCAATGGAGTCAAAAAAACAAATCCAACAAAACAAAATTCCCAACCTCCTCCCGGAGTAAAAATATAACAAAGCACAAAATCTCGTTAAATCAATAATCAAACAATCAAATAAAATAATCAAACCAATCAAACAAAATAATCAAACTAATCAAACAAATCAAGAAATG
Source organism: Cymbidium sinense (assembly GCA_021442155.1). NCBI lineage: Eukaryota > Viridiplantae > Streptophyta > Magnoliopsida > Asparagales > Orchidaceae > Cymbidium > Cymbidium sinense. The sequence goes on from JAKCPB010000638.1 coordinate 96,783, forward strand.
ATCATCAATCATCACTCTTTGATGCAAATCTTTCTAGTTCCCTTAGTGGATCTTGAATTCTAATCCCTCAATGAATTTCATAGCCTCTTCTTCCTAATTGATGATTTAAACTTGCTACCCAATGGAGAGTTTACTTTTCTATCCCTAATGGAGCATCAAATCATAAATAAACAAATTAAATCAATTTTCTCCCTAGTGAGACCCAAATCAAATCAATCTTCTCATCCCCTTGTGCATGGCTTGGACCTGTTTCCCTCGTGGAAGGCTCACATACTCAATCCCTAGTGGATTCCTCCTTCACTCTCTTATGTCTTTGACATGAGTAGAGTCACATTGCACTAAAATTTGGATTCCTTCTACACCTTGGGTTGGGAGTAGATCATTTCTACTAGTGCTTGTGATCGTTTGGTGTTATTGATCATTTCAGTCAACACCAATACATGTGGTGTACCTTGTTAGTCACACCGCACCTATTGGCTGCCATTTATTGATCTCATTTTTAGGATGAGCCCTCAACCTCTTCATCTTAGACATAGGACTCCTCTTAGACACTAAGAGTTCCTTAGTCTTAAGACACTTCTAGTGATTAGGTGAACACACTAACCCAGAGACTTAGAAAGAGTTAGCCATAGGAATAGGTCATGCCTTAGGGGTGTTAGAAAAACTTGCCTACCCTATTAGCTTGAACCAAACCCTCACTTCCTTCCTTCAAGTCAAATTTAAAAATTCAAATCAAACTCCAAGTCAATTCTAAATCAAAACTCAAATCAATTCTAACTTAATTGATTTTCTCAAATCTTAATCAACATCAAGTCCAAATCAACTTCAAAGTCCAAACCAATTTCAAATAAAAACTCAAATCAATTCCAACTTAATTGATTTTCTCAAACCTTAAATCAATTCCAATGGATTTTCTCAAATCATGAATCAATTCCAATTTATTGAAACCCATAATTGAATTCCAAATGCCAAAATCTTTTCTATGTCACTTTGATTCCATCTTATGAACTTAGCTTAACTCAAATCCAAATCAATTCAAATTCAAAGGATTTTCTCATAACTCATTTATATTCTCATTTATATTCACCAATATAAATGAAATATAAATTCAAATACCCAAAACCAAATTCAAAAATCAAACCTAAATCTAATCAAAATCCAACCTAAGCCTTCCAAGTCAAATTCTTAAACTTAGCCAAATCAAACTCAAATCAAGCCAAATCTTTCTTCATGATTCAATCAATCCTTCAATCATGAATCAGAATATAAACAAAACTTCAATCATCAAACCAAAACTAAATTCAAAAATCAAACTCATGTTCACCCTTTCGAACTTGAAATTGTCAAATGAATCAAAACCCATTTGACTCCAAACCACTTGCAAATGGATTTATATTTCAATCATAAGTCCATTTGTGAGTTGAATCAACCTTGATTCAATCCTTGATCAAGTCAATTGACCACTTTAGGCTCACTTGACCCAAAGTGACCTAAAGTATCCTTCTAAGCCAATTTCTAATCCTACCTAAATGAGATTGAACTAAGCCCACCTAAGCCTCACATTATGAGCAACAATCATCATGAGATGATCAATCACTCAAATTGGGTCAAACCAAGTCAAACCTAACCAAGTCAACACTTATCCAAAATGAAACCTAAACTAGCCAAAATCCACCATAAGCCAAATTGATTGAAACCATTGATCAAAACCAATCCATGATCAATGTTTGAACTTGACCAAGTCATCATTTGAGCCTAACCCAATTGGCCACTTGACCCAAGTTGACCTAACTTAAGTTAAAATGGGTCAAAACTTGATCTAAGCCAAATTGATTGAAACCAATGGGTCAAGTTCATTTTAAATCTCTTGTTGAACTTGACCAAAGCCTCAATTGGCCAACTAGGCCTAACCTAGCCCAGTTGACCATGAACCCAACTTGACATAGAATGTCAAATCAAGCCAAAATCAAATTAAACCAAAATTTATTGAAACCAAAGAAACAAAAACATTTTAAATGACCAACCAAACCTAAACTATCCCATGACCTAACCTAATTGAGTCAAATGGGTCAAATTGGTCAACTTGACCTATTTGATCTAAATGAATACAAATGAATCAAAACCAAATATAAATGAAATTGAACCAAACAAATGATACCAAAACATTTCAAATGGACATATAAACTTGAATCAACCCTTAGTTTGACCCAATTTGGCCAATTCATCAACTTGACCCAAGTTGATCCATTTTGACCTAAATGAGTCAACATGAGCCAAATGACATCAAATAAACTCCAAATTCTTTAAAATTGGGACCAACCTAATTTCAAACTATTCTAAATCTACCCAAACTAAAATCAAAGATAAATGACCATTTTACCCCTAGGTGAAGGGGTAAGCTATGGCTAATTCCACTTAAAATTTGGTCATATCTTTTTCATGGCCACTTGGCACCCTCATAGTGGACCATGTGGACACTAGTGAGTGTGGTGCACATGACCCAATGGGTTTGGGTCAACCAAACCTATCTCAAGGCCAAAACTGACCACCCACTTAAGAATTCTCCACATGGGATCACTCCTCCACTCAAATGAGCGAGCACATGGGAACTTCACCACTCCAATTCGTCAACTTGACCCAAGTTGATCCATTTTGACCTAAATGAGTCAACATGAGCCAAATGACATCAAATAAACTCCAAATTATTTAAAATTGGGACCAACCTAATTTCAAACTATTCTAAATCTACCTAAACTGAAATCAAAGCTAAATGACCATTTTACCCCTAGGTGAAGGGGTAACCTATATAATTCCACTTGAATTTGGTCATATCTTCATGGCCACTTGGCACCTTAGTGGACCATGTGGACACTAGTGAGTGTGGTGCATGACAATGGGTTTGGGTCAACCAAACCTATCTCAAGGCCACCACCCATGGGATCACTCCTCCACTCAAATGAGCACATGGGAACTTCTCTCCCTTTACCAAAATACATCACATTCCATTGAAATGGCTAACCAACTCATTCCATGGGATAAATGAAAAGGTAAGCTCACCATCCATCCTTCTGATACTCCCAGCCCAGCCACCCACCTTAATTTCATTTCATTTGCAAGGATTCACACTTGATTGAGCTAAGGGAACTCAAACCCAGCTTCTCCAAGTTCCTCCTAGCTTTTTCAGCTACTTTAAATTCTCCATTTTTGGATTTCCTCAAGCCAAAAATAGGGGAGCTCATTGAATTTTCCAACTCATCCATTACCCAACTTCAAGCCAATTGCTCTTGCAAACACCCTTGGAGGACCCAATCGAATTGGTCCAAAGCTTCTTCCAATCTTCCAAGGCATGGAGGAGGGAGCTAGACCAAAGTCGCAAGCCTAGGAGGAGGAGTCTGGCCAATTGGAGAATCTACTCAACCTCAAGCCCTCAAACCTTCAATAGGGCATCGTCTCCACTAGACGAAGCTACCTCGATGGTTGGGAGCACCGGTGATAGCCTCCCGTGAGGTACTATTCAAAATTGAGCTTAGGTTAGATTTTCTTTGGTCCTTTGTGAAGAGAAGTGTAACCTCAAGTGAATTTGACCGTTGGATTTCTTGCTTATCCCTTCTTGATGGTGTGTGATCAATCCCTACTCAATTCAAGCTCAATCGAGCTCGAATCAAGCCATGGAGGATGGACGGTTGCCATCTCCCGCATGCGAGGGTAGGGATGAATCATGGACCATCCATCCCTCATGTTTTGGATGGACGATCCTGATTAAAATATGTGAAATCCTGTGATTTATCCTATTAGAACTGCGGGTTTAATCCTGACTGTCTAATCATTGATCGGACGGTCTAGGGAGAAACCACGTAGCACCACCGGTTGATGCAACATAGGATGTGGCAACTTAAATAACCAATCCCATCACGCCACTTGGAAATTACATGCTGCGTTAGTATTCCACGTGGCACCGGTGGGATTACTTAATCAATTAGGCCTCCTAATTAAGTTTTAATAACATAAAATTCAAAATTAAATAACTAAATATAAAAAAATCAAAAAAATATAAACTCAAATAAATTTTGAAGATATTTCAAAGGAGAATAATATATAATTAAGTTTAATTGATTTTTAACAGTAAATTTTATGTAATTTGGGTTTTATTAAAAAATTTAATTATATTAATTACTCTCTAACTATTCCATTAATTAATCCCAAACTTCTCAGGTATATTTAGTGGGATGACTTCTACCCCACCCCCCCTACAAATTTTCTTGAGATTTATTAATGGTTTAATTAGGAGAACTGCTTGATTCACTCCTAATCACTCTTAATCAATTAAATGATTAATTAACCTGTTAAATAGTATAAATTCATTAATTAAGTTTGCTAATCAACTTAGAACAGTGAATCGACTTAGAAAATGAGATTATGAGTTCCTTCCCAAATCTTTTCCCCTAAGTTTATTTCATTTGGATAAAAATCAAATTAAGGAGAAAATTAATTAAATAGTTTAATCACCTTATTAAATGGCTTAACTAATCAAAATTTTAAAATCAAATCAATTTAAATTTAATCAATTCCTTCTTGGGTAGATGTTTAGGTGTTCAATAACCTAAGTCGCTTAAGGAAATCATATCTAACCCATATGTGTGGGAAGGGTTATGAAAGTATTTAAATTAATCCCTTTAGCTTAATTAATCATTAAATGTGAGCAAAATTTATTAGTTTATTTCCTAGGTGCATTGTTGATTTAAATTTTTTGTGACTTTATGTCATACATTGGCTCATAATTATTTGGTTAAATATGTTAAAGTGGTGTAGGTAAGTGGTAATCAATGATATTAATCTACACCTTATCCTAAAAAAAACATAAAATCAATCTAATGGTTCTAAAATTAAACTAAAACAACATACACATATGAGAAATAGGTTAGGACCAGAAAAAATTTTTACATTTCCTAAATTAAAATTCATACTCAAAACAAAGCTAAAAATTTCCTTAAATAATTTTGATTCACTTTAAATAATCTTATTCCATAGGATTATTTTTAGGAATTAATTAGGGTGAATGAATTTATGTGCTTTCATCACTATATTTCTTTCCTAGCATGCTAAATGTGTATGCCATATGAAAATCATGCATTCATATCTTTTGAAATATTAAGTTAAAATGAAATGTTTCCTTTACATCAAATTGCATGTTTTGGCTAAAGTAAGAATATGAATGGCTATTATCACTATTAAATCCAAAAATTATTTTTGGAACTTATAAATCCAACATTACAAATGAAAGAAATGATACTCATAAATATTTATGAGCTTGCATGTGAGTATAATGTAAGATGTGCATTATGTGACTTCCTTCTCATCTCTTTTAGCATAGTTTTGAATATGATTTGCAAAGTGTACAGTTCATTTGAAAAGAACACAACACTTTCCTAAATCCATTCCTATGCATACCTATGTTATCAATTAAGAAGGATATTCACACTTACACATATAAATTGCATAAACAAATCAAACAAACAAAAATAAACTTTTGCATCTTTCATTCTCCATTCCTTTTTTTACATGCACATGTATTTAAGAAAAATGGTATATTAGTCTGGACATCCTGGGGTTGTGAAGCTTTAAGTAGCCTCAAGTAAGTCTTGTACCTTACACCCTTGGAGTTGAAAACAATGGCATTGTACTCACTTATGTCTTTCATACATGTAAATATGCATATGAATAATGGATAAAATAATCTCTCTTTTCTACTTAACGAAAACATGCATACATGAAACATTCCAAATTTCCTTAAACAAACTCTCTTAGCATTCATCATTAAGGTGTGCTAAATATTTCCATTTGCATGCGATATAGCTTAGATTCTTTCATATGCATGTTACAGATGTTGGAAAGAAATAAAGTATTGTGTATTTTGTAATAGTAATTCACTTTACTTAATCTAAAAATGCCTTTCTTTTTGATTTATTTAGGGAAAATATAAACTTAGGATTAATTAAAACACATAATAAAATATTCACTAAACAAAAATCTTTAAAGAATCTACCTTAGAAATTACTTAAGGTAGGAAAGAAAGAGAAGTTATCTTCTCTTTTCCTCTCTTTACAACACTTAGTATTTAATTATAGGTTCATTCAAACAAAATCAAATCACTAAATAAAAAACAATCAAATAAACTAAATCACTTAAATGAAACTACCCTCTAAGTTGAACATTTTCACACTTAGAAAACTTCAAACTTAAAGCCTAACTAAACATACCACACAAACCTTAAATGGCACACACATTAGGCTAAGTCCTCATTTCTAATCCTATGTTAGAACGGTGCATGGTTTGATGTTTACTTTTGTTTTTTGATGTAATGTTTTAGTCTGGATGTTAGGGTGTATGTGCATAGACTGAATGGTAGGGCGATCTTCGTCTAACCATTATCTTCTAGGGATTGTGCTTAAGTATAATAAAATATAAATTCTTTGTTGGGTTTTTATACCCCTAAGCATAATCCAAAATAGGCCAGGTGGACTTGGTTACCCATGTGTGAGGTGCTAAGTCCAATTTGTTTGTATACATGCTTGGGATTATGTGATTTGTTTACATAATCTTTATTTTGCAAGTTTTTGTTAGATTTACTTCTCTCATTTTCATGTAATTTTGTAATTAGGATTTGGAATGATTGTTATGAGGGATTAGGATGAACATTAGCTATAAGACTATGTCTTATGTACCGTGTGAAGCCTTTGGTGTAACCACATTCCATCCAATCAAAAGAAGAAAAGAAGAAAGAATAAATAAGAAAGAAGAAATGAAGAAATGAAGAATGAAGACCCCCATAATAATGAATTCCTTATTGATTGTAATTTATCCATTTATAATCCAGGTTGTATAAGGGTAGAGCTCGGCTACCCAATTTGTTCAGGTTTGTGCGGTGGAGCCTGACCACAAATGGACTTTTATTCTTTTGGGCTAGCTTTATAAATTGCTTGATGTTTATTTAGCTTGTGCATTAGGATGGCATGTTTTCCTAGTTTCTTCCTTGCTTTGATGTATGGCCTGGATGACAATTAGGTTCTTAGAAAAATAAATTTTCTATCCAAATAAATCAACTCAAAATTAAAAATAAATAAGTCATAACCTCACTTAAAGCCTAAGTTATAAATCAAGATAAAAGAATTAGCAACCCCTTAGCTGGATGTTTTATGTTCTCACATCATGCATAAAAAAGTATCTTGTTTCACTCTTCTTATGGAGGGCTTTCACCTTTGCTAGAGAACTTGGTTTGACCTTTGAGAGCCATGATTGAAACACACCTCCTATCTCACTAATGTTAGCTCATAATCTAATTTCTCATGCATTAGGCATATGAATCCTAAAGCTTGTGCCAAATTGATTGCTCAAAAATGAAAATAATTCAAAACAAAAATTTGCATTAGATTTAAGTGATTAATCATGCCCTACATGATCTAGTCTCTTAGGGAGTGTGTTTAAGGACTTAGTCTCTTTTTTAAGAAATAATGGCCTAGCTATCTTACAAAAGCATATGACTCGCCTACATGTATTTAAAATTATAGGAGGAGTTAGTTGGTGACCACCCCTAGGAAGTTTTAAGTCCAACGGTCTGGTGATTTATCCTCTCTTGTGGAGGCAAACCAAATACCCATTTTTGCCTTAGATTTAGGTCATGCTTTTGGCCCTCGCCAAAGCTCCCTAGATTTAGGTTCAGAGGTTGATACTTCCCTTTGTGAGCCACGAGCATAAATCCTCACCTCTTAGGCATTTCCATAGCCTTGTGTCATAACATTGTAAGCCCTAGATTTCTAATAAAAATTAACTCAAATAAATAAATTACTTCAATTTCAAAAATATAAAGCCCAACCATAGGATAGTTCAAGATGCTTACTAAGCCTCCTAATATCTTAAGCATCTCCTACTTATCTTCCTTTGGCTTCAATAATAAGTCCCTCTTCTTGATCAATCCCACTTGATCTTTTAAAAATAAACCAATCGATTGATAGTCCCATCTTTAAAATCTTTGGAGACAATGATAATTTATCTTAAGCGAGTGTATTCTTAAAGAATCTTATTCCTTAGAATGTAATTAACTATGAGGGCTTGTCTCCATAAAGAAATTAATGAACCCAGTTTAAAAAAAACCCTACTTTACTTTTCCATGTAAAGTAGGGGAAGAATCTCTGTTACATTTTGAAGACCCACAGTCCTTCAGAGTCCTTATTATGGTGATTAGGTCCATTTATATGATGGTGACTTCTATCTCTCAAGATAGTACATCATTCCTCAATGCCATACCTTATTACCCTAATAAGAACATCTACAGATTTACATGGTGTCCAACACAAGAAGTGTTTCAATTTTTTTGTTCTTTATTTATTTCTTTTCTCTCTCTGAGAAGATTAGATGATGGATGAAAATATTTCACCATAAGGCTATAGGATTTTATATGCCTAAATGCATGATGAAATTACAAATGATGAATGTTATGGGGTCTTCATTTTTCATTCTTCATTATTCATTCTGTACTTCTTTCCTCCTTGACTTGATTTGGATGTGCTTGCTTCAAAGGCATCATATGGTACATAAGGCTTGGTCTCTTAACCAATGCTCATCCTAATCCCCCATAACACTTATTCTAATCCAAATACAAAATTACATTAAAAGAAGGAATGTAAATCTAGCTGCACTTGCAAACCAAATGTTAGTTAAACACTCCATACAATCGAAGCAATTATATGAATAATTTGGACTTAACACCCCACACATGAGTAACCAAGCCCACCTATCCTAACTTGGATTATGCTTAGGGGCTAAGCAACTTGCACAACAAGAGTATATATATTTTATTGTGGCCCCTTAAACCCCTAGAAAACATGATTAGCTAATATCATCTAACATCCTGAAGACATACACCACCTTTCATCTGTCAATAATACATCACAAAACAAAGCATACATTAGCCATAACCTAACATTGAAGTGGTGACTTAATCTAATGTGTGTGAATTAAGGCTTGTGTGGTATGTCCTAACTAGGCATTAGGGTTGTAATTTGCTTTATGAGGGATTAAATTTATAAATGATTAATTTCTCTTTAAGTAATTTAATTTATTAGAAGATTTTACTTAATATTTTCATTTATTTCATATGGCATACACTTAACAACTAAGTGCTATAAAGAGAAGAAAGATAGAGGACCTCTCTTTCATCCGTACCTTATGTCATTTCTAAAGCAATTTAATTAGCTTGATTCTCTTTAGTGGATGACTTATTATATGTTTTAATCAATCATAAGTTTAGGTTCACTCTAAATGACCTTATTCAATAAGAAAGACATCTTAGGATTAATTGGAATGAACTACTATCATATGACACACATTCATTAATTATTTCCATCGTATGTAACATGCATATGGCTTTGTCCTAAGTATACCTACACATACAATATATGTCTTAGCACACTTAAATGATGGATACAAATAAGTGTATTTAGAATTTAAAAATTTCATTTGATTAAATAATTTTGTCATATTAATTTAAAGCTCTATCTAAATTCTTATGCAAAAGTATAAGGAAAGAATCTTAAATCACATGACTAATTAACTCAACCAATTAAACAAAGTATGAATAGTTATCTTTTTTTAATAGAAAAGGGGATTTTCATCCATTAGCTAAGTACACATTCACATATATAAAAGTTTTAATCAAGTACATCACCATTATTCTACACCAAGGGAATAAAGTAGGAACCTCCTTAGGGCTACTTAAAGTTGTGCATCCCTGGGATGTCTAGACTAATATACTTGCTATCCTTAGATAAATATGGATGTATAAGCAACTGCAAGAATAGGAAAACCTATGAAAAAGTTGTATTTGATTTATTTGATTTATGATTCTTATTCATTGGTCATATTATACACACATATGTATAAGAGTTTTAAGTAGGTACGTGGCCATTGTTCTACAATAGGGGACTAAGGTACAAGACATTCTTGAGGCTAATTAAAGCCTCACATCTTCGAGATGCCCAGACTAATATACCACTTTTCTTATATACACATGAATGTACAAAAGAACCACAAGAATGAGAAGTCATACAAGAAGTCATGTTGATTTGATTATATCATTTACATATGTGATATGAAACTCTTCTTAACTCTTAGCATGGAGATACATAGGAATGGATTTGGACAAATGCTGTGTTCTTTTCAAATAAACTATACATTAAATCCAATGTAAATCCATATAAGGTAAGGAAAGAGAGCTTCATATTGCATATCTTAGATTATAAACACATGCAAACTTATAGATACTTGTAATTAGCATCACTCTATATATTATAATTGATTTATATACTTTTGAAAATAACTTTTGATTTAATAAAAATAATAGCATCTCCATTTTTAATTTAGATCACCACATGCAATTTGACATAAAAGAGACCATTTCATTTAATTAATTTTAAAAGAGATGAATGCTTGATTAGAAGTGGCAAACAAGATTTAATATGTTTGAAAAGAGGTAAAAGAACATAAGCACATTATCTCATTCATTCTAATTAATTCCTAAGGATAATCAAACTAAATAAACTTATTTAAAACAAACCAAAGTTCTTTAATGTCATTTTTAATTTTGAGTTTGATTTGATTTAGGAAATGTGAAAGAGGTTTGCTAATCCTAATCCCATTCCCCATGTGTATGTTAATTTGGTTTGATGAAAGGAAATTAGGTTGATTTTATGATTTAACTAGGTTAAGGTGTGAATTAAGTGAATTAATTAACCCTTACCTATGTCACCTTAAGCTAATTAACTAAAAAATGATGAGCCAATATGAGATGCAACCACATAAAAAAGTAAATTAACAATGCTCCTAAGAAATGAAAGGGGCCTAATGCAATTGGCACATAAGTAATAGTTAATTAAGCTTAAGGAGCTCACTTACTACTTTATTGGTTTTCTCACACATGTGAGCTAATCATAATTTCATCAACTCTCTCTTTAAGTATTTGAACACCTAAAGAGCTACCCAAGATTAATTAAGGTTTGTTAGATGTGAATTGAATTTTACATTTAGTTAATCAATCTCATTAATCCATTTAGTTAAGCATTAAGCATGTTTAATTAATGAAATGAAATTAACTTAAGGAAAGAGATCAAGAAAGAGGCCTTAATCTCAATCCTTAAGCCCTAAATTTGATCACTTAAGCTCTGATTTTCTCTTCAAGATTTAATTAATTAATGAAGCACTTAATTACCTCATTAATCATTAATTTATTTGAATCCCAAAAAGTGAAAAAAACTTAGGTATCCCAATCACATTTCCTAAGCTCTCTTACTGTTCAATAGAAGTAATTAAACTTAAATAATTAATTAAGTCACTGTTCATTCACTAATTATCATTAATTAAATTAATAAAGTGATTAAAGCTTAATCAATTAATTTTCCAAATTAAGCAACCAATAAAACTTTAAAAAATAAGGGAGGCAGAGGTCATTCCCCCAAACATCCACAGAAAAATTAAGATTAATTGGGTGATTAATTAAGAAGTAATTAATCTAATTTAATTTTTAATTAAACCTTAATTAAGCCAAAATCACTAATCAAAATTAATTAATAATAATTTCTCTAGATTCTAGTCTAAAATATTTTCAAAATGAGCCCTAGTTTGTATTTTTTAGATTTTTCTAGGATTAGTTATGATTTTTAGAAGTTTCAGCCTTAAAATAGATTATTTAAGCCTTATTAAAGCTAATCTCATCGGGCCACATGGCAGCTGACACTGCACACTTTTCAAATGGCACGACAAGAGTGCCCACTTAAGTTATCACATCACCATGCTGACTCGGATGGCGGCAGACACGCTAAATCCATGGAACGTCCGATCTAATATCGGATAGCCACAATTCGATCCATAATTTAGGAAAGGAAATAGGGGATCTAATGTGGGATTAGATCATGACCATCCATTTTGATCATGCAGAATGGATGGTCTGTGATTTGTTCCGTTCATAAGCGGTGAAAGACGGATGTCGTCTGACTTTCCCAGTTCGATCCGAGCTCACCCAAGCTCAGAATGCCTTAAAATTGATCCCACACCTTCGGGGAGGGGAGGCACAGACATCCATTGGATAAAAATACATGACATTCGAATTTGCTTGATAAAAGACCAAACAATTTTCCATACAAGGCTTAGTTTTGCAAAATTGCCTCACCGGAGCTAATGTCCGGTGGTGGGATCGATGGAGGTAGCTTTGCCTAGTTTAGGCGAGGCCCTGTTGAGAAGCTTGGGGTTTGATTTAGTGTAGAGCTCTTAGTTGATCAAGCCACACATGTAGGAGCCTTGGCTTCAATCGAACTCTAGTTTTTGGTGAACGCAAAGGGTTGGAGATAATTTGGTTGGCTTTGACGAAGTAAGAGGATGGTGTGGGTGAAAGGAATTTGTATTTGATCAAGTAGAGGAGGAGTATTACTCGAAAGGAGGTTGTCCTATTTTAGCTTTGCTCAGGGAGGAGGAATCCGATCAAGGAAGCTCCAAGAAAGCTTGGAAAAGCTTTGTAAGATTTCAAAAATGGCTAGGGAAGTCTCACAATGCAGTTCATGTCGTTTGTCGTTTGAATTGAAGGGGTATACCCCTCAATTGCACTTGATGGATGGATGGGATTCATCACAGAAAATCCATTGATTCATCACCATTGGGTCATTGGAGGGGTCTCTGTTAGCTCCACGTGGCATGCCAAGAGTGGAGGAAGTGGTGGCAAGAGTCTCAAAGCTTAATATTGCTAGATTGTGTGGGATTTTTCTTTGCCTTTTGCCCATGGGGTTTGCCATGAGCGGGAGTGGCTTATCTTGTTTCCCTTGGTCCATGGAAAGTGCTAGGTGGCTTGTATTGGGCTAGGGGAGTTTAGGAATTCCTCATTTACCAAGTGGAGGGCTGTCATGGAGATGACAAAGTGGACTTTGCCACTTAAGGAAATAATCCAATGCAAATGAGCTTGTCCAACGGTTAATCCCATTGGATTGGGTCCCATTTGGACTTGGGCTAGCTTCGAGCTAACCTAGGGTTAATTTGGGTCAGGTTAGGTCACCCACCAAGGTTCCATAAGGTGGCTTTGGGTGATTTGGCTTCATTTGGTCAAAATAGGCTCATTTGGGTTAGGTTGGGTTGGGTTGACCAATTGGTCAAATTGGGTCAAACCAAACTTGGGTTAGGTTCATATGATGATTTAGGATATTTTGGTTCAATTGGTTTCGATTAATTTGGCCTAGGTTTGAATTTGACTCATTTGGATTCAAAAGGGTCAAATGGGTCAAGTTGACCAATTTGGCCAATTTGACCAAATTGGGTTGGGTTAGGTGTTGAGTCAAGTTCAATTGGTTGATTGAAAGTAATTTTAGCTTTGATTTGGTTTAATTTAGGTTTAATTTGAATTTTGGCCAATTTGACCCTTTAGGTCAATTTGGGCTAGGTTGGGTCAAGTTGACCAATTAGTCAAATTGGGCCAAATCATAGCTTTGGTCAAGTTCAATAAGTCAGTTGGAATAAACGTGATCCATTAGTTGCACTTAATTTAGATTAAATCATGATTTGACTCATTTTGGATTTTCAAGCCAATTCGAGTCAAGCTAGGTCAAATGGCCAATTAGGCTTGGTTTGGCTCAAGTGAGGGTTTGGTCATGTTCAATCATTGATTATGAGTTGGTTTGAATCAATGGTTTCAATCAATTTGGCATATGGTGGATTTTGGCTAGTTTGAGTTTCATTTGGGCTAAATGTTGACTTGGTCAAAGGTTAGGTTTGACTTGGTTTGACCCAATTTAAGGCATTGTTAGTTATGTTGTGAGGTTTGGATGGGCTTAATTTAATCTAATTTGGGTTGGAATAGAACTTGGCTCAAAAAGGGTCTTTTAGGTCACTTTGGGTCAAGTGAGCCTAAATGGGTTAATTGGCTTGATCATGGCTTGATTCAAGTTTAGTTGAAGTTACATATGAACTTAGGATTGTAATATAAATCTAACTGCAATTGATTTGGAGCTAAATGGGTTTTGGTTGATATGATGATTTCAAGTCAAAGGGTGAACATAGGCTTGACTTGGGTTGACTTTGGTTTGGTTTGATAATTGTGGTTTATGTTTATATTTGGGTCAATGATTGTAGGAATGATTGAATCATGAAGAAATCCATGATTTTTGAATTGATTTGGTTATCATTTTTCCAAGTTCAAGAAATTGGCTAAAAGGATTAAAATTGGGAATTTGATTTGATTTGGGTTTGGTTTTGGCCATTTGAATTTATTTTTCATTTATATTTATGAATATAAATGAATATATAAATGCTTTATGAGAAAATCACTTGAGTTTGGAGTGATTTGGAAGCAAATTTGATTAAGCTTATAGAGGTGGGTCTATATGGCGTAAGAAAGGCCTTGATTTGGTTTGAATAGTTTGAACTTGGATTTCATTTATATTTGTGAATATAAATAAGGGAATTATTGATTTATAAAGAAATCAACTAAATTTGAGTTGGTTTGAAGGAGTTTTGGCTAAGCATATGAAGGTGGTTCATATGACTTAGAAAGTAGTTTTGGTATTTGAATTTAATCATGGGTTTCAATCATTTGATAGTTGGATTTGATTTGGAATTTGGGCTGGGATTTGATTTGAGATTGAATTTGGTAATTGATAAAGTCAATTGAATTGGGGTTGATTTGAATTTGGTTGAGGCTAAGTCTATAAGATAAAATCAAAGGGCTTAGGTAGGGATTTAGAACTTGAATTTAATCATGGGTTTCAATAATTTAATTTGGGATTGGATTTATGATCTTGAATTTGAATTTGAGGTTTAGTTTAGAAGAAGGAAGCAAGTATTGATTTAGGGTATAGGGTAGGCAAGTCCTCCTAAATCCTTAAAACATAACTTATTCTTATGGCTAACTCTTCTAAGTCTTTAGGGTTAGGTTAAATTTTCACGTAATCACTAGAAGTGCCTTAAGACTAAGGAACTCTCAGTATCTACAAGAGTCCTAGATCTATGATGAGGATGTTGAGAGCTCACTCCAAAAGTAAGTTAACATGGGGATGCATGTAAATTAAATGAAGCTCATTCAATATAACTTAAAGTAAATAATCATCCACCCATCAATCATTATTGTTTATGGATCATAAGCTAAAAAAACCTTTGCTCACAAAAGAGCTGATGCCAAATAAATATACTTATATTCATACTCAAATAATCTCATGCCATTAAGGACGTGGCCTGTGTCCCTTGTTTGTGTGGTTTTACAATCAAGGGCACCACATGAAATGCGGATATGACCAAAACCCTCTGACCTGGTGGCTTGGCATTTATACACCTCCACTATATTTTGGTCACCACAATAGCCTCTAGGTTCTCTAATGGCTTTGCTACTTGAGCTATAAATCATGGAATATATTTAATAGGTAAAAATCCTTCTTTTAGCTGGAGTTGACTTAAATTTATTCCCTTAGATAAATACCACCCAGGTCTATAAGAATACATTGGATGACACAACCCATGGCTTCTAACAAGAATTCTTTGGTCAAGAATAACTTTCTTAACTAAGTGAACTAGGAACCATGGTAGCTCGGGATGACAGAACCATGGGATTTTAATCGAGCACGTCATCACCCTGACTCACCTCCCCCCAATATATACATTAAGTTAAAATAGAATGATAATTCTATGTTAATGGCATTCAAAATTGATGTAAGGCCAATATCTTTATTCATTATATGAATTCTATATGACAGTCATTTATGTTACACATGCCTTTAAGAAGCCAATGCATATAAAATATATATGTTTATTTCCAACCTTAATCGAGAGTGCTTTCTTATAACAGTAAGAAGAATAATTAACTATGGAGGCTTGCATCCATATAATGTAAAATCCATATCTAATAAACCTTAACATGATATCAAGGGAAATCTGGTTGAATATATACCAATCTGCCTCATAAAAAAATATACTTTTATCTATCTCATCCAAAGATGGCGAAGCACATCCTTGAAAGTATTTTTCTATGCAGTCATCATGCAACTCATCATTAAGAGGAGAGTTTGCTAGTAAGGGACAAGCGGCTAATAAATCATCCAAGGCTTGCCATGTTAAGGTAGGCCTTGTCATCAGAAATTTGATTGCGATGACTTTGGTTATTAATGTTACCTTATGGGATAACATATAGTAACGTAGTTTTTGAGTAGTAAATATTAATGTTAAATACCATTTTTCAATAGGAGAATACTTTCTTTCAGCTTTTATTAGACGTCGACATATATAATATAGGGCATTTTCCTTTCCTTCTTCATTATTTTGTGCTAGCAAAGCTCTTAGTAATTCTTCTAGGGCTGTCGTATATAATATCAATGGTTTCCTTATAATTGGTGATACCAAGATTGAGGGATGTAATAAATATTACTTTATGATGTCAAATGCTTCATGACATGCATCATCCCATATAAGGGTTGCATCTTTTTCATTAATCAAGAAAAAGGTTGGCATCTACGTGACGATTAGAAATAAATATTTTAATATAAGCTAGTTTTCCTTGCACAAAGTGTATGCTCATATAGATGTATTAGAATTAGAAATACATCTTTAAAGGCTGGAATCTACCCTTGGACGTATTGCCCACCATGAGTTCTTCATTGGGTAATTGGAAATCATTTTTTGGGCATGCTTTATTTAAGTCTTATAAATCAATGCAGACTTAGATTTACCCATTTTTCTTTCTTACTTGGGCAATATTAGCAATCTAGTCAGCATATTTTTCTTCTCGGATGAACTCTACTTTGATGAGTTTTTGGTTTTAACGATTACTTCTTCTTCACTTTCTAATCACATCGCCTTGATACTTGCTTTACTAGTTGTACATAAAATTTAATAGTGTGCAGCTACATCTGACGACAAATCTGGCATTTCACTATAATTCTATACGAAGCAGTCTTTATATTCATTGAGTTGTGCTTCTAATTTTTCCAATCTTTTTGATGTGTAGTTAGCACTAACAAAAATTGGCCTAGGCTCTTCTTCTATACCTAAGTTAATTTCCTAAGTTTCATTGACCATGGCTTGGTTGCCTTGTTTAAATTCTTTTGGGCCTTCTTTGAAGTCAATTATTTATTCCTTTTCAAGCTCATTTTTATTTCCATGTGAGATACCCCTTTGTAGATTTATGGTTTTGAAAGGGATTGCTTTATTATCATTTATGGTATAACATGAGCTTATTGAATAATTTGATCAAGGAATATATCCTAATCCCCATGTAGTGAATTTTTCATATGCTATAGAACTATGAACATTATCCCCTCACTAGATCCTTTTGAATAATTGAGCTTATGCATTAAATTGTGAGAGTTGGACATTATTTCTGACTAGCGTCTTTAGAGTTGATGAGAAGTATTGGAGAATGATTATTGAAACATCTTCTTCCACAAAATCGATTTCTTCAAATAGTTCTCGCATGAAATTTTTGGTTCACTCTTAAAATTTATAGAAGAGGATTTCACAATCCTTTTAACCCTTTCTAGGAGGGACATAGAATGTTTATAGTTATTCTATTTTTTTCTCCTTGAAGTTGATAAGGCTTTTATATGTATTTTTTATATTAGCATTAATTTCATAGCCTTATCAGAGACTTGAGATTTAGATATTCTTATTAGAGAAATGTGTGTTTTTTTTAGTTGTTTGGTCACATTGCTAGTACTAGCCTCTTTTTTCTTTAGACTAGTTAAGGCCCTCCTAGTACTAGTTCATCTTCCCCCTTTTCTGTATTAATACCAAGGTGGAGAATTACCTTGGATTGTTTTATTCATTAATAATTTTACCTTTTGAATCACCACTCTTTAACATTAATTTGATAGGTGGAGTTTGTTTTTTTGGGAATTAACCCCTTCTACCTTCTTAGAGATAAAGTATTTGGTGTCATTGCAGATCTTGATTTTGTGTATAAAAAATGGATTCATAACCCCATCAATTCAATGTTCTTCACTGTATTGGATATATTTCATGCATTGATGAAGAGTTGAGGGTACTATAGCATACTCATGAATCCATGACCTACCAAAGAGTGCCTTATATGCAACTTTTGCCTCGATTACATGAAATTTATCTTATATATATTACTTCTTGAAGTGTATGGGCAGGATAATGAACCTTAAGGTTTGCTTCCCTTGTTCATTGAAACCTTATAAAAATATCGTGCACTTATCGATGTATTGAGCAACTTGTCAAAGTTAGTACCCTAAGTGTCTTAGTTGTCAGGAGATTAACTGAAGCACCTGGGTCAATCAACACCCTCTTTACGCGTGTAGAAGTAATTTTGACTGTAAGATAAATAAGTCAATCGTGCTCAGTTGTTTCGAGTAGTAAATCCTTATTATTAAAGGTCATAATTGCTAACTTTCGAAAGGTAAGATCTTCTTTCATCCTCTCTTCAGTAAAAAAACACTTCATATTATTTTGGGCTTTGAAGGCTTTTATTAAGGCCTCTCATATATCCTGGGATAGCATCAGAGCATCATATATACTTAGCAGGAAACACGGGTTAGTGTTCCACAATGTTATAGTCTACACCTATTTTGATAGACTTATGGGGTTTAGCTGGTGGTGGAGGTAAGGTATCCTCATTAATTTGAATTTCTTTGCCTTTTTTGTTGGCTTTCTATTGTTGAGGTGGAGAAATCTTTTTTGCACTCCTTAATTGCACCTAATTACTTCTTCTACTTGGCTTTCCTCAGCAGAAGAATTTTTTGAGCTTTGTAACTCTTTGGAGTTTCCAAAGTTTTCATGACTCTCAAAACTACTGTTTGATTCAAGGCATAGTTTCTTGAAGTCTGGCTTATTTTTTTGTTTGATAGGCTTTTCTTTAGAAAAGTATAGCTCTTTTTTAGAATCAATTGAAGTTGTAATCACATTTTTAATTTGACTTGTTTCTTTTACAACTTCTTCTTCAAGAACTTCTATTTCGAGCTGTAAATGGTGCATATATTCTTCTAGCCTAACCGCTCTTCAAGGAGGCTATTCATACTCCTCTAGAGAATCTATCATTTTTTGTGTCTCAAATTTTTATTTTCGAGCTTTCTTTTTTTCTTTTGTTTTTTTTTTTGACTTATGAGGCTTTGATGCAAAGGACTTATAATTTTTCATATGTTTCATCATTTTGTACAAAAATTATGTCGTGTTTAGGGAAAGTATCCTGGGATCAATTTTAGGTTCTAAGGCATTCCTCCACTGAATGTCTTATATAGTTAAGAGAATATTGATCATTCTTTTAGTCTTATTTGAGATGAAGGTTTCCTAACCACCTTCTTCTTCTGCTTGTACTTGTGAAGTTTTTTCTTTATCCTTATTTGTATCCTGAGTCTTGCTTGACTCAGCCTCATTTTGTGCTTTAAGATTCGGCTATGTTGTAATAACACTTGCCATTTTCTTTTTAGGATTTACTAAGACAATGTCTAACAAGGAAAGTTCTCTATTGCGATAGCTCTTCTCAACTTAGTCTTTGAAAATAAAATAATCTTAAGGTGACTTATAAGCATATGGAAGGGTTAATAGTTCAGATCATCAACCTTGTCTACTTAATCTAGTTGACGTGGCTTTGGCATCTATAATCCCAACTTTAGGGCATGTTTAAAATATTAATAGTACATCCTTTCTTAAATGAGTATTTCTTAGCCATCTTCTCCTAGAGGGTTGTTACTCTTTTCTTTTCCTCTGTTGTCCATTATAAATGTGAATGCATTCATATCATTCTTTTAGACTCTTGTAGCTTGGGCAACTTTCCTCTTCCAGCAGAGTTATTGTTATAGCCTGAATTAAGCTCTTTTGGTTTGGGCAACCTTTCAAACTTGGCTACATGATGTAATAATTCTTGGAATGTATTGATTGTATCCATGACATGGCAAGGGGCCATCTAAGCATCAATATTTCTCATGAGGAATTCCACTACATGATTTTTTGTGAGCTACTGGTCACATCTCATGCTTAAGTTCTTCCATGTGGTGATATATTAAGTGACATCATTTCTCTTTTTTTCCAAGGCTAGATCTACCATTATTATTTTCTTTGTTGTGCGTGTAAATCACTTGATGAAAAATCTCTTTAGCTCAGAGAATATTTTTATTGAGTCATTAGGTAACTCAACATACAATTCAAAGGCTGTATGGGTGAGATTGCCGACAAATTAGTGTAGCAACAAAGTTCCATGTCCACCAGTATTTATGCATGATGCTTTAAATTGAGCCAAGTGTTACCACATATTTTTTGTGCTAGAGAAGGTATTGAACTTCGACACGACATATCCTTTAAGGTACTATACTTGATCACACTCAGTTGGATATGGTCATCCTTTTCCAACTATTTGCTCAGCAATGTTTGAGGCTATCATTAGTTTGACCTTTTGGCTAATGAGGTCTTCCACTTGGGATTTGGTGATAACATCAACTTCCTGATGAGGGTGGTTTATTATGGCTTCCCATTGAAGTTCTTGTCCCTATATCACAGCTGTTGGTAAATTGGGTGGAGCATTTTGTACACTCTCATTCTCCACTATAAGATTATTCATATATGGTAGATTCCTTGGAGGTATCTATTGTACGATAATTACTATGAGGTTAAGCTAACCAAATAGTTTTTTCATCAGCCCATTCATTTCATTAAAGTGATTGTTGAGCTAATTGATTTCTTATTCCCTCCTTTGGAGTTGGAAATCCATCTATTATTTTAGCCTTGTTATAATATCCATGAGTTCTTTAATCACTTTCACTTGTATTTGAGCCTCAGCTCTAGGCTCTCGGTGACTTGGGTTACCCTATTGATCTATCTCGCTTTACTGTTCAGATGCCACACTTTTGTTTCATAGGTGAGTGTCAACCATATGAACAATCTTAACCTCCATGTGATCAGCATCTACATTATTGGAGGTCTGAACTTTGTAGTTCTTCAATGGATAGGCAATCCTCATCTTCCCAAAAATGTTGATCATCCATGTCATCATCCATTTACTAGTTATTTTCATATCGACTCTTCCAACTGGTGATAAGAGAGTCAGCTTCTTCATAATATGGGGGAATTGATTCATATTAAGTTCTCTCATCTTTGACATCTTTCAATTCTTTGGCCCTCCATATCAATCAATACCTCTTAGTTATGGACCTCTGAGAATGAGTCCCAGATGCCACACCCTCATTCTCACCACTTGGATTGGAACAACCTAGGTGATATGGATTTCCTTGATATTATTATCAAGACCATTTCATAACTAGTCATTTGCTTATTTTGGATTGGATGGCTTGTTGTCAGTTCTCATCGATTATCAAATTTTTTTGTCTTAATTTTTTTTTAAGATGTGCAAGATGATACTTCAGGATATTCCTACTTATATTAAAGTAAGAATTTATTGGTTTTGTGATCTAGCTCACCAAATATTTTGGTCTTTCATTGAAGACCTCTATTCTTGATAGTCTTCAAGACCATATAAATTCTGGAAGAAATGGTTTCCCTTTAGTGTGACTGATTCTGTGACATGGAACTTGCAAGTTTGTCCCAAAAAGAATTCTTTATAACTCCTTCAGAGTTGTTTCTTTTAACCCATCTTATCAGGTCAAAGTTATTACTAGTAGGTATATTGGCCTCTACCTGTGGGTCAAATTGCTGCTTGGTATGAATAGGTAGTCTGAGAGGTTTACAGGAGGTGTTGTATTTCGTTTGAGCTCTGCTAGACATCTTAATGCTTGAAGAAGATTCTTCGTGGTCATTTTTGCCACTTAGAGCTAGGATAATGTTTTATACTGGGCTCTATTCTTCAGACATGATGCTAAGTGGGTTGACAATCATAGATTTCAATTTGAATTTGGAAGTCATTTTATCGTTAGCATTTGGAGCTATCTTTGATAACCTATCAAAGACAAATATTCTCTTTATGGTTGTCTCTATCTTGGGCTCATTTGGGGTTTCATTTGTTGGATACTTTAGGTATGAATTCAATCATTGGTCGAGCCAGTAGAAACTGGACAACGCCAAAGATTGTTCCAAATTGGATAGTTGCTCTAGCGGAACCAGTGTTAATTATAGTTTGGGGGAATCAGACAGTGGATCACTACCCTAATCAAATAGTCATCATATTTATTGAGCTCACCATGGATGATTTCAAACTTGAATGTAAATAAAATGTCATGCTCTACTAGAATCAAGGAATCAAAGGAATATAACCTGAGATATTCCTAGTACACCATTTATTTTTAAATTTCTAACTATAGATGGAGAAAGAAGCAATCCTCAACTGAGTTTCCAAAAATCTGATCAATAAAAAAACCCCTTTGAGGATGTGCTCTGCCATCTTTTGAAAGATGGGTAGGAGTATATTTTTGTGATGCAAATTGGTATATATTCCACTAGATTTTCTCTAACATTACGTTATGGTTTATTTAGGTATGGGTTCTACTTTCTATGGATGCAAGCCTCCATAATTAATTACCCCTCTTACCATCTATTTGAAATTCATTGGTGTCTCAGAAGTATAGTGCGGTTTAGATTATCGACTAGAAGGAAATAAGAGTGTAATTTTGATCAAGGTCCTATGTTTTTGTCATCTCTGGATTACGTTATTCTAGCCTACCAACATAGAGGGAGACAGTTGTAATTTCTAGAGAATTTGATTAACAGTCATGGGTTGCCTCATTTCAGGTATCCCGAGTAGACCTAGAATTTTAGTGTAAGTGGTGTAAGAGTATTCACAAGTTTGAATATATTATAGGATGTTCGCATAGCGAACGGGCAGATGTTCACATGGTGAACGAATATAAAGTTGGGCTTACATCCCTTGGAATGCCAAAATTAGTATTGTCCACTTGGTGGATGGATGTGAATTTGTTTATGTGATGAACGAATTATAAGGAGTTCGCATGACGAACTGACAAATTTTCACATGGTGAATGAATAAAACGTTGAGCTTACAACCCTTTAAAATGACAAAATTAGATTTATCCACATGATGGATGGATGTGAATTTGTTCGCATGGCAAATGAATTATAAGGAGTTTGCATGGAGAATATTGTTCACATGTTGAATGAATAGAAGGCTAGACTTACATCCATTTGGAATGCCAAAATTAGAGTTATTCACATAGTGGACGGATGTGAATTTGTTCACAAGGTGAATGAATTATAGGGA
Source organism: Cymbidium sinense (assembly GCA_021442155.1). Classification (NCBI taxonomy): domain Eukaryota; kingdom Viridiplantae; phylum Streptophyta; class Magnoliopsida; order Asparagales; family Orchidaceae; genus Cymbidium; species Cymbidium sinense. The sequence goes on from JAKCPB010000638.1 coordinate 119,977, forward strand.
GTTCGCATGGCGAATGTGCATATGTTCACATGGTGAATGAATAGAATGCTAGGCTTACATCCCTTTGGATTGCCAAAATTAATGTTGAAGTCCATTTTTTATCATATTTTTTTAAGGAGGCAGTGCCTCAGTGCTGGAATATAGCACATAAGAATTGCTACTTAGGTGGTAGTCTAGGTGTACGTGTGAGCTGTGAGGCCCATCAACTCAGCACTACATGGGTAGCACTGTGGTGCTAACATTATTGGTCATTTTAACTATTTGAATAGAATCATAGTATTTCCTTTTAGTGTCAGGTCACTAGTCAAGAATCTTGAAAGCTATCCAGTCGATTAAAAGAGAAATGATAACCTCATTTAATTGGCTCAGCAATGCTAAGTCAAAGCGTTGTAGTGCTAGGTCAGAGTGCCGCTATGTTGAAATACTTTTCATGTGCATCAGTTATGTGAATTATTATAATTAAATTTATCATTTTGATTGCTCAGTAATCAATGGGCTAAGAGGACCAATGCCTCAGTGCTGCATGTGGGCATCGCGGTGCTAGTGCTGTGTTCTACAACCCAAGAGGCCAGTGCCATGTTTGGGTGCCACAACATTGGGTTTGATTTATAAATATGACCTAGGGCTATTAAGGATTTTCATTCAACGGTCTCTCTCCTAAAGAATTTTCTTTCTCTCTCTCAACTATATTCTTCTCTCCAGTTAACATAGTCATCATGCCTCTTAGAAGGGTGGTAAATAGAAAGAGGAGATCCAACGATGCTAGCAGATTCATTAATATTGATGTTGAGGAGCAGTATCAACACGCCCTCATCCACAAACACTTGATCTCAGAGAGGAGCTTCCAAGATCCCATTGGTAGTGTTTAAGGGGTGGTAGTGAGATGAGACTAGGACAAATTGGCCTATGATAACAACTCGTGTGTTGTCCTAGTGGTGTGTGAGTTCTTCGTGAATGCATGAGAGAGCCAGAACAAAAAAGCGTATGTATGTGGGACACTAGTAAATTTTCACAGTAGTACTATTAACACATATTATAATCTCCAAAATATTGATTATGGTCAATATCTTGCTTATTATAATGATCATCCCAAATTTTATGAGATCATCCATTTTCTTTCTAGTGAAAAGTCAAATGTGCAATGGAAATGATAAGAGGAAAGAATTATTAACTTTCCTATAGCTGGTCTCACTGTTGAATCTAAGGATTGGTATTATTTTATTTCTGCCAAACTTTTGCCCACTGGTAACATTAGTGAGGTTACCAAAGATAGGGTTATTTTAAATTTTGTTATTCATAGACGATTTAAAATTGATATTAGGAAAGTTATTTATAATTCTATTTGTAATATGCTGAAGGGGAGTACTATTGTTGAGTATGATCACCATTCTTTAATTTATGGTTTATGTACCGTGGAGAGAGTGATTAGGGGTGGGAGGGTTAGTGAAGAAATACTCCTTCAGAAGGCTCCTCTAACAAAGAGGTTAATTAGGAGATTTGGGTCAAGATTTGAAGTGGGGGAAGACTCATGTACCCCACGACGTCGACCCCAATCTTCCAAGTCCAAGAGATTGGAAATAAAGTCACAGACTTAAGAAAAAAGGTGGACAAGAGTAGTTGTATGTAGAAGAATCTAGAGCATAAGTTTGATCATCATATGGGTCAACAGCAGATGCAATTCTATTGCATGGCTCAGTTCAACAATACATTGTTTAACATGTTCTAGAATTGTAATGTCACAAATCTGAACCAAGTCTCCTTCCCTACGACACCTTAGTATCAGCCTCGTGTAATTACCCCACCAATATCAAGCATGAAGGAAGAAGAAGAGGGCGACGATTATGATTATTAGTTTCCCCATTTTTATACTTTTCCCCTTTTCATAATTTGTAATTTTTTTTTGAATTTAGAAATAAATTTTTTCTTTTAATTATTTTTGTGTTATATTTTTGTATATGATTATTATTGTTGATTTATTTCTCTAAGATGAAATAAAAAATATTTGAACATATCTATAGAAATAAAATATGAGTGACAGCGCCTTAGTGTTGTAAACCAGCACCTTAGTTCTGTGAATAGAATAAAAAAATTCACGAGCTTGGCGTTGTGGTGCTAACCCTATGGCGCCACGATAATAGGGTGATATTTTTGCCTTTTAGCATAAAAATGTTTTCTAAGTCCTTTTACTTGTGTTAGGATGATATAGCGCTGAGGCACTAGTCCATGGCTCTACAATGGAGGTAGGGTGGGATTTTGTCAGAAAATATTCTAAGTCATATTTCCAGTGCCAAGTAAGCATGGTGGCATGATGCTGATACTATGGAACTATGATGTTGGGGAGATTCGGTAAGACACAAAGTGATGGTTCTCAAGCATCATGGTGCTTCCCTTAATAATAAGAATACTTGGTAGTAAAGCTCTGCGAAGCTAATATTCTGAACCGAAGCACTGTGAGTCAAAATTTGAGTTTCTTGTGACTTTTTAGGATGATATTTAGAAATTTCAAAAGCATTTCACCTTAATAGTGCTAGATTTCAAAATCATAGTGCGAAGCACTCTTCTCCCTTATTTTGGATCTAAAATTGATGGAGGGGATGGGTTTTCATCTTCACTGGAATAAAGTTCAATGATGGAGATTTTTAAATCAACAATATTCTTTTCCTCATCAGATCCAAGATCAACGATAGGGTTATGATTTAACATGCTTTTTAAAGGAAAAATAACCTAAATTTTTTACTTGAAGAGAACAGAGGCTCTCAAAATAAAAAAAGTTCGCAGGGAGTGCGAGTGTAGTGTTGGAGTGCAATGAGAGTAAGAGTGGTCAGAGAGAGAAAAAAGGAAGGAGAAGTAGTGGACTGGACACTACTATTTATTGGAGTGTTACCTATAACTATTCCCTCTCAATAGCTAGTGCAGTGCCTGGGTACCAAGATCACAGGGTCGCGGTACTGTACCATAATTTTGACAGGTTTCTCTAAGCAATTATCCTTCTAGAAGTCTAGGGCAGCACTGCGACGCCCAAAACCAACACTACGGTGCTATGGCTAGAAGAAAAAAATTATTATATTTTTTAATATATTTTTTTAGGTGAACACTAACATATTATTCAAAATCCTTGAATTGGGTTCTTTAACCATTGCACATATGGGTCATTTAAACTATTAGGATGACAACCTTATTGAGGAATTATGCCTTCTTATTTTGATTTGGCCCATAATCACTTATAACTGCATTTTATTATAGGCATAAATTGCATACCCAAAAATCCTTAACTTAATTATGAGTCAAAACATTAAAAAGCTAAAGATTATTACATTACTTAGGTGCATATCATACCTAACATGATCCTAGGAATTAGGGAGTGAGTTTAGGTTCCTAAATTCATTCTTAAAATATAACATCCCATCCATCTTGCATAAGATTAGCATCATGGATTTAAAAATTTGCTTAGGTGGTGTTAGCTGGTAGCCCTTCGAGGCTAGTGATAACTCCAGAAGACTCAAGGATAGGTTCCTTGCCTCAAGTGAAAGAAAGCGTCAATGATTCCCAAAAGTTGAAATAGGTAAAGACTTTGACTTATGTTAGAAGCACTTGTAGACTTAGGTTTTGAAGCAACCTTCTAGAAATAAGTCTTCAACCCTATACATTTTTGTGGTCTTGTACTACTAGAATTTAAGTTTTAGATTACTAATAAAATATCAATTAAAATCTTAATAAATTCAATTTCAAAAATATAAAGCCCAATGGTAGGATAATTGAAATGCATATTGTGTCTCTCAGTATCTATAGGAATTTTCTACTTTTTTACCCAATTGGCCTCAAAAAGAACTCTTCCCCCTTTGAAATATTCCTTTTTGAAATTACAATTAAATCATCCTTTAGAACCAACTTTGAAATCCATAAAAATAAGAGCTTATTTCTTTAATCGATAGTATTATTAGGAAGAGATCCTCATTCCTAAGATGTAATTAACTAGAGGGGCTTGCCTTTATAGGGAATTATGATCTCAGTATAAAATATATCTTGTCATACTTTTTCATGTAGTTTAAGGGAAGAATCTCTTGAACATTAAAAGACTTATTAATGTTAGGAGTCCTTGTTTACGTAATCAAACCCACTATAGGATAACATATTTATCTTCTGAGATAATATGTTAATTCCTTAATGATGAATTTGATTACCTAAATAAAAAAAATTTAAAATTTATGTGGTGTCATAATTTTTACCCATATTTTCTATTTATGAAATTAATTACATCAACTAATTCCATTTTCACTACTTCATTTGCACATATGATGGCTAATGAATTTAACTGAGTCAACATATTAAGAAAACATGTTACTTATGATTACTCCTCACTTAGCATATTAGCTATGATTACATTCTAAACCCAACCCATAAATAATTGCATTCAGCTTCATAGCAAATTTATTGACTTTCTAATGACTTAGCAATTCATAATTATCTAAGTTTTTTGCACTTATATAATCTAATTTGTTAAGTGTATCCTTGTATATTAAGTATATGTTCTTGAATTGCTTTCCTTTATATCCTCCCATTCATACTTATGTAATTGAAATTTTTTCATGCTTTGGTTATACACACTATGATTCACTAAATTCTTAACATAGTTGCATTCCTACAATCTTACTATATTTACTTAATGAATTAAACCACCCTGTGGAACAATTTCAACTTGAACTAACTGATATTACTTATGATTGGTCTTCACCCAATTAAGTTATACAAATATGATGAAATCATTTTATAATTCAATTATCCATTATGACTTACTTTCATTAAGACTTGGGTATGCACTAGTACCTAATCATGTTCCTTTCTTATGGAATGGATACTTCAAGTCAATACTTCCCTACGCTTTGGATATCTTTAACTACTATGTATTATATCTAAATTTTTTCTCCTTTGACACTCATGCTTCACTTGAATATTAGGGTCTCATTTAGTAGTTAAAATTTTCAACTACCCTTTTGTCATATTGATGCATATGCAAAAATTTTTTAGCAACTTAAGTTATATTATTCCCTATTAAAGCACGACATGACCTGAATTATAGTTAATTATTCATTATTATTAAATAAATTTTAATCTAATAATAAAGCTTCCTAACCATAATTATGACTTATATGTTCAATTCACATATTTGATTAGCCTAAAACATTTCACTCCCCTTTTGGCACAATATATAAAATGATATGCCTTAGGATGATTAAATTACTTGTTTAACTTAGCTTGGAAAGTCATAGTTATATGAGACATCCCAAATATACACTAACTCACACGGACTTACATTTTATGATAATTTAAAATCTAATAGTCTCTTAACATAAATAGATTATTATTAGACCATTTTGATAAGAAATCCTTTTCGATATTCGAGAAGAGATTGCTAGAGTGTGTCTGGTTATTTTGTGTAATTATTTGTTTATATTGTAATGCATTATACTGCTCTGTTGTATTGTTATAGGTTAAAAATATCTTCTTGTAGGTGCTCTGTGACCATATTGCTTTTATTTTTACATTATAAGAGTCACGTGTCAAAATATAAATAATTCTATAATAATTTTGTGATGTGATTATACTGTGCTTCTATCATGGTATGATGACTTCATATAAATTAGGAGTTTTTTCTTTCATTGTAGTATTTTATAATTTTATTTATAGAAATATAAAATATATACAAAATCGTTTGACCTAGCACAATGTGATTATCAACCTTGAAAAGTGTACATACTACTTTAGCTAGAAGAAGGACGAGGGTCAAAGAGAAACAAATTTATATTTATTTCAAAATTTTGTCTAAGCTTGTTAGGTAGAACTTAGCTACTTAATTTTATTTTTTATAGGTATGTATAAGGCAGTTGCCTAGCTACACAAACTTGCTACTCCATATTCTTTTACATCCATCATAAAATAGTGTCTGTTGATTACATTATTTTCTTGTTGTACCTATTCTATTCATTTTTTCTATTATATTGTGGGTATTTGAGATATCTATTTTTGTTAAGCTTATAAAATAAAAATATTCTAAATATTAAAATTAACTTTCTCTCTGGCAACATTTTCAACTTATGTTTGCTCACTTAGGTTTTCTAAAGGAGGCATAACGTAAAGCTTACAAACTATTAGAGTCCCAAGTGTTGGAGCATATTCATAACATGGCCAAGTATAACATCAGTAGAAGTCTCACTTTAAGATAGATAATTTGCATTGCATACCCTATATCCTTAGATTAGATCCTTAAGTAAACATAAATTAAATAATGTCTATGGACTCTTATTGGGCTAGGTAGTGCCATTTTGACTTAGATAAATTTATTAGTCTAAAATAGATATCACTAGTAAAATATGATTGAGCTATCATATTTATGTTTCTTCTGCATGCATTTCTTAACGTTTGTGGAGATTATAAGTCTTGCACTTTTTCAAGTCATTTCCAAGGAAATTATCTCCTTAGAAAACTCTTATATATTTCTTCCTTGGTCTAAAACCATGAGACCAACTCTAAATGATGAAACTCATGGTTGCTAATAGAGTACCTCTCAGATGGGTTGGTCAACCACCATTCCAAGATAAATGACTATGGCCTTAACAATTTAGAATGATGAATTAATGGGATCCAAGCTAAAGCTATTTCTATCTCATCTTTGATCTCTTTCCTTACCCATTTACCACTTCACCAATCATACTCTTTGTTGTGTCCTTAGTGCTTTAGTTATTTTTGCCATATAGACACTCTGTATATTGTCATCTTGATTGGTTATGATGATTCTCCCTCTACCTCATGGACTAACACTTAGTATAGATTATCTTATTATGCTAATTACTATTAAACCATGAATCTCTCCTTAGAAAAACCATAAAACAAAATCAAAATGATGACATGCATTCAACTATTATGATAGTCCTTCATTTCATAATCAGTGCATCTTTCAAATGTGAGTTTTAAAAAGCCCTTATCTAAGCACTTCAAAAACATTGGTGTGTTCACTTAGACATCATAAAAAATGCTTAGCATCGATGTCAACTTTGCTTGTCTTAGACTCAATATCAAGAAGGTGGACGCTACTAAAAAGCTCAAGCACTCATTGATTTCCTCATGGATTTTAGCAGCCAACTTAATATGCAGCTCATCTTGAGCCACTTTTCCACTTGTATGTTGATGGCACATGAAGAAAGCAATGCATGGGAGCAAATATCATCTTAAAAAGACCTGTAAGGATCACAGTCACTCAAGCCATCAAATTCAACTTCAAGGTAACTAATAACTAATAAGGGTATGAAGCTTTAGCAGTAAGGCTATGATTTACCTTTAGACTGGGAACTCAACATATTATAGTTCACTTAGATTTATAGTTTATGGTAAATCAAGTGAAATGAGACTACAAAGTAAGATAGGAGCTAGAATATTCCAAAATTGAGCTAGTACTAAGAGAGCAAAACAAGTTAGGACTTACTATCCAAGGTTTGCAAGCTTGGGGAGCTCCTTAAGGTTCAACTCACTTGACCCAATATAGAAGAAGGTGAATCTATGAAATAGGAAGAGAAGACCTATTAAGTTGGGTTGATTGCTTAAAAATATATCTATAAATTGGGGAACTAGAAGACATAAAGAATCCCAGGAGGTTCAATATAAAGGTCGCTCAATACATACTAATTGAAAATGAGCTATTTAGAAGATTCACCACTTCACTAAATCTAAGATGTTTTAAAGAAGGCAAGAAAAGGATAATACTAATATAAGTACATTTAGGTGAGTGTGAAAGTCTTTCAAGGGGAGGGACACTTGCTCATAGAATTCTATGTCAAGCATAAGTTTAGCCAACATTAAGGAAAGACATAAAGGAGTTCACCAAAAGATGTGAATAATGGTAAAAAATTGACCAACACTAGTAACAGTTGCCACAAATTCTTCATTCAATCTCCAATCCTTAGGCCTTCACAATTTAAGAAATGGATTTGGTGACACCCCTGCAAATTACTAGCGCATAGCAAAAATTTATTTTTGGTCATGATCGACTACATTAATAAATGGATCGAGGCCAAACCATTCACAAAAATAAATGCTCAGGTAGTTTAACATTTTATTTGAACTAATATTTTTTGTAGGTAAGGTTTGCTTGCCTCAATCATTACTGATAACGAACAATAATTTACTAATAAATAACTAAGGGAGTTTTCTAACTAGCTTGAGTACACCTTAGTGCATCACTCGTAAAGCAACATTCAAGTAGATGTAGTAATAAGAAGATCCTCAACCTAATGAAGAAAAAGCTAGAGATGTGAAAACCAAGTGGGTAGTCAATGTATTCACCATACTTTGGGCACTTAGAATGACTCCGAACACTACTATTGGGCACACCCCAATCACCGTTTCACATGAGATGGAAGTTATACTCCCTGTTGAGTACAAACTCCACAACCAAAGGATGCTAAAACTTGTCGAGCCAAAGATGAGTGGGCAAAAGAGAACTTAAAAGTAATGGAAGATGTGCTTGACTTACTGGAAGAATTTTAGCTACAACTAACTTTGAGATTTGAAGAAACAAAGTGGGGAATGACTCAATAATATAATTAGCATGTCAAAGAGAAGCACTTCAAGGCTACTAATTTAGTATTAAAGAAAGTGGACTCAACTGCTTAAAAAAATGCACAATGTAAGCTCAATTGTACTTGGTAGCTTACTATGGGGAAAATTTATGAGAACATATAGATTTTAAGAATTTCTTATTTAGATAATCAAATGCATCATTAAGAAGAAAACATATTATCTCAGAAGATAAATATGTTATCCTATAATGGATTTGGTCATTTAATAAAAGACTCATAAAGCTAATGGGTCTTTCATGTACCACAGAGTTTACCCCTGAACTATATGGAATGTAGTGCATAGTTTAGTTTAAACTAGGTTCATGTTTCCTATAAGAGAAAGCCCTTATAATTAATGGCATATTAGGAATTAAGGATCTCTTCTTAAGAATACACTCGATTAAAGAAATAAGTTATTATTTCTATGAATTTTTAAGCTAGTTTTCAATGGAAATGATATCCTGAATTTTAATTATGAATGATTCAAAGTGGAAAGAGTTCTTTCAGGAGCTAAATAAGATTAAATAGGAAATTTCTATTGATACTGGTATGCCTAGTATGCCTTTCAATTATCTTATCATTGGGCTTTCAATTTTGGAACTTAAGTAAGATTTCAAGATTACTTTTTTCTTAGAAATTTAAGACTTAGATTCTAGCAACATGAGACTACAAAAATTTCTAGGGTAGAAGACTTACTCCGAGGAGGATGCTTTAGATCGTAAGTCTATAAGTGCTTCTAACATAAGTCAGATGCTTGACCTAGTTTCACTTTTGGGAATTATCAGTCATTCCTATCACTTTAGAGAACATACATATCCCTGGCTCTTTTGGATGAATAACCCGCCTAGAAGAGATGCAGGCTAAGACCACCTAAGCGCATTTTAAATCCATGTTGCCAAGTCTCTTATATGTGAGATGGTTAGGCTATTTTCTTTTTAGGAAAGAATCTAAGAACCTAGACTCACTCCCTAATCCCTAATATGTACTAACTAATGCATATTATTCAGCTTTTAAATACTTTGACTCATGATTTGTTTGAGGTCTTAGGGTATGACTTTTATTTCTAAATTCCATGAAATTAAAAGTGGTCATGAGCTAAATCAATAAAAGATGGCAGACTTCCCCAAGAAGGCGGTCATCCTCACAGGTCAGATGCCCTTATGTGTAATGGGTGAAGTGCACAATTAAAGCATTTTTAGTAATATGATAGTATGATTTGAATAATCTAATTATTTCTAGTTGATTTTAGATTATTAATAGGGCTTTAATCTGTATGAAGTTTTAAGTTCCTTTATTTATGTGTTTAAGTTGATTAGATTTAAATTAGGTAAAAAATTTAGTTTCTCTAAGAACCTAATCATCTTGGCATTGATCACAGAAAACACAACATAGAAAGAAACTTAGAAACACAAGTTGATTCTATTGCTACCCAAAAGAAATCAACTAATTTAAATTAAAGAAAGGATAACGCGGCTAGGTGCCACTGTACATCTTAAAAGAAAGAGAAAATAGGCAGCCAACCACTACCCTTATATAGCCTGGCCTACAACTAAAGTTTAGATATGTGGTTATTCTTTCCAGGATTGTCTCCTTCTTCAGAGACCTCCATTAAGCTTCATAGGGGACCTTTACACCCATCTGGTGGTAGGGGCAGCACCTACTAATCCTAAATCCCATAGATCCTAACTTAATTCTAAGCTCAAATTTATATTTCAAATTCAAAAATAAATACTAAACCCTATAAAAAAAGTTGTCAGAAAAATACAAACTACACACAACAGTTATATTTTACAAATATACAGGCTTAGCATTAGTTGTTTGCCAAGCCTACCTAACCTATTTGGCTATGCTAAGGGGCTATTTAGAACTTCTAAGCAAATAATAATTTTATAATCTATTTATGATGGTAGTCCCTTTTAGCACAACCCTCTGTAGAAGATAATGTTAATTTTAAAAATAACATCATACCACCTAGACTAATGATAAATAAACTAGCCAACTAGTCTAAAATAGTACACCATAAAATAATAAAAAGACATTTCACATCACATCATCACAGAATCATAGAATATCATAGAATGACCTAACCTAAGTCTAGGATCCGTGACCTGATGATCAAGTCTGTGAAGAATGGGTGTTTGTGTGGCCAGACATTGCTAGGCATTTTTACTTTCAAGTTTCACTTTAGGTTTCCAATTTTTAATTTAATTTGATTTTTAAACTTTTTAATTTTCATAATTTAGCTTCATAGGTACATTTCATTGTTATACCAGAGATTCGAGGTATTAAGACCTCCTTTGGACCAATAGGCTTGCGTCCTCGGGTGTCCAGACTATATACCATATGATGATGATTAAGAATATTTTTATTTTAATTCATTTTTACTTCTTTTAATTTTAAATTTTGTTTAATTTACCAAGGGTGGTTTCACTTTAAGTGATTTAATTATTTGCAATTTCATTTTCATTTTAGGTACATTTTATGTTAAAGTAAGATCAAGTTTTTAGGAATGGAGAATATAATAAATTTTATTTTGGGTGGAGCCCATTCTATTTAACATCCTAAATCCTAATAGAATGACCATCCTAAGATGAAGATTTATTCTAAAAGTCTAACTGAAATCCTATATATCTTAATTAATTTTTTTTAGATTCATTTAGATGATTCGATTTGATTCAAGTTTGTAATTTTAATTCTTTTAAAATTTGATTGTTCTTCTAATTTCTTTTCGATATTTTTATTTCTTTTGTTAATGTTCATATTTAATATTTTTGTTTAATGTATATTCATTATGTCAATCAAACATATTAAAGTTAATATGTTTCGCTCCTTTCCATTTTTTTCTTTAGTATTATTATGTTTTAGTTTAGTTTAAACCTTTATATTTGATTTCATTTAACTTTATGTTTTATCTTTCATCTTTATGTTTCATTGGGATTATTTAGTTTACTTATTACATTTGTATGTACATGTCATGCTTATTTTCTAAGTTAATTTCATTTGTTCATTTTTCATTGATGTTTATTAACCTAAGTAAGTTTACATTCAATCATAAGTTTAATTTATTCAATTTACCCATTTGTATAATTTGTATCATCTTGAATAAATTATTCAAATTTTATTTTTTTTTATTTCTCTTATTTCAATTTATTCATTTCATTAATTTTTTCAATACCTATTAATGAACTTAGATTAAGATGGTTGATTCTAAGTTATGGTTTCATATATTATGGAATAGTTCAATTCAATTCAATTAACTTAAAGGGAATGATAATTATGTTATTTAAAAAAGTTCTTTTTTATCTTTTAACATAATGTGATTTCCCTTATTCATCATGACCTAAGAAGGTTAAGGAAGGTTTATTATGTTATGTGAATTAAACTTACCCTAGGTTACTTTAACTTTTGTCATTTTATGTTCAATTGAATTTACATTTATATCCACTTTATTCCTTAATCCAATTGGCCTAATGTTTTTACATGTTGATAGATTATAAAGTTAAGAGGTTAATTAACTTTATATTACAATTTATTAATGATTTTATCATATTTTAATTGGTTATTAATTTTTGAATGTAATTAAATTCCATTTCATCAATTATTCTTAATCCTTAACTCATGTTTAATTAGGGTCCTTTACTTTAAGATAGCTTGAACATTTTAATTTAAGTGTTCTGATGTCAATTATGATATTTTAAGTTTATACTATGAATTTTTAATTTATATGATTTTATTTATTTATTATTTCCTTCAAATTGACCTAGAGAATTGGAAAAGTAAGACTTTTCAATCCACAGGTCAATTGAGTTTGAAATTTTATGACAAGTGGGGTACCTTGGCAATTTTCCTTTCCATGTGTAATTTGGGATTAATTAAAATTTTAATTATTTCATTAAAATTTAAATTAAGACTAATTTAATGAAAATTATTTAGAGGTTTTATTTTTCTTTGATTCTCCTCCCAAAGATGTTTTTGTAGAGGGTTTATTCATAATTTTTGAAGTTGTGGTTGATTTATTATGATTTATTTAAGTTTAGATTAATTAATTCAATTAATTATCAAATTAAGTCATTTTATGATTAATAATGTTTCAGTGGATTTCAATGTGTATTTAAGTTCATTAGGCTGTGCTATGGTGTTTTAGATTGTTTACACATTTTTTCTAATTTATTTTTATTAAAATTAGGGTTTAGGATTGAAGATCTCATATATTTACATTTATTTTTCAATAAATTATGAAAAATTCATGTAATGTGTATCTTAACACTAAATTCAATTCCCTAAAGTCTTAAATCATTTTGATCAATGGTTTGGGATTAATTTATGTTTAAAATTTTTCATTCAAATCCAAATTAATGCAAAAATATCTAAAATTAATTGAGAATTATAATTTTAATAGATTTCTCTTATCAAGTGTTTGGGATTTCATTTGCCTTTTTTTATTTATATTTTATTTTCTATGAATTTTTGAATTTTTTACCATTATTTTAATTTTAAATTTAGAAAATCCTAAATTTCTTTATAATTGCGTCAGATCCACATGGATCCAATGTGGCACCGTAGTATTTGTCCATGCAGGATCCACATGGATCCCACATCAAAATGGCAATAGATACGGGATTATAATGAGTTGTCCAATCAAAGATCGGGCTCATATGATCAATCCGCAATTTCTTTAAGAGATTTAATCAAACAATCCATTTAAATCTCAACCGTCCATTCCTAACATATGGTAGAGATTATCTCCCCATCGATGGAGATGAATGTCGAGAGTTGTCCATGTATTCAAGTCAATTTTTGGTGATCCAATTATTGAAATCACTCGAATTTGATTACAAAATGATCAATGAATGAAATAAGATGGATATACATGGTTTGATCAACCTTAAGATCAAATTCATTTCGAAAAGGCCCAAAATGGAAAGCTCAAAAGGTGGCTTTAATGGCGTACCTCAATTACAGTGATCTCTAGCACTGGGGTTGACTCTAATAGCATCAGAAGGGTGCATTGAGGTTGTGGAAAGAAGGCATTAGATCCCCTCCTCATGGATTACCCTATAGACCAAGCTCAACCTTTTTCCTATTAGCTTTGGTCATTCTTCGACCTCCTGGTGGTGAGGGAATTGACGAAGGGTTACGATTAGCTTTATATGAGGTGGGGAAGGTAATTGAATAGTCAATTTGTCTTAAGGGAGTCTCTATCTAAGTTTTTCATTAGAGGTCGAGAACCTCTTATGCATTTTTTTCTTCTCTTTGGTCAGCCATGCCTAATTGCTATCCATGGAGGTTAGCTCCAAGGATAATCAACTGTGTAATACCTTCCTAGGGTGATGATGTGGGAAAGCAAAGGGGATGAGGGATTGGAGAATTTGGATTTGGCTTCATACTCTCTTTGCTTATCATGGGATATTCCATCCTTTCAGATTTTTTTAGGATTGATTTAATTGTCAAAGCTTATTGTCATTCTCTCATAACCCATGTTAGGATGAGTTTAGATGAGTTTAGGTGGATTTGAATGGGTTTGGTTCAAGCTAGGTGGTTAATTATTCCATTGGATTAAAGTTAATTTGAAATACTTTAATCACATTTATTTTCATTAATTGGCTTTAGATTTAGGTTTAAATCATCATTGATTGTATATTGGATAATTAAGAATCCAATTAACCCATGCCACATTAGGATTTAATTCAATTCTAAGCCATCTTGACCTATTTTATCTTAAATGGGTTAAGTTTAATTTGATTGGGTTAAATGACCAATTTTGACGCAAGATTATGTTTGAACTCTAAGTATGTTTAAGTATATGTATGATATGATTTGGAGTAATTTAATTCAATTAGTTTGAATTTAATTCCAATTTGACCCATTTAGCTCATATTGGGCTTAATAGGTTAATCTTGGGCTCCTTTGGGTTAAATGACCATATTAGTCAAATTAGACCCAATGATGGGTTGAATTATGTTTGATTATCATTTCCAAATGATTTTGGATAATTAATTTGGGTTGATTTTGGTTTGATTTGGATTTGAATTTGATTTGGTCCACTTAGACCCATTTAGATCAAGTGACCTATTTAGCCTAATTAAGGCCTTATAGGATTTTTTTTAATATTCTATCATTTAAACCATTTGAAATTATTTTTCTTGGTCAAATTTTTGGTGGGTTGACTTTTGACATGGTGGGACCCACCTAGGTCTAACCAATGTTAAAAAGGTTTACCACTTTTAGACATTGATTTGGATTTGGATTTATTCATGTTTTAATTTGATTTCATAGTTTTATTTGATTTTGATTTCATTTGTTTTAGTTTGGTTTGAGTTTCTTTAAGTTTTAATGGCCTTAAGGTTAAGTAGGATAATTAGATTAATTACCCTATTCACTTTGATTTTAATTCAAGTGTCTTTAGATTTCAGTTTATTTAGGCGTGGATTTGAATTTTATTTAGGTCTATCTAATTTTGTTGAGTTAGATTTGATCCTAAAAGGGTGCATTAGGCCACTAAGTATCTAGTTAGGAGATTCTTATTCTAAGATCAGGTATTCTAATCACTAGTTTTGAAAGTAATGTTAACCTCATCTAAAAATGAGGTCAAAATTTAGCAACTAAAAACTCACTCAGGTGAGGATATGCCGAGAGCTTGGAACACAAGAGAGCTAAAGAAATTTAATTCATGAGGGATGTCCTATTCCTAAGTTAATTTTTTTATGTTATCATAAATGTTTCTATTTCTAAAATAAAGAAGAAGCATTCCATTTTCCTTATAGTTCTTGATGTACACTCATCCTTGAGTCAAAAAAATTGAGTCTATATGGAAGATAGATGGAAAAACACCAAAAAGATCAACACTTTTTGGTTGATAGTTAAAGTGTAATACTGACAAACCTTGAGGTAGGTGCCTCAATGAAAAAAGACCAACTCTTTACAGTTAGTGACTGAAGTGCAAGACCAACACCCCATGAAGTAGACAACTCAATAAAAAAACAACTCTCATAGTTGATTATTAAAGTGTAAGATCGATACCCCTTGAGGTCCATAATTCAATGAAAGTAGACCAACTCTTGGTAGTTGGAGACTAAAGTGCAAAATTAACACCCTGTGATGTTAGCAACTGAATAATAAAAGATCGATTATTCAAAGTTAGTGATTAAAGTTTAAAATTGACACTTGTGAGGTGTGCAACTCAATGAAAAAGATTGACTCTTCATAGTTGGTGGCTAAAATATAAGACAGACACCCCATAAGGTTGACAACATAATGAAAAAAGACCAACTCATCATAGCTGACACCTGTTGACCTCACTTTTAATGAGGTTAATGACCATCACTCCTTAGACATACGACTCATTCTAGGAATTAAGGCTTCTTTACATAGTGCTAAGAAACTTTCAGTGATTAGGGACCAACCTGAAGCCTAGAAGACTTAGAAGGCTTAATCCATTGGGTATACCCCAACTTGAAATCCAATAGCCCTGATTTCAAGCCAAACCTCATATATAAAACCAAGTGAACCAAAAGATTTCAAATATGATAAAATTCCAAAATAGGAAGGTCTGACCCCTTTCTTTGGCCAAGGCAACCGTAGCATGCCTTGAGATCTCCCTAATTTATCCAACCTGACCCAAGGTTGTTAGGTTCAACCATTGAACAAGAAAAGGTCACCCTCAACATGGTTGACCCTTGGTTTAGCCACCAAGGCTTATCCTCTTCACCACTACCAACCAAACTTAGCCAGCCACTCCTATGACTCCACCTCATCAGTTTAAAGCCAAATCAAGCTCCCCAACTATATGGTTGTCTTCCATAGCCTGAACTAACCCTTTGGTTGGTTCACTTAAGGAGAAGTATACTCCCTATTTCAAATATCCAAATTGAATAGGCACATTCATTCATAATCTAGTATGAGCTTCCTTGAACCTCTCGAGCACCTAGTAACCATTGAGACCAACTTTCCATTCAATTTGAGTGCCTCCCAAACTAAACTCCACCAAAGCTAAATTAACTCTTCACACACTTTTCCCACATCCTCATAAGAAATAATGAATTGAGATTAGCTTGATTTGATCATCAGAGCATCGACTTTGATCAAACTCAGGCGAGTAGCAATGAAGTTTGGTCTCAAGAGCAAATGATGGGGAGGCAACTTGCAACTTCAACTGCAAGGCTTCGCTTCTTTAATGAAAAGCTTTCTTGATTGGTTTCACCATTCATCTTAAACTCTACTGAGGTATATTTTCAAATCATAGAAAGCCTTAAGAAGGTTAGTCTTTTATTCTATTATTTCATATCTCACATAAATCCAACCATAAGGAACAATCCATTTTCATATTTGCTTCTAATGGAGTCAAATTCATTGTAATTTGAGCATTGATGAGCTAGGATCAAGCAATGAAGGATGGATAGCTTATGTCTCTTGCTAGAAGTTGAGGATGGATCGCACACCATCCATTTTACATGATTAGAATGTATGACTCTGATTAATCACATTAAAAATTTTTTATGTTGTCCCATTAAAATCGTGAGATTAATCAAAGCTATTAAAGATTGAATGGCTTGGAATGAAACTATCTCAGCCATCACTTAGTTAGGTGCCACGGGGGATTATTTAAATAACTAATCACATGGCATTGTGTGTAAGCCATGATTATCTCACCATTGACTCTATAAAATCGATTAATTAAAGTTAAAAATAGGATTAATTAGCTAGAACTTTAAAAAATTATAATTAATTATAAATTTTTTTAAAATATATAACTAAATACTTTCTAGAAAGCTTAGATAGAGGAGAATTTAAAAATAAAATAAAAATCCCAATTTTTCCCCATTAATTTAAGAGTAATTATGGTTTGAATTGAAAGAGTATTTTTGAAATTAACCTTTAAGTACTCTTTTGATTAACTTAAAAATTTTGAGACATTCTTGATAATGTTCCTCACTTCTCATAAATATGTCATGTTAATTTGATTAACCAATTAATAATTATGATTTTTTTAATTTTAATTCATTAAATACTCTAATTATTTAATTTTATATCATAACAAATAATTAAATGGATCTTTGATGTCAACCATCAAAAAGTAACATTAGGGGCCTCTTACAAAAATTTTTAAACCACTGATCATGATTACTTTAAGAAATCACACTTTAGGGCACTTAATTAATTAAATAATTTAATTAATTGATTAGAACAAATAAAACTCATCATAATTAATTATATATTACTCAAAAATTATGAATGGACCTTTCATGGCTTCATTTTGGTGATGATTAGTGAATGAAATTAAAATCCCCAATTAGGTTTTAGTATTTTCAATGTAATTACCTAATTATCAAAATTTTAATTAGTATAACTAATCACTTTTTATGACTTAGAATTTTTTTTCTATTTACTTTTGTTGTTTTTGTGCATGCTTATAATTTTTCTCATGAATTTTGAGTTCATAGATTGTGATTAATTAATTTTTAAAGTCACGTGGATATTAATTGGATTAAATAATTTTGAATTTTAATTAATTTATAAAAATCATTATTTTACATCTGATGTCTAATTAATAGCAAGTGGATGTGTGAGGAAATGTTTCATCATTTGATCTCTTCTCAGTCGGCATTAATTAAGATCTCTAAGTATAATTAATATGCATTAATTAAGAAATATTGATTAGGCTTAAATGGGATTATCCTCATATGAAGGATTTTAGGGTTCGATAGCTTAAATGAGTCATTTTGTGATATCAATTTGATGTCTTTTCTTCACTTATGAATGTATAGCTAACTCACACTTATGTTTAAAGTTAGATTCTTCAAGTGCATAATGTATAAGTAATATTATTATTATTACCATTAAATCATAAAAATATTTTTTCATAATCTAAGTTAAATTTAAAGTTAATTGAATAAAAGAAATCCCTATTCATAATTTATGTGCAATATGCACTCTTTAAAGGTACATAGTCTAGACAGTTGAGGGGTATAGGGATATTGGTCGAAAGGAGGTTTTAGACACATCATCTCCTTAGTTTGACAATGGCACTTACCAAAAAGTTGTGTAGAAAACCACATGTAAATATATATTATCTTTTGAACTTTATTTCATAAAGATACAAAAATTATTTTAATAAAAGAAACATATGTTAACTTGGGGATATGCATTATTAAAGGATGAGATAAATATATAATTACTTCAAATATGATTTATTAAGACGAACATATAATCATTTCAAGATGAAAATTAAAATGATGAAGTGGACATGTACTTATGAATTAATAGAATTATAAAATAAACATATAACTATTTTAAAGTTAATAAAATAAACACATAATTGTGAATTATTAGATTGATAAAATAAATACAAAGTTATTTAAGAATGAATTATTAAAATAATGAAATCAATAAATGATTATTTAAGGATGAATTATTATAGTGATAAAATAAATATATAATTACTTTTAAATGGAATACTAAAGTTATAGAATAAATAAATAATTATTTCAAGATAAAATATTTTAAATGATAAAATGAATATTTTAAATAAATTGAATAATTAATGTGATAAAGGATTGAAAGATGTCATTAAGTTAGCTGCCCCTTTTGCCTATTAGTCTCCAAGTGTCTCTGTTGACCTCACTTTTGGAGCGAGCTCTCAGCTTCCTTATCATAGATCTAGGACTCTTATAGATACTAAGAGTTTCTTAGTCTTAGGACACTTCTAGTGATTATGTAAATACCTAACCTAACCCTAGAGACTTAGAAGAGTTAGCCATAGGAATAGGTTGTGCCGTAGGGATTTAGGAGGAATTGCCTACCCTATAGTCCAAACCCAATCCTTGTTTCCTTCTTTTAAACTAAACCCTAAATTCAAATTCAAATTCCAAAATCAAATCCAACTATTAAATGATTGAAACCCATGATCAAATTCAAACTCTAAATCCCTTCTTAAGCCCTTTGATTTTATCTTATGGACTTAGCCTTAAAAAAATTCAAATCAACCACAATCCAATTAATTTTCTCAATTATCAAATTCAATCTCAAATCAAATCCCAATCCAAATTCCAAATCAAATCCAAACTCCAAATGATTCAAATCCATGATTAAGTCCATTTGGAGTTTGGATTTGATTCATAAGCCATATGAACCACCTTCATATGCTTAGTCAAAACTCCTTCAAACTAACTAAAACTTGGCCAATTTATTTATGAATCATTCATTCATTTATTTAGATTCACGAATAAAAATGAAATTCAAGTTCAAACCCTTCAATCCAAATCAAAAATAAATCAAACGAAATCAAAATCCCAGTTAGCCTCTTTGACCTACATCCTTAGATTTGGTCAAATTTGCTTCTAAATCACTCCAAACTCAAGTGATTTTCTCATAACCTATTTATATATTCATTTATGTTCACAAATATAAATGAATTATAAATTCAAATGGTCCAAACCAAGCTCAAATCAAATCAAATTCCCAATTTTATCCCTTTTAGCTAAATTCCTGAACTTGGCAAAATGAAACCCAAATCGACTCAAAGCCCATGGATTTCTTCATGATTCAATTATTCCTACAATCATTGACCCAAATATAAATATAAACCACCATTATCAAACCAAATCCAAGTCAACCCAAATCAAGCCCAAGTTAACCCATTTGGCTTGAAATTATCCTATAAACCAAACATACTTGGCTCAATCAAATTGAATTCAAAATAAAACCTATTCTAATCCTTGTCCTCATTGATCAACCATTGGGTGATTATTGTCAAACCTGAACCTTTGACCAAGTCAACATTTGCTTGAAACTTAAACTAGACAAAATCCACCATGCCAAATTGATTTAAACCATTCACTCAAACTCATTCATAATCAATTATTGAACATGACCAAACCATTAATTGAGCTAAACCAAGCATAATTAGCCATTTGATTGATGTTGACCCAAATTGGCCTAAAAGGCTAAAATAGGTAAAATCATGATTTGATCCAAATTGATTATAATCAATGACTCAAACCCATTCATAATCAATAATTGAACTTGACCAAAGCCATAATTGAGCCCAAGTTGACCAATTGGTCAACTTGACCCAACCTAGCCTAAATTGACCTAAAGGGCAAATTGGACAAAATTCAAAATAAACCCAAATTAAACCAAACCAAAGCCTACAATTATTTTTAATTAACAATTGAACTTGACTCAACCCTTAACACAACCCAATTTGGTCAAATTAGTCAAATTGGTCAACTTGACCAATTTGACCCTTTTGATTCCAAATGAGTCAAATCCAAACCTAGGCCAAACCAGCTCAAACCAATTGAACCAAAACATCCCAAATCATCATATGAACCTAACCAACCCTAGGTCAGCTAAGGAGCTTTGGGAGGTGAGTTAACTCACCTCCAACCCAAACCAAGCACCCATTGGATTCAAGCCCTTGTAACCCTTGCATAATTGATCCATGCCAACCTCTCGTAACTTCTTCATCCCTGGCATGTCACTTGAACTTGATGGAGACAAGTTTGGTGACTGGACATTGGCAAGCTAGTGCAAATCATGTGCACATTGTCGTTTGTCCATCATGAGCAATTAAGTATACCAACCCCCCCCCCCCCCCCAAATTAACTAAAATCCACGGAAATTGCTTCGAGAGACTTCTTAAGCCAATTCCAAAGCCCCTCAGAGTGATCCCAAGCATCCTCAAGCCCTCCTTGATTAACATTGACCATTCTCAAGTAAAGAAAAAATAGGACATCCCAATCCCGAGCAATACTCCACCATTTGGCAATCAAATCTCAGTTCCTCTTCGCCACACCATCACCATACCTAGTTAAGCACAAATGAATCAATTCCAAGCTTCCAAGCCATGGGAGGACTGAATTTGATCAAGACCAGATGCCAAAGGAGGGAAGCTTAGTACACAGAGCATTCTACACCAAATCAAGCCCAGACTTCTTCAACAGGGCCTCACCTCAACTATGCAAAGCTACCTCTGATAACCCATTGCCAGACATTAGCTCCTGTGAGGTAATTTTGCAAATCGAGCCTTACATGCAAAAATGGGTTGGTCTTTTCTAAAGTAAATTCGAATCCCATTTGAATTTTACCATTGGATGTACATCCCCCCTCCTTCCAAAGGTGTGGGATCTGTTTGGTCCCAACTCGAGCTTAGGTGAGCTCTAATCGAAAGGGGAAAGACGGACGATAATCAACTTTCATGGCTCACAAAGAAGGAGGATAACACGCCATCCATTCCGTGTGATTGGAATGGATGGATGTGATTAAATCATGGTAAATCCCTATTGTTTTCTCCCTTAACCCATAGATTGAATCGTGGCCGTCCGATCTTAGATCGGACGGTCGATGAAGAAAGCGCATCCTCCATAGACTGAGTCAGTGCGTGGATGTTACTACTTAAATAGCCAATTTGATTGTGCCACATGGAAAGTGTGCCACATCAGCCACCACGTGGCCCGACAGGATTAATTTTTAATTAGGGCTAATTAATTGGTTTTTAATCTTGAAACTTTCTAAAATCATAACTAATTATAAAAAATCCAAAAAAAATACAAACTTAGGCTCATTTTGAAGATATTTCAGAGTAGAATCTTGAAAAATTATTATTAATTAATTTTGAATAATGATTTTGACTTAATTAAGGTTTAATCAAAAATCTAATTAGCTTAATTATACATTAATTAAACACTCAATTAATCTCAAATCTTCTGTGGATGTTTAGAGGGATGACCTCTACCTCCCCTATTTTTTTGGGATTTTAGTGATTTTTTAATTAGGGAAATCACTTGATTAAGCACTAATCACTCTCATAATCTAGTTAATTATAATTATTGAATGAACAGTAACTTGATTAATCATTTAAACCTAATTATCTCTATTGAACAGTAAGATAACTTAGGGAATATGATTGGGATACTTTTCCTAATTCATTTCTTAAGTTTTCTTTACTTTGAAAAAATCAAATTAATTAATGGTTAATGGAATGATTAGTTGATAGTTAAAGTGATTAATCATCAAGATAAGAAAATTAGAATTTAATTGAATGTTAAAATTTATTTAGGGATTAGGATTGAGGCCTTGCCCTTGATCCTTTCCCCTAAGTTAATTTCATCATTTAAATTAAAATATAACCAAAGTGTTCAATCAATTAATTGAAGGCTTAATGAAATTATAATTAAAAATCAATTCATCCATTCCTAAGAATCCCTTAATTAACCTTGTGTAGCTCTTTGGGTATTCAATAACCCAGTGTAGCTCTTTGGGTATTCAATAACCCAAAGTGAGAGATGATGAAATTTTGGTTGGCTCACATGTGTGAGAAAATCATAAAAGTAATAGTAAGTGAGATCCCTTAAGCTAATTAAAAATCATTAAGCCAATTACATTGTTCCTTTCATTTCTTAGGAGCATTGCAAATTTACTTTTCATGTGGTTGCATATCATATTGGTTTATTATTAATTAGTTAATTAACTTAAGGTGATATAGGTAAGGGTTAATTAATTCACTTAATTCATACCTTAACCTAATTAAAACATAAAATTAACTTAAATATTCTTCATTAACTAAATAAATTTACATTTGAGAAATTGGATTAGGATTAGCAAACATCTTTCATATTTCTTAAGCAAATCAAACTCAAAGCTAAAAATGTCTTTAACAAATTTTGGTTTATTTTAAATAGCTTTATTTAGTGTTATTGTCCTTAGGAATTAATTGGGATGAATAAGATCATATGCTTAAATTCCTTCATTTCTTTCTAATTATGTTAAATATTTCTTGCCATATGAAATCATGCATTCATTTCTCTTAAAATTAATCAAATGAAATGGTTTTTATGCTAAATTGCATGTGTTGACTTAAATTAAATAGGTGTGGCTATTATTACTACTAAATCAAAAACTATTTTCAAAAGCCTATAAATCAATTATTATAAATGAAGTGATGTTAATTGCAAGTATCTATAAGTTTGTATGTGATGGTAATATAAGATATTCAATATGAAGTTCTCTTTCCTTATCTTACATGGATTCACACAGGATTTGCAAGTGTATAGTTCATTTGAAAAGAACACAACATTTTCCTAAATCTACTCCTATGCACCTCCATGTTAAGACTTAAGAAGACTTTCATATCACATATATAAATCATACAATCAAATCAAATATGACTTTTTGCATGATTCCCTATTCATGTGGTTCTTTTTGTTCATTCATATGTGTTTGAAAAAAGTGATATATTAGTCTGGATACTCTGGGGCTGTAAGATTTTAAGCAACCTTAAGTAGGTCTTGTACCTTACGCCCCTGGTATAGAAAATATGTTGTCGTAATCTCTTAAAACTCTTATACATATGTATGTATGATGCGGCCAATGAATAAGAATCATAAATCAAGTAAATCAAACACAACTTTTGCATGGGTTTTCCTATCCTTATAGTTGCTTATCCATGTACATGTATCTAAGAGAGTGGTATATTAGACTGGACATCCCGGGGCTGTGAGGCTTTAAGTAGCCCTAAGTAGGCCTTGTACCTTATGCCCCTGGTGTAGAAAACAATGGTGATGTACTCGCTTAAAACTTTTATACATGTGAATGTGTGTTTAGCTAATGGATGAAAAATCTCTCTTTTCTGTGTAATAAGGCATGCATTCATAATTCAGTCAAAAAAATAAAATATTTAAATTCCAAATACATTTCTTTGCATTCATCATTACAGTGTGCTAAGATTTACATTGCATGTATAGGTATGCATAGGATTATTCATATGCATGATATACATGATGGAAAGAAATAAATGAAAATGTGTTATGTGATAGTAATCCATTATAATTAATCTTAAGATTCCTTTCTTATTGAATAAGATCATTTAGAGTGAACCCAAACTTAGGGTTAATCCAAACATGTAATAAACCATTCACCAAAGGAAATTAATTAATGAACTTGCTTTATAAGTGACTTAAGGTAGGGATGAAAGAGAGATTCTTTGTCTTTCTTCTCATTATCACACTTAGATGTTAAGTGTAGGCCATATGAAACAAAAGAAAATACCAAGTAAAATATTTAAATCAATTAAATAACTTAAAGAGGAACTAACCCTTTATAAATTAAATCCCTCACATTTAGCAAATTATAACTCTAAAGACTAGTTAGGACATACCACACAAGCCTTAACACATACACATTAGATTAAGTCACCATTTCAAGCTTTATGTTAGGACGAAGCATGGTTTGGTGTATGTTTGGTTTTGTGATGTATTTGTTTTAGACTGGATGTTAGGGTGTATGTGCTTAGTCTAGATGTTAGGTCGTTATTAGCCTAATCATATTTTAGGGGTGCTTAAGGGTTTGTAATAAAATATAAATGCTTTTTTGTTGTGCAGGTTGCTTATACCCATAAGCATAACTCAAGTTAGGACAGGTGGGTTTGGTTACCCATATGTGGGGTGTTAAGCCCAAATTATTCATATAACTTCTTAGGTTGTATGGTGTGTTTAGCTAACATTTATTTTGTAGGTGTAGCTAGATTTACTTTCCTTCTTTTAATGTAATTTTGCATTAGGATTAGGATAAGTGTTATGGGGGATTAAGATGAGCATTAGTTATAAGACCAGGTCTTGTATACCATGTGATGCCTTTGGAGTAAGCAACATCCCAATCAAGCCAAAGAAAAGAATGAAATGGAGCAAATCAAAAATGATGAAATGAATGATAAAGAGTGAAAAATGGAGGATGAAGAATGAACACCCCCATAACACTTATAATTGTAACTATTCTTTCATTATGTTAAGATGCATAAGGGTAGAGCTCGACTACCCACATTTCTTTTCAGGTTGTACGGAAGTACCCAACCACATTGGCCTTTTATTCTTTTGCGATAGCTTTATAGAATGGTTTGATGCTTTGTTTAGCTTGTGCATTGGAAATATCATGTCCTTTCATAATTTTCTTATGATTGGTGATTGTTGTGTGGCCTAGATTTGTTTAAGCTCATTAGGATAAAAATAAATTTTCTACCCTATTAATAACTCATAACTAAACTTTTAAAATAACTCATAACCTCACATAAAAGCTTAGGCATTAAATAAAGATAATAAAAATATTTAGCAACCCCCTTTGTTGGGTGATTGTATGTTTAATATCATGTATAACTGTCATTCCACTCTTATTAATTGAGGGCTTCCATCTATTCTAGATAGAATGGGCTTAACCTTTTAGAGCCTATGATGGAAGAACACCTCTTTCTCTCTTGATTTGGCCCATAATTAACTTCTCATGCATTTAGGCATACAAAATTCTATAGCCTGTCTCAAAATAAAGAGTCCAAAACCAAATAAAACTTAATAAAATTTGCATTAGATTAAGTCATTATTCATGCCCCTCATGCTCTAGTCTCTTAGGGAGTAGGTTTAAGGACTTTGTTTCTCTTCTAAATAAATAACATCCTAACTATCTTACAAAGCATATGACTTGCCTACATGGATTTAAAGCAAAGGAGGAGTTAGCTGGCTGCCACTCCAAGCCGTAATAAGTCCAGCAGTCGGGTGGCTTACTCTCTCTTGTGGAGGTAAACCATATACCCATTTTCACCTTAGATTTAGGTGGTATTTTGTCCCTTGCCAAAGCTCCCTAGATTAAGGATATGAGATTATTATTTTCCTTTATGGGCTACAAACATAAATCCTCACTTATTAGGCATTTTCAGAATCTTGTATTGTAGAATTATAAGCCCTATATTTATAAATAAAATTTCAACTCAAACAAATAAATCCCCTTAATTTCAAACATATAAAGGCCAATCATAGGATAGATTGGAGTGCTCACTAGGCTTCCAAGCATTTTGAGCACTCCCTACTCATCTCCTTCGATTTTGATAATAACTCTTCTCTTTTGATCTCTCTCACTTGATTTTCCAAAAATATAATAAGTTTGTTGATAGTCATATCTTTGAATTCTTTGGAGACAACAATCGTATACTTTAATCGAGAGTATTCTTAAGGAATATTTTTTTTAAGATGTAATTAACTATGGGGGCTTGCCCCATAGGGAACTTTATTACCTGGTTTAAATAAACCCTACTTTATTCATCCATGCGAAGTAAAGGAAAAACATCAGGTATATTAGAAGACCCATCATGCCTTAGGGGTCCTTATTAGGTGATTTGGTCCATTATAAGGTAATGATTCCTATATCTCGAGATAGTACACTATTTCTTAATGTCTTACCTGATCACCTCAATAAGTACAATCTCAGGTCTATGTGGTGTCCCCTCACATACACACACAACACAAACCAAATAATAAATAGACATCATAGATTTTTCTGGTGACTCTATTGGGAATGGTTCCTATCTCCATCTCTAGTAGATGATTGTTGTCTCCAAACATTAATAGTGGACTTGCATTTCATGTGAGTCTGAGACTATCTTTCTTTCCATTGGCACTTAGCCTATTTCATTCTTAAGCAAAGTTAGCCAACATCCTTTTGGTTTTAAGACCTCACTCCGTGTTGGTCTTGAAAACCCTATTGATTTCCCAATAGGTAAAGAACAAACAAAATTAACTAATGAAAGTAGATGAATAAACATTTAGAACCTCCTTACCACCAGCTTGGTGAGGCAAGGCTCATCATCATATTTAAGAATAAATCTTTTGCAAAATGCCACTTTCCAAAAGCACCTTTCACAAAACTCACAAAATCAAAACCCCTCCATTTAACAATCCCTATGATTGCTACATGGAGGTTACTTTCAAAAGCACATTCTTGAAAATAACCATGCCCATACAACATACTCAAATTATTGAATGAGGAATCCATTTTTTTAAAAAAAAATTATAGGATAAATTAAAGCTTCATCCAACAAATTTCACATATGTTGGAGTCAAAGTTTCCCTCTTTTTCAACAACAAATCCTACTAGATTTGATTCCCACTTAACATATCCAAACTTGTAAAGTGAGAATATCTTTTTTTCTAAATCAAACATGAATTTGAATTTCAATTTTTTAAGTGAGGGTCCTATTCTCAAAATATAAATTTGACTTTCACTTAACACATTTGGGTCTCATTTTCAAAACATGAATTTGACTTTCACTTAATAATTTCAATTTGTTAAGTGAGAGTCTATTCAAAATATAATTTGACTTTCACTTAACAATTTCAATTTGTTAAGTGGGGTCTCATTTCAAAACATAAAATTTGACTTTCGCTTAACATATTCAATTTGTTAAGTGAGGGTCTCACTTTTAAAACACACATTTAGGCTTTCACTTAGCATATCCAATTTGCTAAGTAAGAGTCTCACTTTCAAATCACATATTTGGTTCTATTTAACACATCAAATTTGTTAAGTTAGACTCAATAATCATGCCATATTGGATTCCCACTTAACATAGCAAATTTGGTAAGTGAGAATCCCATTCTCGAGTCATATTGTACTATGATTTCCATAACACCAAATTGTGGTGAGTCCCATTTCAAATATATATCAAACACATTTAGGCTTTCACTTATCATACCAAATTTGTTAAGTGAGGTCTCTTTTCACACATTTTATCCTATTTAACATACCAAATTTGTTAAGTAAGGATCCAATTTTCATATCAATCACTTGAGATTTCACTTAACATACCAAATTTTTTAAGTGAGAGACTCATTTTTAAAGAAAAATAAACATATCTCAAACACATTTGGGGCTTTCACTTAACTTACCAAATTTGTTAAGTGGGACTCCTATCTTCAAAGCAATGCAAATCTATCTCACAATCACATTTGGTTTTCACTTAACATACCAAATTTGTTAAGGGAAAGTCTCATCTGCAAGGACAAATCAAATATATGAGGCCTCTACTTAACTTACCAAATTTGTTAAGTACCTATTTTCAAATCAAAATATCAAAATCAAATCTTCACAAGAAAAAATATTTCAAACACACAATCACAACCTCTTCTTAGCATGCCCAAATTTGCTAAATAGAGGTTCTTTCAAATTATCCATATTTTCAAACAAGAAAAATAAAATGCAAACAATCTCCAAAAAAAAGAAATCTCTCCTCTAATTTTTGAACCCCACTCAACTTAACTAAATTGGTTGAGTATGGATTTTAGAATCAAAAGAATAAAATGGCAAAATACTCTCCTCCAAACATCCAAATCTCTCCAATGAACCCCACTTAACATATTCGAATTATTGAGTGTGGGTTCAAAACTCTAAACCTCTATTACTTTCTTGGAACAAATATCGACATATCTGTTACATACGATCAATAATGCGACCTTTGTCTTATACATGGCTTCTTAGAAGTTTGTTTTCACCTTTCAGTTCGGGATGGATTTGGCCTTGGATCAGGCCAGCCTCCCTCAGACTGACTCCACCCATTTGATTTTCTTCAACTAAGGATTTGAGGGAGCCTACATTACCTATGAGAGGACGACCCTCTCCACTATAAGTTGGGATGAGGTGGTTGGGCAAAAGCTGATCATCCACATTGACCGGCCTTCTGACACTGAGTATCTTTCATTGAAGTGGAAGGTGATCAAGGTTCCGCCAGTTAGTCTAGTTCCTACTCAGTCAGTTACTCCCATAATCACTCAAGTGTGTGCTAGCACCGCCTCGTTAGTCCCCTCTAATGGGAAGGCTATATTGACATCTGAGATAGTCTCCCCTACCTTCGAGGTAGGAACTAGCTCTCACACCATTTTACTCATCCACACACAACGACGTAACATGAGCTGTAAGATCAAGTGGCACCATGAGCATGCTGCCCAGAGAGATATACATCAGGTCCCATATTGTAGAGGAAGGTTCAACCAGTGATATTTATCCATTCTTGACTAACAATAGATTCCACCCCCTCTCGACATCAGACGGAGAGGAAGACTACCAAAGGATAGCTCCATTGCCTCCACCTCCCACATATCATGAGGTTTCGGCTAAGGATTGGAAGAATTCTATGCTGTCTGCGGTATTACGAGGTAGGTCACATTTCGAGTTGTACATTATTTGACTTGAGTTCAATCATCCCCAAAAGTGTTACCAGGAATAATCGGAGTGATAGAACATCAGAGCCCTGAGTAACAGCTTAGTCAAGGAGTAAGGAGCAATAGAGGTTTGTCAAGTAGTCGGTGGCCTCTGCTCTAGTTAATTTCCCTAGTCATTGGGCCACTAAGGATAATAGGACCGATAATATAGTGTTGATAGGTACCACCAGTCATAGGGGAAAAGACCTAGCGAGGGTAGAGCTAGTGTTTCCTCCACCACCGATCCACTCACCCTCACTAGTTGTCCCACCATCCATTCTTACAAAGCATAAGATAGCATCGGAAGAAAGTCCCCTTGGTGATCTGACTACAGCCAAATGATCCCACTTCATCTACTCCACTGACTCAGGTTAGGGCTAGTTCCCCTACTCGACCTCTTACTTCAATCTTGGTGAGGAAGGAGTGCCCACAGCATCATGGTCACAGCACCACCACCATCAGAGCTAGTGACATTGATAGTAGTAAAAGGGGGGAGAGATAGTCTTGTAGTTCCCATGGCAGTGGATCCCCCCAGAGACATCACTCTACCGATAGTAGGTAGTGATGACCATGTATCTTCTAGTGAGCATAATCCTCCCAGAGATGACACTCTAGTAGTAAGTAGTGTCAGATGCATTTCGGTCAGTGACCACAGTCTCTCCACCGATCAGCCCCGAGTGTTTGTGACGGCATGTTTAGATCATTCCTTGGATGAGATCATAGCCACTTACATTGTCAAGAAAAGGGAACTCTTAGGCAGTGACTGCATAGATTTTGAGGATGAGCAGGTAGTTTTTCATCCCGGTGAGGAAGACCTTTTTGAGGAATCAGCTGAAGTATACATGGTCAACATTAGGAGTTCATTCAGAGAGATCAACATAGTTAGGAAGGTACTATAGTTGAAGAGGATGAAACCATCCATTCAACTCAACACCTCCTCCACCAGCTTAGGTAGAAAGATGATCACCTTGATAGAATGGGGAAGAATATTGAAGAGTTGATGACAGTATTATCAGCATTGCATAATTTAGCCCTGGTATCACAACCTTCTCATATAGTAGCTGATAGAGTAGAGTTGGCACACACTTCAGATCATCCTAGATGCATTCATGTTGAGGAAGATTGTGGTAGCTTGTTTGCATAAGAAGGTGGTGGATAGCACCTCCATGCTTGAAAAAGACATTAAACACATGATGGAGTAATAGGTGAGGGATACATTGGTGCAAGCTGAAGGTGGATCATCTATTCCAAAGGGTAGACCCTACCTAAAGGAATTTGTATCTTTGTGCTTCAAAATTATTTTATGGCAGTGGGCACCCCCGACAGACATAGCACATTTCAGAGCCAGATGTTGTCATGTCGGTGACAACAATGCACTCTTATTCGACCACTTTATCAATAGCTTGACAAGCATCACATTTGATTGGTACATTGAACTATCCATTTGTTCAATGAAGATATTTGCTGAGTTGAAGCAGCTCTTTATTTAGAGATTTACTAGAGATCGACAAAGGGTAACTGTGGGTGATCTCATTGTAGCTCAACAAAACCCCGGTGAGTCCCTTATTGATTACATTCTTAGATGGCACAATTTAAGTATAAAATGAGAACCATAGCTATCTTAACAGCATACCATTGAAATTATACTCAAGAATATTCATAGCACGGTCACCTTCATGCTTAAAGGGTTTAACATTAAGACATTTGAGAAATTAATCAACAAGGTGGCTAGTCTACAAGGGGAGGTCAAACCATTATCTTTCCAAGATCAGTTAGTCAAGCCCAAACCAAATAAGGCATTTGAGAAAAATCTAGGGGTACATAGTTGATAAGGTAGCAGTGGGGTGGGTTAGGCCTCGAGCTTGTCTCCCTCACCACCTCCTCTATCACCACCTTGGTTGTCATACTGACTACCTCAGTTGCCACTGTGGCCACCATCGCTACCACCTTATCCACAGCATCAGCAATAGTATTCCTACCCACCACCATGTAGTTATCACTTACCTACTCTTACTGACAAATTGAATAAACCCTATTCAATCAAGAGGGAGATAGTCGGGAAGATCTTTAAGAACCTCTTAAAGAAGCCTAATTTCTACTTACCAAAGCCTAGGAGGCTGGAAGATGCGGGCAAGAGTCATGATCCAAACTATTTCCCCTACCACAACATGCTAGGTCATGTCTTGGAAGATTGCTTTACCTTTAAGGACTAGCTTGAGCATAACTACAAGTCGAGTGTCATTCCCTAAGAAATACCACTAGATCAACCCTCTAATTCTATTTGGGTAATCCTTAGGGATACACGCGATCTACTTAAGATAATGGAAGGTTGGGATATCTCCATATCCCTAACCTCTAAGAAAATCATTTCTAAGATCAAAACGTTACCCTTGCAAGTGCCTAAACCAGCTCAAACCTCCAACTTTAAGGAAGCTTTGCAAGTTGCTAAGGACAACTTAAGAGAGGTAGAAGCCTAACAGTAGTAGCTATAGCCTCCACTTGCTCTAGATAGCATAGTAGTGTAACCATCGATTGATTCCAGCACTCCTTCCATAGTTGCAGCTATAGTTTCTTCAGCTAGCTCTTCTTAGTATTGTATTATTTGAGGGGTGACAAATCCCTCACTCCACTTAATTTACTTGATTTTTACTATGTACCTTCATCCCATCTAAGAAATCAATGAAGAAGAAGACTGATTTCGCTTACATCCTCTCTACTTTTGATGATCTTGATGATTTCATTCCTATAGAAAGCTCTTCAAGTACTAATAACTATAAAAATTCTGATCCACTCCTTTCTAAATTAGAAATGGATTACCCATTCCTAAATCATTTGAGATCTCCCATTGAGATTGATTTGGAGTCATCTGACTCCGATGATCCTATAAGAGAAGCTGAAGGTGAACCTAATGAGTAGGTAAAACTTTTTACTAAACCAGCTCATCTAGTCACTGAAGTCAACCTTCTTAGTGGCAAAGTTTTATCTCCTAAGGTAGCACCTCAGTATAAGGGTAAAAAGTCATTGGTTCTAGCAATCAAAAATCCCCTCTACAGAATGCTCCACCTATGGATATGCTTGTGGAGTACCAACCCAGAGTTGACTATAATATCCTCGCTCACCTAACAAAGTTGCCAACTAAACTAACCATATATGATGCCTTTGTCTTATTCAACGAGATGAGAAAGTCATTAATCAAAACCCTTCTTGATCCAAAAATAGGCTTAGCTTAGTTGACCGCTATTGGAGAGGAGGGATGTTACTCAAGAGAAGCCCATGGAGTTACATTCATCGATGAAGACCTTCTTTTAGGGACAATAGAGCACAACCGTCCCCTCTACATCACAATGGATATGGGCGATTTGACTCTCAGTGTTAGTTGATCAGTGCATCATGAACATTATGATTCTAAAACCTTGTCTGAGGATCGACATCTCTGAACTTCAAGGAGATCGGATGATGTTGAGAGGATTCAATAAGCAAGACGAGAGAGCTTTAGGCTCCATAGTGTTACCACTAGAGATAGATGATTGAAAGATAGAAGTCAAGTTCTACATAACTGATTCAGATACAGCTTTGCTTGGTAGACCTTGGATACATAGAAATAACATGGTTCCATCCTCTTTACATCAATACATCAAATTCTGAAGAGGTGGAATCGAGTATTATGTCAAAGGGGACTTGAAGCCATTTTTAGTTAGGGAGGTTGAGATATATGAAGATGCAGCCTACTATCTTCCTCCAAATCAAAATATATATTCTTGCAAACTTGGTGGAAGTTCAAAAATAAAAGAAAAAGAAGAAGTAAAAGAAAAATTAAAAGATAATAAAAGTACAAGTGAGGAGAATGGAGAGGAAGAGTAGAGCTAGATATTGGATTCCACCCAGAGTTCATTCCTTCATATGAACACATGGGTTGGATGACTCAACCCCCACCAAGTAGAGGTAGAGCCAGATCTAGAGGCAATTCTAGAGGTGGAAGACCTACACCCTATTGGCCACCCAATAGGAGCTATGTTCCAACTCATAGGAGTACTCCTACTATCCACATAAAATCAGAGTCTAGTTCGGAGGATGAGTCTCGTGTGGTTAGCATGTCGACCAACCTCTCTCAGGGGGTCCCTTTAGAGGTGACATTGAGCTGAGCGATGAAGACCGGGCCTCCAAGCAAAGCATGAATGTATCGAATCACTATGTATAGAAATGAGCAGTTAGGAACCTTATCTCTAACTTCACTTTCTTCCTAGAAAGTTGAAGGTTTTGTAGTTAAAGAGGCTGATGTCAAGCCAAATAGATTTTTTTTTGGGAGCATCATCCTTAAGTTAGGAAGCCAATGTAGAAGTTGAGGATGAATCATATAAAGATTTAATATAATTTCCTTTTGATTGGTATTCACCTTGTGTTCTTAACTTAGCAAAATAGGGATTAATCCCATTTACTTGGTCTAAACACAAGTTGGATTACATTAAAAGTTTATAGGACAACCAAAGTAGATATTCTCAATCAAGGCCAGGACTAGTATTCGACACTGTGGGTCTCATCGACAATGACAACCATTATTTAGTCATCACCACTTATTTGGGTTCTGATAGGTTCTTCTCAAATCATGATAATTCTTATGAGGAGGTATGTTTAGAAACTTCAAATGACTCAATTGAGCTTGAAGTCAAAGAGGCACTACCGGAGTTTGAAGAAGAAATTAGATCAATCATTGATGAACTAAAAGAAATCAACTTAGGAATAAAAAAGATCCACGCCTGACGTACATCAATTCCTTGTTGAATGAAGAAGAAACCAATGACTTAGTTAGGCTATTAGGTGAGTTTAAGGACTTCTTCACATGGAGTTATGAAGAAATGCCTGGTTTATCTCTTGACATAGTAGTCCACAAACTAACAATAGATCCTAATGCTAACCCTACCAACCAAGCTCCTAGACGCATACGATTAGAAATTGAACAACAGGTCACTTTTGAAATCAAAAAACTTATCGATGTTGGCTTTATCAAAGAAAAAACAAATCCTACTTAGATATCTAGTGTCATCCTAGTCAAGAAAAAGAATGACCAAATTTGTATATGCATCAATTTTAGGGATCTAAATAAGGCACGTCCTAAGAATGAATTTCCACTTCCTATACCAGAGCTAATGGTGGACATTGTCTCATCTCATGTAGTATTTTCTTTTATGGATGGGTCATCTAGCTACAACCAAATCAAGATGGCCCCTGAGGATAAAAGAAACACTACTTTTTGAACCCTGATCATAATCTATTATTATATGGTCATGCCTTTTGGCCTTAAAAATATCGGTGCTACATACCAGCAGGCCATGACACAGATTTTCAATGAGCTCATTCATCATCAAGTTGAATGCTATGTTGATGATCTAGTAGCCAAAAGCAAAGAAAAGTAAGACCATCTCTTCGACTAAAGAGTAGTTTTGAACAATTAAGATAATCTAACCTCAAAATGAATCCCCTAAAGTGTGCATTTTTAGTAGCTTCATAAAAATTCCTAGGGTTTGTTGTTCGACATCGGGGAATAGAGATCGATCCAGAGAAGATCAAGGCTATTTGAGAAATGCCACCCCATAAAAGTCTAACTCAACTCAGATCATTATAAAGGTGGTTGGCGTATCTAAGATGCTTCATATCCAACTTGTTAGGAAGATGCCAACCATTCTCAACATTTGTCAAAAAGGATTTCAAGCTCAAGTGGGATGATAAGTGTCAGCAAACTTTTGAAGATATTAAGCATTACCTGATGACGCTACCAGTTCTAGCATCCCGTATCCCTGGCAAGCCATTGATCCTCTACACCACTACATTAGACAACTCCCTTGATGCTTTGTTGGCTCAAGCAAACGATGAAGGGAAAGAAAATTCTCCAATCCCTGCTGAGGTAAACTATCCACCTATTGAGAAGCACTGCCTAGCTTTAATCTTTATATCCTAAAAGGTGTGACATTACATGCTTTCTCATTAGGTGAATTTGATCTCTAAGATCAATCCACTACAATATCTCATGACACGGCCAACACTATCTAGATGGTTGGCACAATGGTCCATGATTTTGTCACAGTTTTATATCATTTTCATACCCCTCCATGCTATGAAAGGACAAGCACTAATAGATTTCTTAGTAGTACACTTGCTTCCTACTGATTCTCCACTTAATGATGACCTCCCTGATGAACAAATCATGAACTTAGGGGACACTAGCATTCACCATTGGGAGATATATTTTGATGGTGCATCTTCCTCTCAAAAATGAGAAGAATCATGATATACTATTTTAGGAAAGGCAGGGGTAGGAATAGTTCTCCTAACTTCGAATCATGATGTGATAAGATTCTAATATCATCTATCCAATCCATGCACTGAAAACAAAGCCAGATATGAGGCTCTGATTACCAGTCTAGAGTTAGTCATTACACTATGCATCCAGAGCATCAACATTTTCAGGGATTCTCAGCTCATCATCAACCAAATTGCTGGGTCCTACAAAGTTCTAAAGCCTAAGCTCCATGATCACCAGAAGTATACCATGGAGTTGTTGTCCCAAATCCCAGAGGTCACTATCTATAAGATTCCTCGAGGCGATAATGTTGTAGTAGATGCATTGGCCAAGCTCACCAAGGAGTTGGCATGCCTAGAAGATGAGTCCATTCCAATAAGGGTCCAAAATAGACAAGTCTTATCTCTTATTAATGTTGAACTCATCGAGAGACTCTCTCTTGAAGGGGAGGTTGTTGTTGCAAAAAAGGATGATGAGTCAGATCGAATGCAACCATTCATGTATTATTAAAATATAACAAACTACCACAAGAGTTGTCATTATCCCATCAAATGAAACAAAGAGCTCTCTCATATGCTCTCGTGGATGGCACCCTATACCAATGGTCTTTTGACCATATATGGTTATGTTGTTTAGCCAAACACAAATCCTATAAGATTATAATCGATGTACATTCTAATTTGTGTGGAGCTCACCAGTCCGATCCGAAGATGAAAGCCAAGATCAAGAGGCTAGGGTACAACTGGCCTTCGATGATTATAGATTGCATGGATGTAGCTAGGAGGAGACACCAATGTCAGGTGCACGATGTGGTCCTCCATCAACCACCCAACATTCTACATCCTACATTGGCCTCATGGCCATTTGAGTGTTGGCGCATTGACATAGGGGGTCTAATCGATTCTCCTTCTTCCAAAGGACACCGATTCATTCTAGCTGTCACCGCCTACTTTTTCAATGGTCAGAAGTGATCCCACTTAGAGAGGTCACGACTAAGTATGTGCTCCAATTTTTCATGAACTATATCGTATATAGATTCGGGGTGCCTCGATGAATTATATGTGATAATGGTACTACATTCAAGAGCACCAAGATTAACAGCTTCTCTCAGAGCCAACATAGATTGTATATATTCCACTATCTACTATCCGAGGAAAAATGGCTTGGCAGAAGCATTCAACAAATCTCATATCCAAATATTAAAGAAGACACTCGATGATAATAAGCGACAGTGGTGTGAGCAGTTGGTTGAAGCCTTGTGGGCCTAGCATACCACATACAGGACTCCAACTCAATCTACCTCATTCTCTTTAGTGTATGGGTCCAAAGCTGTTCTATCATTAGAAGTCAAACTTCCATCACTAAGGATAGTTATGGGTAGCAAGATTACTATAGAGCAGAATGCCAAGATGCAATTGGAAGAGCTCAAAGGGTTGGAGGAGAGACTCCTCCGGGTATGCTAGAAACTCAAGTTGTACAAAGCCAAAATGATTCTGGCTCACAACAAGTTGGTCTGTTCTAGAGCTTTCCAAGTAGGAGAGCTTATTTTAGTTGTAAAGAATCCAATTGTTTCCCATCAAAAGATGGGAGGCATGTTTGAACCCACTTGAGAAGGCTCTTTCTCCATAGAAAAGACATACCAAGGAGGATCTTATCAACTCATAAATTATAAAGGAGAGCGTCTGATGCTTCCAATCAATGGGCTCTACCTAAAGCAGTATTATCCTTAAATTTTTTTTTGAAAATAATCATCAATAAAACTTCTTTTCATATCAAATTCTACCCCTTATGTGTTAGAAATATCTTTTTCTTGTGAATCAACCACGATGTGTTTAGGGTAGGTAAAAGAGAACCCAAACAGTGTCCTATCTCAACATAAACACAAACTACATTCAATCCTCCAACACTACTTAGATATGTGTAAGAGAACCTAAACAACATCTTTTCTTGGTGGAGTAGCATTTCTTTGTGTTTAGGGTAGGTGTAAGAAAACCTAAGCGACATCTTATTCTTCCTTTCACATCTTAAACAAACATATATCGTTCATCTTGAGCTATTTTGATGTGTGAATAATACCCAATAGCACTCACTCATTAGCTGCTCTAGGTCGGGCTAATATGCTACCTCGTTAGTGTGTCACTAGTGGTCACTTAGGATGTGAGTCCCGTGCTTTCTTCGACTTGACCACTACAAACCAATGGCCTTGTTAGTTTGGTAGGCCTTCTTGTGTAGTAAGTTACCTCATGTTGACTTCATTTAAGAGGATATAAGCCTGCATGCTTTCTTCTTGGACTAGACATCATGCACTGACTGGGTCGAGTATATTTAAGGTTTAGGGTAAGTCCCAAGTGGCTCCTTTCCTCTTGACTACTTCAAGCTTGAATTTAGTCCTTACACAGGATTCCTCACTTAGTAGTCATCCTAGGTCGGATAGCCCCTATCGAGCCAAAGATAGACTATCCTAGTAATTAGTTCCATTTTTGGGAGATGCCTACACACCTTCTTTCTATACTGATTATCACAAATTGATGAGCACCTTAGGTTGGTTGGTTATCACCATGCTGACAGTGACCCACCTGGTGGATACACCACTCTTGATAGATGTGAGTCCTTGTGTTTTCTGCTTGAGTTGGCATCCAAATACTTGCAGGCTTTCTTTAACAAGGTTTTGGATAATGCCCCAGCAACACCACCCCTGTGGGCACTCTATTTGGATCACGTCCTTAGCGACACCATTTAGACACTACCCTATTACTCTTGGATTGGGTAGTCCCCCTTTCCTAGTTGCCACACCTATGGTTGGATAATTTGTTTAGCGGATGCACAGATTCTCCCTTGGTCTAGTAAGTCAGATGGACTAGGCGATATAAGCTCCTTCTCAGTGTCCTCATAAAACCAATAGGTCCACACAAACAAAATAAATAAAATATATCTTCACTTGTGGATTAGGAATTCAAGCCCCTTTTCCAGCGGCATCCTATCTTTAGGGGAGGTGTTAGCAAAACTCCTATAGGAATTTGACTACTTTGAGTTGAGATAACTCCCAGTCGACTCTCTCTGTAGCCCTTGGTGGGTTCAACTTGTTACCAATGAGTCACCCCGATGATCATCTTTCCTTTGAAAGATATAAGTCTATTACATATTCTTTCCAGAATGATTGTCGCAAACTGACAGGCACCCTCAGGTTAGGTCTAATTTATTGTGCAAGCGATCGATCGCCCTAGTGGTTCCTTGTGTAGGAGGATGTGAGTCCCTACGCTTTCTTCTTAACTTGACCATTGCACACCAAAAGGCACCCCCTAGGTTAGCTAGTTCTACCTCATGGCCATTGGACTATCCCTTTGGATTTGTAAATCAAAGACAAGTCTAGGCTGATATTAGCCCCTTCTCAGTGGATCCATCGCACACTGAGGGGATCCATCAAATTAAAATAAGTGAAATTAAAACAATTGCAATTCAATCAAATGACATTACCCTGACTACTTCTGAATTGATATAAGTCCACCATCAGCATTCATTTAGTAGTCTCCCTAGTTTGGGTCTAATTTGTTGCATCCAAAATATCACCTCAGCAGTTGTCCCTTGCTTTTAAAGATGCAAGTCCGCTACGCTTTCTCCCTAGCATGGTTGTTGTACACAGAAAGGCAACCCCTTAGGTCGGATAGTTCTACCATGTGGCTGGTGGAATAACCTTTTGGAATGATAAATATGAGATAGGCCTAGGCTGACATAGCCCCTTCTCAGTGCGGTCCATCATAAACCAACAGGGTCTATCTTGAAATGTAAACTTAAAAAAATAATCATACAACTTCTCCCTAGGGAGACATCAATCATCTCAACCTCCATAGTGGAGTTGATCAAACCTAATTCAAAATTACATTCTCCAGTGAGTGCACCCTTAAAAGAAATCCCATCAAATACTCATCCCTATGGGATAACCTGAACTTGCTTCTTAAGTGGAAGGTTCACATGCTTGATCCCTTGGTGGATCCCTTCTTCCTCCCTTATGCCCTTGGCATGCGTTGAGTTGCACTACACTAAGATCTTGATTCCTTCTACATCTCATGTTTAGGAGTATATCATTTCTATTAGTGTTTGTGATCGGACGTTGTTGATCATCTCGATTAACCAATATATGGTGTGCCCTCACACCACACTATTGGACACCCTTTGTTGACCTCACTTTTGGGTGAGCTCATTGTACTTCGTTCGGTTACGTATTGCTTCATAGACACTAAAATTCTTAGTCTTAAGACACTTCTAGTGATTAGGTGAACACCTAACCTAACTCTAGAGACATAGAAGAGTTAGCCATAGGAATAAGTTATGCCTTAGGGATTTTGGAGGACTTTCATACCCTATAGCCCAAACCCAATCCTTACTTCTTTGTTTCAAACCAAATCCCAAATTCAAATTCAAATTCTATAATCAAATCCAACTATCAAATGATTGAAACCCATGATCAAATTCAAACTCCAAATCCCTTCTTAAGCCCTTTGATTTTATCTTAT
The DNA here is from genome assembly GCA_021442155.1 of Cymbidium sinense. Classification (NCBI taxonomy): domain Eukaryota; kingdom Viridiplantae; phylum Streptophyta; class Magnoliopsida; order Asparagales; family Orchidaceae; genus Cymbidium; species Cymbidium sinense. The sequence goes on from JAKCPB010000638.1 coordinate 160,406, forward strand.
GGAGTTAGCCTTAACCAAATTCAAATCAACCCTAATCCAATTGATTTTCTCAATTATCAAATTCAATCTCAAATCAAATCCCAATTTAAATTTCAAATCAAATCCAAACTCCAAATGATTGAAACCCGTGATTAAGTCCAAATTCCAAAATCTCTTCCTAAGCCATATGAACCACCTCATATGCTTAGTCAAAACTCCTTCAAACTAACTCAAACTTGGTCGATTACTTTATAAATCATTCATGCATTCATTTAGATTCACGAATACAAATGAAATCTAGGTTCAAACCCTTCAAACCAAATCAAAAATAAATCAAACCAATTCAAAATCTAGGTTAACCTCTTTGACCTACATCCCTAGATTTGGTCAAATTTGCTTCCAAATCAATCCAAACTCATGTGATTTTCTCAAAACCTATTTATATCTTCATTTATATTTGATATAAATTTAAATGGTCCAAACCAAGCCCAAATTAAATCAAATTCCCAATTTTAGTCGTATTAGCCAAATTCTTGAACTTGGCTAGATGAAACCTAAATCAACTCAAAGCCCATGGATTTCTTCATCATTCAATCATTCATACAATTATTGACCCAAATATAGACATAAACCACCATTATCAAATCAAATTCAAGTCAACCCAAATCAAGCCCAAGTTAACCCCTTTGGCTTGAAATTATCATATGAACCAAAATCCACTTGGCTCCAAACCAATTATAATTGGATTTATATTTCAATCCTAAGCTCATATGTGAGTTCAACTAAACTTGAATCAAACCTTGTTCAAGCCAATTGTCCCATTTAGGCTCACTGATCTAAAGTGACCTAAAGGACCTTTTTGAGCGAAGTTCTAATCCAACCTAAATTGGATTGAACCAAGCCTATCTAAACCTCAATCATGATCAACAATAAGTCAAACCTAGCCTTTGACCAAGTCAACATTTAACCCAAATGAAACCCAAACTAGAAAAAATTCACCATATTCCAAATTGATTAAAACCATTGACTCAAACCCATTCATAATCAATGATTGAACATGACCAAACCATCAATTGAGCCAAACCAAGCCTAATTAGCCATTTGACCTAAGTTGACCCAAATTATCCTAAAAGACTAAAATAAGTCAAATCATGATTTGATCCAAATTGATTGCAACCAATGACTCAAACCCATTCATAATTATTGTCCTCATTTTTAGAATGAGCTCTCAACCCCACCATCTTAGACATAAGAAGTCTCTTAGACTTTAAGAATTTCTTAGTCTTAAGACACATCTAGTGATTAGGTGGACACTTAACCTAGCACTAGAGACTTAGAAGAGTTAACCATAGGAATAGGTCATGCCTTAGTAGTGTTAGGAAAATTTGCCTACTTTTAGCTTGAACCACTCTCACCTTCCTTCCTTCAAGTCAAACTACAAATCAATCTTATTTGATTTTCTCAAAACAAAAATCAACTTCATGTGATTGAAATCCATAACTAAAATCGATAATTGAAACTTATGAATGAAATTCCTAAGTCCTTAATCTTCTCTTACGGACTTAGCTAAAATCATGATCAAAACTAAATCAAATCCTTGAGATTTTCTAATAATTCATTTATATTCTCATTTATATTTACATATATGAATGAAATATAAATTCAAACCAATCAAACTAAACTCAAAATTCAAAATCAATTCATAAAATGTTCTAAGTCCTTTAAATTTTCCTTAAAAGACTTAGCCTAAATCATGATCAAATCAATTCAAATTCATGGGATTTTTTCATAACTCATTTTCATTCTCATTTATATTTACATATATAAATGAAATATAAATATAAATAAATCAAATCAAATCTGAAAATTAAATTCCAAATTTAAAATCATTCTTAAGTACTTAATTTCTCTCTTAAGGACTTAGCCTAAATCTAATCTAAATCAATTCAAATTCATGGGATTTTCTCATAACTCATTTATATTCTCATTTATATTCATATATATAAATGAAATATAAATATAAATCAATCAAACCAAATTCAAAAATTCAAGCTCCAACCTCCAAAAAATTTCCTATGTCCTTTAAATTCCCTTTTAATGGACTTAGCGCAAATCATGATCAAATCATTCCAAAATCCTGAAATTTTCTCATGACCCATTTATATTCTCATTTATATTCACATATATAAATTAAATATAAATTCAAACAATCAAGACCAATTCCAAAATTCAAACTCAAACCCACTTAAAATCCAACCAAGCCTTTTATGTAAAAATCTTGAACTTAGCCAAATCAACTTCAAATCAAGCCAACCTCTTGATTTTCCTTCATGATTCTATCTACCGTGCAATCATGAATCCAAATATAAATACAAGCTTCAATCACTTAACTAAAATCCAACTCAAAAATCAAACCCCAAACCCATTTTCCTTCAAACCACTTGCAAATGGATTTATATTTCAATCATAAATCCATATTTGTCAATCAAGCTTTGACCAAGCCATTTGACCCACTTAGGCTCACTTGACCCAAAGTGACCTAAAGTACCCTTATGAGCAAAACTCTAATCCTAACCAAATTGGATTGAATCAAACTCATATGCTCTCATCATGATCAATAATCATCATTAGATGATCAATCAATCAAATTGGTCAAACCAAGTCAAACTAAGGGTTGACCAAGTCGTTATCCAAAATGAAACTAGCATAGCCAAAAAACCATCATAGGACAAATTGATTGAAACCATTGATCTAAGTTCATTCATGACCTATGTTTGAACTTGACCAAGTCAACATTTGAGCCTAACCTAGCCCAATTGGCTATTTGACCCAAGTTGACCCAACTTGAACTAAAAAGTCAAAATGTGTCAAAACTTGATCGAAGCCAAATTGATTAAAATCAATGGGTCAAGTTCATTCCAAATCACTTGTTGAACTCAAACAAAACCTCAATTGGCCAACTAGACCTAACCTAGCCCAATTGACCGTGAACCCAACTTGACCTAAAGGGGTCATGTTGAGCCAAATTCAAACTTAACCAAAATTGATTTGAAACAAAGATACCAATCCACTTTATGACTAACCAAACTTAACCTACATGACCTAGCCCAAATAGGTCAAATGGGTCAAATTGGTCAACTTGACCCATTTGACCTAAATGAAGTCATATGAGCCAAACTCAAAACTAAACCAAATTGAATCAAACCAAAGCCACCAAAACATTTCAAATGGTCATATGAACTTGACCCAACCCTTGGTTTGACCCAATTTGACCAATTGGTCAACTTGACCCAAGTTGACCCATTTTAACCTAAATGGGTCAACATGAGCCAAACCATATCAAATCAATTCCAAATCTAATGAAATTTGGCCTAACCTATTTTCTCAACATACCCAATATATTCAAATTCAAAAATTAGTGAAATGACCATTCTACCCCTAGGCCATAGAACAAAATTTGGTTAAATTCATGGGGAATTTGGTCAAGCCCTCTTCATATCTACTTGATACCTTCCTAATAGATCAAGTGAACCCTATGGAGGGTGGTGCACCCAAACCAATGGGTTTGGGTCAGCCCAAATGGTCCCAAGGCCAAAACCAACCACATGGCTCAAATTGGCCATGTGTAAAACTTCCTTCCACTCAATTTCAATCACATGGCAAGTTACCAATCCACTCCTTAGCTCAAACTGACCATGTGCCAACTCCTAATAGCTCAAACAACCCTTCCAATATAGTTAATTAGATTAAAATGGTAACCATAACTTCGGTTGTCTGATTGCCATAGGGGGAGATATACTCCCCCTAATTCCACTTGAATTGCATATGCTCATTATCGCTTGAGTAAGGGAGAGTGTTAGAAGCCATTAGAGAGTGTTATTAAGCTTCTTAGGAGGGAATTGAAATCAACCATTCTCATTTTCTTCAAGAGAAAATAGGGAGCTCCATAGAATTCTAACTTCCTCACACTCTCCTCAATTCCTTTTCACACTCCTCAGGGGACCAAATCAAGCGTGCCTAATCTTCCCTCAAGTTCCAAAGGCAAGGAGAAGTCAAATTCGATCAAAGCCACAAGCAAGAGCAAGGGGAGTTGTTCCACCCAACCTTAGGAGCTAATTCTTTCACCACAGCTTCATCTCAACCAGACGAAGCTCCTCCAAGGGAGTCGAGAGCCGGTGATCACCTCTAGTGAGGTATGGAATTTTTTGACCATTAGACTTAAGGTGTGTTGGTCCTTTGTGAAAGAAAGTTTAATGGAATGAGATTTTGACCATTGGATAGGCTTACAATTAGGGCTAGATGGTGTGTGCAAGTTTTCATTCCAATCCGAGCTCAATCAAGTTCGGATCTTCCCTTTGAAAGTGGACAACCTCCATTAATAATCAGGGAAGAACAAGGATTATCTTGGTCTTCCATCCACGCATTTTGGATGGATGGCCGAGATTTAACACATGCTTAGATTTGATTTAATCCTTTTAATGGACTTTTTAAATATCAATCCTCGATATGCGAGGTAAACCATGTACCACTCGTGTCATGCGGTGATGGGACATTTAAGTAACAACTCATCCTGCAATGCGTGGAAAGCACACTGATCGCTACCTCCATGTGTCATGTCATGTCATGGGTTAAAGGGGTTTAATTAGGTTTTAATTAATTGTAATTAATCTTTTAAGCATTAAAAATTCATATCTCCCTAATCAAAAAAATATGAGGTAAATTTCCAATGAAAGATAATTTAATCTAGAATATTTTGAAATTGGTTTTAATGGATTTTAAATTATATCATGCCCTAGTTTTGGGTTTTAATAAAAATATTAATTTACTAATTACTCTCTAATTATTTTACTGATTATTCTCAAACTTCTTGGGTATATTTTATGGGATGACCTCTACCTCCCCTAATTTTCTTGGGATTTATTGATAGCTTAATTGGGGGAATTACAAATGCACTTCCTAATTACCCTCTTTATGTAATTAAGAATAGTTAAGGGTTTTATTAGTGTTTTAATCCCTTATTGAAGTTGATTAAGGTTTGATCCAATGAATAAGATGCTTAAGAAATAATTTTGGGGTATTTCCCTAAGCTATTCCTAAACCCCTTTTCCTTAATCCTCTCTTAATTAAGTTAATTCATTAATTACCCTCTTAATTAATTTCTTAAAATTTTAAAACTTTCCATAATTAATCTACTTTGGGTAGATGCTTAGGTGTTCAAGCCTAAGTTCAATTAAGGAAATCAAAACCAACTCATGTGAGGGGTGTTTTGAAATTACTTAATTAAACCCTTAGCTTAATTAACCATTAATCATGAGCCAAATTGCATTAGGCCCTTTTCTTTCTAGGTGCATTACAAATTTAAATTCCTTGTGAGATTTTATGTCATCTCATTGGCTCATAATTATTTGGTTAACTATGCTTGGTGGTATAAGGGTTAATTAACATGCTTAATTCATACCTTAACCTAATCAAAATCTAAAATGAATCTAATCATCTAAAAATTAAACAAAATGTCAAACACATGTGGGAATGGGTTAGGAATAGCAAACTCAACTCACATTTTTAAAATTAAATCAAATTCAAAATCAAACAAAAATCATACTAAACAAACTTTGATTTACTTTAAGCTTTCTTATTTCATAAGATTATCTTTAGGATTTAATTAAAGTGAATGTGTTTACATGCTTTCATTGCTTTAGTTCTTTCCCTAACATGTTAAATTTGTATGTCATGTGATTTCATGCATTCATACTTTTCAAAATTCAAATTTAAAATGAAAATATTTATTTTATGACAAATTTGCATGTGTTTGCTCAAGTAAGGATATGAATGGCTATTATCACTATTAAATTCAAATTATTTTCAAAATATATGAATCAATCATCAAAATTGAAAGTGTGTTACTTATATCTTAATTATAAGCTTGCATGTGAGTAAGATATAAGGATGTGCTTTAGGTTCCTTCTCTTTTTTATTTTAGTATAGTTTTTGAATAGAATTTAGTAAGATGTATGGTTCATTTGAAAAGAACCTAACACTTTACTTATTCATTCTATTACTTAAGAAGTATACTTATGCTTACACATATAAATTGCATAAAAAAATGAATCAACTAATACAAATTTTTGCATTCTTTCTTTTCCATTAATTTCTTTTGTACACATGTTTGTATTTAAGGAAAGTAGTATATTAGTCTAGACAACCATGAGGTTATGAGGCTTTAAGTAGCCCTAAGTAGGTCTTGTAACTTACACCTCTGGTTAACAATGGCTCTATACTCACTTATGCCTTTCTTACTTTTATCTGTGCATATGAAAATTGGATAAGAAATCCCTTTTCTCCTTAAGGAAAATCATGCATCAAAAACTTCCAAATTTCCTTAAATGAATTACTTAGCATGCATCATAAAGTGTGTTAAATATTTTCATTTGTGTGTATAGATATGCTTATGACTCATTCATATGCATGTTATACATGTTGGGAAAGAAATGAAGAGATATGTATGTTTTGTGAATTTAGTTCATTTTATTTAATCTTAAAATGCCTTTATTTTGAATGGGTTTGTTTAGAGTTTCTAAACTTAGGATTAATTAAAACAATTAAAACATTCACTAAATAAAACTAAATATGAATCCACTTTAGAAATTACTTAGGTTAGGGAAGGAAAGAGAAGTTCTCTTCTCTTTCCTCTCTTCTAACTTTAATTAATTGTAGATTCACTTCAACCTAATCAAAATATGAAATAAAATCAACCCAAAATAATTAAATCACTTAAATGAAACCGTCCTCTAAGTTGAACATGCTTCACACTTAGAAAATTCTAACTTAAAGCCATAGCTAAGCATACCACACAAACCTCCACAGCACACACATTAGGCTAAGTCACCACTTCTTGCTTTAGGTTAGGACAGTACATGGTTTGATGCTTGCTTTTGTTTTTTGATATGTGTTTTATATTGGATATTAGCATGAATGTGCGTATAATGAATGGTAGGGCGATCTTAGTCTAACCATTATCTTCTGCAGGGGATTATGATTAAGGGGCATTGTAATAAATAAAAATATAAATGCTTTTATTATGCAGGTGCTTATACCCCTAAGCATAATCCAATAGGCCAAGTGGACTTAGTCACCCATGTGTGGGGTGATAAGTCCAATATACATGCTTAGGATTTGGTGGTTTATTTAACTAACCTTTATTTTACAGGTGTTAGCTAAATTTACTTTTTCTTTTCATGTATATTTTGCAATTAGGATTTTGGAATGATTGTTATGAGGATTAGGATGAACATTGGTTAAAAGATATCATCTTATGCACCATGTGAAGCTGTTGGAGCATCCACCTTCCAACCATCAAAGAAGAAACCAAAGAAGAAAGAAGAAAAAGAAGAATAAAGAAAGAATGAAGAAATGAAGCTTGAAGACCCCATAATAATGAATTCCTTGCTTAATTGTATTTAATTCATTTGTAATTGGTTGTATAAGGGTAGAGCTGTATTTTAAGGTTTGTGTGGTGGTACGACCAATGGCCTCTTATTCTTTTGATTAGCTTTTATAAATTGATTGATGATTTGTTTAGCTTGTGCATTAAGTGGAATCCTTTTCCTAGTTTCTTCCTTCTTTATGTATGGCTGGATGTGGATTAGGCTCTTAGGAAAAATAAATTTTACCAAACTTAACAACTCAAAATAAAAATAAAGAACTCATAACCTCACCTAAAGCTTAGGTTTAAAATCAAGATAAAATTAGCAACCCTTAGTTGGATGACTTCTTTTATAACATCATGCACAAATGCATCTTATTTCACTCTTGATTGGAGGGCTTCCACCTTTAGAGAGAAACTTGGCTTGACCTTTGAGAGCCATGGTGGAAACCTCCTCCCTGATTTTGGCCAATAATCTTATTTCTCATGCAATATGAATCCTATAAGCATGAGCCAAATGATTGTTCAAAAAATGAAAATATAATGTAATATGAATTGCATTAGATTTAGGTCATTTTCATGCCCTTATATGATCTAGTCTCGTATGGATTGAGTTTAAGGACTTAGTCTCTTTCTAAAATAAATAACAGCCTAGCTATCTTGCATAAAGCATATGACTTGCCTATATGAATTTAAAATTGTAGGAGGAGTTAATTGGTGGCCACCCCATGTGGTTGTAAGTCCAAGCAGTCGGGTGGTTTGTCCTCTTGTGGAGGCAAACCAATACCCATTTTCTAGATTTAGGTCATACTTTTGGCCCGCTAAAGCTCCCTAGATTTAGGTTCTAGGTTGCTTCTCTCCTGGGCCATAAGCATAAATCCTCACCTCTTAGGCATTTTCATAATCTTGTGTATTGGAATTATAAGCCCTAAATTTCTAATAAATTAACTCAAAATAAAATTCAATTTCAAAATATAAAGCCCAACCAGATAGTTTGAGATGCTCTAGGTTTCCTAGCATCAGGCATCTTACTTATCTTCCTTTGGCTTGATAATAACTCCCTCTCTTTGATCAATCCCATTTGATCTTAAAAATACTAATTGATTGATAGTCCTACCATTGAAATCTTTGGAGATCATTTACCTTAATCGAGAGTATTCTAAGGATCTCATTCCATGGGATGTAATTAACTATGGGGCTTGCCTGTAGGAAACAATGAACGGTTTAAAATAAACCCTACTTTACTTTTCCATGTAAAGTAGAGGAAGAATCTCTGGTACACATGCAAACCCATTGTCCTTAGGAGTCCTTGTTGAGGTGATTAGGTCCATTGTAGGGTGGTGACTTCTATCTTTTGAGATAGTATACCTCTCCTCAATGTCATACCAGATCACCCTCAATAAGAATATGTGTGGATCTATGTAGTGTCAGAAATGTGTAAAAAGAAAGAGATTTATATTTCTATCTTCATTTTATCCCATATAAAGTGAAGATAGAAGTATATATTTTATTCTTTAGAAATTATTATTATAAAAATTTTACCAGAGTCATTAATCCTAAACTAACTTTAGGATGATGCTTTGTTGTAATGTAATATTTTTAGACTAGATATTATGATTATTTGTGTGCTAGTTTATATGGTAGAATAATATCTATTAAACTAATGATGTTTTATAGGGGTTTATGGTAACTTAAATAGAGCACTTTAATATTAAAAATAAATTAATTATTTTTTCTTCCAGGTGTTGCTTGCCCCTCTATCATAGTTCTTTAAGACAAGTGGGTTTGGCACTTATGGGTGCTAAGTCCAAATATGTGATATATAATTACTTAGTTTGTATGTGTTATAGAACACCTCTATTTTGCAGGTTTAGTTAGAATTTCTTTTATTTTTAAATGTAATTTTATTGTAGAATAGGGTTAGAGCCATGGAGTTTAGGAAACGTAGAGGCTTTTAAGCATAAACCTAGGAGAACTTATGATGCCCAAAGGATTTATGATTTGGAAGTACACATAAAGATGAAGAACCTCATAGTTTGATTTAATTTTATACATGTAATTATAATTTGGGCTGTATAAAGTTAAGCTTGATAATCCAATATGTTTTTCAGGGTATATAGCAAAATCCAACTACACTAGCCTTTCATTATTCTTTTAATTTGATTGAATGCTTGGTGTGTTTATTTAGATTGCACAACAAAAATGTCATGTGTTTTCCTAAGCTTCTTTAAGTGTGATGATTGTTGTGTGTGGCACAGATTTCATTAGGCTATTTAAGACCTTCAATTTTCTATTTAATTAAAATAAATAACTTCAACTTTAAGTTAATATAACTCATAACCTCACTATAAAACCCTAGATTTTAATCAATAAAATTGACTTAGAAATCATAGGTTTGTGGTGAATGTGGATAACATCATGCATGCATATTATCTTTTTTTCTTGAATGTAAAGGATCTTCACTTATTCCATGATAAGAAGAGTGCAGGACTATTGATATCAACAACTTGAATGAAGATGGCCTTTCTTATGGATTAACCCATAACTTTATTTCAACATGCATAAAAGAATACTTGTGCATCCAAACCTGAATCAAATTGATAAGCTAAAATGAATTAAATATGTAATAACATCACATTAGTCTAGAAGATATTTTTATTCAAATCATGATCTAGGATCTTAGGGGGTGAGTCTATGATCTTAGACTCTTTTCAAATAAATAACAGCCTAGCTATTACATGTATAAGACTTAACCACATGATTTTAAAGTGTAAGAGGTGTTACATACTCAAAAGTTGTAAGTACAAATTCAGAAGATTCACTCTCTATAGTGGAAGTGAACCAACATATCCAAATTTTCTTTAAGTAGAATTAAGTCGAGCATTCAAGTTATGTTAGAGTACTTTAGACATAGGTTCAGAGGTTGCCCATTTCTATTTTTGTTACGGGTATATTCCTCAGCTCTTAGGTATTTTCATAATCTTGTATGATTGAAATATAAGTCTTTGCTTTCTAATAAATATTAACTTAAATATATATTAATTCTCTAGTTTAAAGATATAAAGCCTCATCATAAGAGAGATTGAAGTGCTCATTAGGCTTTCTAGTTTCATGAGCACTTCCTACTTATCTTCTTTGAATTCTGTTAAGAACTTTTCCTAGTTGTGTCTTCCAATTTTCTTATAGAATTGCTAATCTTTTGATATCAAACTTTGAAATCCATAAAGATGTTAGCTGATCACTTTAATCAAGAGTATTCGTAAGAGATAATATCTTTTAAGATGTTATTAACTATGAGGGCTTGCCCATATAAGTGACTTAAGAACTTAAATTAAAATAAACCCTTCTTTGCTTCATTCATGTAAAGTAGAGGAATAATCTTTGGTACACATAGACTCATTGTCCTTAAGAGTCCTCATTAGATGATTAAGTCTATTTTAGGGTGATATCTTTATCTTTCAAGGTAGTCTATCATTCCTTAATGTCATACTCAATCATTTGAATAAGTACCTCGTAAGTTCTATGTGGTGTCCATCATCACATCACAGTTTCAAGCACCATAACACCTAAAGTGTAAGATCGATAGCCCATAAGATCAACAACTCAATGAAAAAGATGAACACTTCGTGTGGTTACTACAAACAAATGAACAACACTCCTTATGATTAGCAACTATAAATAAAAGACCAATAGTCTCTGTAGTTTGCAACTCAAACGTAAGGCCAACTCTACACTATCAGCGATTAAAGTGTAAGAGCGACACCTCTTGAAGTCAGTAACTTAACGAAAAAGATCAACACCTTGATAATGGCTAAAATGATAATTTCTCGAGTAAATATAAGGCATAAATCATACTCACAAATTTAATAAATTACCTAATAATGGCCAATATAACAATGCATTCACAAACTTGCACAATCAGGATTTGCATAGTGGAATGAAAATAATTCAAAATAAATGTCTTCTTTTATTTGAGAAGAATTCTTTACCTCAGGAAAGTAGGTGAATACACAAAAAATTTATATATACAAAGATCTCACCTACTCACAGATACTATTAAAGAAAAATTACAAGAAAAATAAAAATAATAAGAAAGACTAACTAGTGCTGCTAATCTTATGCCAGCATCGAATTTCGACCCGATCAAAGTGAATACATTTTCAAAATCCAAGAACTTGGTGTCCACGTTACCATGCTCCACCAAACAATAATGATGAACTCAACACCTACCTTGAACATTTTCTATAAGATAGATTAATGCTCATCACAATCTAAAAAATAAGAAAACTTGGCCTCCTTCTAAAACTCCATAGTACAGTGGGAGACCTCCACCTCGAGCTCTTTATTCACTAACAAAAAGTTAGTTAGTTCCACTACAACATTCTCCTTCTCCTCTTTCTACTTTTTGGACTCACTTTTAAGATTTTCTAATTTGGATTCAACGCAAGCTTCTCTTTCGACTTAACATGCTCATAGCAAACCACTGATAACTTCTCTTTCCTAATCAAGAATGCCTAGCAAATCTCAAAAGTCAATTGTTAAGACATAGGCAATCACAATTTAAAATTGCTAAGTCAATAAAAAAAATATTTGCGAGAATAACTCTGAGCATTGTAGTGGAACTAACTCTAAAATAAAAGTACTAATGGAAATTCCACCCCATAAAACTTTGAAACAATTACATTCTTTGTAAAGTAATCTAGCTTATATTAGAAGATTTATTTCTAATGTTTTAGGTAGATGTAAAATATGGCGATCATCAAGAAGGAAACAGCTCCAAAGTATTCTCCAAGTCAATAGAAAAAATTGCCTGACCTAGGAGAAAGGCCTCATTCAATAGCTTAAGTATAACTCTCTTGATTCTCTACATGATCAGACTCTTCACTGGACTCCTTCTTACCTTTCTTCCTTTTTCTTCTTAGTGAGGATGAGAAACAAAGCTCATCAGTCTCTTCGAAGACTTCTGTGACATTGATCTTGACTCTGCTTCATTGGTTGGCTAACCTTGTACAACCTCAATGAGTAAGTTCATAACTTCACATTCATCCAGGAACCGAAGAACTGATAGATCCATGGGAAAGAGGGCAAAACTATCATCTTCTAACAAACACAACAAAATAAGCATAAGGGGCAGGAAAGATAGATAATAATAGGAAAGCAAGCTGATAAGCAGATACTTATTATATACATGATCATGAACCTTTTCATACTAGAGAAAATGGGTGATGTTCATTGACTGGTCCATGTTATTGGCAAGAATTTCCTTCTCCCACAGATTCTCTGTTGACCTCATTTTTAGAATGAGATCTCAACCCATCCATCTTAGACATAGGACTTCTCTTAGACTTCAAGAGTTCTTTAGTCGTATGACACATCTAGTGATTAGGTGGACACTCCTCTTGCCCTAAAAGACTTAGAAGAGTTAGCCATAGGAATATTTCATGCCTTAGGGGTGTTAGGAAAACATCCTACCCTTTGCTTAAACCATTCCGCACTTTTCTTCTTTCAAGTAAAAATCCAAATCAATTCCATTTCATTTTTTAAAAAACAAAATTCAATTCCATGATTGAAACCCATGATCAAAATCCATCAAAAATTCCTAAGTCCAAATTTTGCCCAAGTCCTTAAGCTTCCCTTAAGGGCTTAACCAAAATCATGATTCAAACCTATTCAAACCTTTGAGATTTTCTCATACCTCATTTATATTCTCATTTATATTCACATTTATAAATGAAATATAAATTCAAACTCATCAAATCAAATTCAAAATTCAAAATCAATTCATGAAAATTTTCTTAAAGCCCTTTAATTTTCCATTAAAGGACTTAGCCAAAATCAATCCTAAATCATGATCAAACTCATTCAAAATCATGGGATTTTCTCAAAACTTATTTATATTCTCATTTATATTCTCATATATAAATTAAATATAAATTTAAATCATTTAAATCAAAGACAATAATTAAATTCCAAATTTAAAGTCATTGAAATTCCCTTAAATCCCTTAATTTCTCTTTAATGGATTTAACCTAAATCATGATCAAACCTATTCAAACTCATGGGATTTTCTCAAAACTTATTTGTATTATCATTTATATTTTCATATATAAATGCAATATAAATATAAATCAATCCAATCCAATTCAAAAATTAAATTTCAAATTAAAAGTTTCCTTAAATCCTTTAATTTCCCTTTAAAGGATTTAACCTAAATCATGGTTAAACCACTTCAAGTCCTTGAAATTTTCTCAAGATAAATTTAGATTCTCGTTTATATTTACATATATAAATGAAATATAAATTCAAACAATCAAAACCAATTCCAAAAATCAAACTCAAATCCAACCAAAATCTAATCTGTCTTTCAAGCCAAAATCTTGAACTTAGCCAAATCACTTAAATCAAATCCTTGATTTTCTCTCGTTTCAATCCTACAATCATGAGATCATATATTAATCAAACCTTAATCAAATCAAAAACCAAATCAAAAATCAAGCCCAAGAACCCTTCATATTCTTCCTTTGAATATGAAATTTTCAAATGGATCAAAATCCATTTAACCTCAAACCACTTGTAAATGGATTCATATTTCAAACATAGTCCATATACAAGATCAACCAACTTCAAATCAAGCTTTGACCAAGCTATTTGACCCACTTTGGCTCACTTGACCTAAAATCCCTTATGAGCAACTTTTTATCCAAACCAAATTGGATTGAACCAAACTAATATATCTCTCTCATCATGATCAATAATCATCATGGGATGATCAATCAATCAAATTGGGTCAAACAAAGTCAAACCTAAGGTTGACCAAGTCAACACTTAACCTAAAAAACCATAGCCAAATTCCACCATAGGATTGATTGAAACCATTGATCTAAGTTCACTCATGACCTATATTTCATCTTGACCAAGCCAACATTTGAGCCTAACCTAGCCCAATTGGCCCACTTGACACAAGTTGACCCATTTGACCCAAGTTGACCCATTTTCACCTAAAGGGTCAAAATGTATCAAAACTTGATCTAAAATTGATTGAAACCAATGGGTCAAGTCCATTCCAAATCACTTGTGGAACTTGACCAAAGCCTCAATTGGCCAACCCAACCTAGCCCAATTGACCTTAGACCCAACATGACCTAAAGGGGTCATGTTGAGCCAAAATTGAACTTAATTGATTGGAAACAAGATACCAATCCACTCCATATGACCAACCTAACCTAAACCTACCTTGACCTACCTCAAATAGGTCAAATGGGCCAACTTGACCCATTTGACCTAAATGAAGTCATATGAGCCAAAAAAACTATACCAAATTGAACCAAACCAAAACCAAATATTTCAAATGGTCATATGAACTTGACCCAACCCTTGGTTTGACCCAATTTGACCTATTGGTCAACTTGACAAGTTGACCCATTTTGACCTAAATGGGTCAACATGAGCCAAACCCTATCAAATGGATTCCAAATCTTGGCCAAACCTAGTTTCTCCACATACCAACATCAAAGTGGAAAAATAAATGACCATCTATAGGCCATAGAACAAATTTTGGCTAACCCATGGGTATTTTGGTCATACCCTTATCACAATCACTTGAGGCTTTCATAAAAGCTCAAGGGGACTTAGTGATGAGTGGTGCACCCAACCCAATGGGTTTGGGTCAACATTTGGCCTAGACCAAACCCCACCTAGCAAAATTGAAATTTCAAACTCCCTCTAAGCTCAATTCACATGGGAGGTTGGCATCCACTCCTTGGATCAAAATGTGCACTCAAAACCCTAAACAACCCCTCATATGGTCAATTGGATCAAAATGGCAAGCTCTGGTTCATGATTTCATAGGGAGATATACTCCCCCTAATTCACACCCCATTATTGAAGACAGGAAGCAATCATGAGCATTCCCAAGCTTCTTAGAGGATTGAATTCTTCTTTCTCAATTTTGCATTGCAAAATAGGGGAGGTGAATTTAACTTCTCCACTTGATCTCCTCCAATTCTTGCACACTTCATCTAGAGTCAAGCTCCATTGAGTTCCCATAGCAAGGAAGAGCTCAATTGGATCAAAGCCAAAGAAGAGGAGTTGGTCCACCCATTGATCCACTCAACCCAACTCAGAATTTCAGAGGCTTCATCTCCACTAGCAGCTACCTCAGATCTCAGCAGGTGATCACCTCCGGTGGTATGAACGATCACTAAACTCAATGTGGTGTTGGCTTTGTGAAAGAAATTTTCACCATTTTTTCCATTTGTGGTTCTTTGTCTAGATGGTGTGGGTTGATTTTGGTTGATTCCATGCTAGATCTTGGATCTTTCTTGATCATGGGCGGTCTCCATTGATCAGGAAGAACTTTCATCTCGACCATCCATGCATTTTAGATGGACTGAGATTATTTACATTTTAATATTATCCTTTATAAATGTGGGGAATCTTAGTCGATCTTTGATCGGATGAGAGAATATAAGCGTGCGCCCGCCATTTGAGGTGACATTTTACCCCTCATGGCGGCGATGCGTGTAAGCGAGCCACCGCACGTCGTGAGCAGGATTATTAGGGATTAGTTTTTAATTAATTAATTCTAATTAATTTAGAACTTCTAAAATTCATAACTCTTTCTAGAAAATTCAAAAAATAAAAAAAAATGCTATGGAAAGATAATTTCATCTAGAATATTTTAAAAATGATTTCAATGGATTTTGAATTATCTCAATTTTGGGTTTCTTTAGAATCTGCTAATTATCTTTTTAATTAGTCATCAATTAATCTCAAATTTCTAGGTTCATTTTAGGGGATGACCTTATACCTCCCTAATTTTCTTGAGATTTATTGAGGCTTATTAGAAATATTTCATTCCCTAATTACCCCCTTCATGTAATTAAGGTAATTAAGATTAGTGGTTTTTTTATGATTAGGGTTGATTAAGGTTAGATCCAATAAGTAGGGTTTTATGGAATAATTTTGGGGCATTTCCCCAAGCTATTCCCTAAACCCTCTTCTCTCCTTAATCTCCTCTTAAAGGTTATCTATTAATTATCCCTTAATCAATTTTGAAAATTCTAAAAAGTTTAGAACTTAATTAATCTACCTTGGGTAGATGCTTAGGTGTTTAATAGCCTAAGTTCAATTAAGGAAATCAAAACCAATTCACATGTGTGAAAGGGTGTTTTGAAATTACTTAAGCTAAACCTCTTAGCTTAATTAACTTTAATTGAGCCAAATTGCATTAGCCTTTTCATTATTAGGTGCATTGCAAATTTAAATTTCTTATGGGTTTTATGTCATCTCATTGCTCATAATTATTTAGTTAATTCTTCTAAGGTGGTGTGTAGGTAAGGGTTAATCACTTAATTCATACCTTAACCTAATCAATGCTTAAAAAATGGATCTAATTTATCTAAAATTAAACAAAATACAAAACACATGTGGGAATGGGTTAGAACAAAAACTCATTTTTTCAAAATTAAATCAAACTCCTAAACAAAATCATTTTGAATTCACTTTTGATTTTTCTAAATTTTCTTATTCTATAAGAATGTCTTTAGATTTAAGTGAAGTGTTTGTTTACATGTTTTCATTGATTTGGATCTTCCAAACATGTTAAGTTGTATGCCATGTGTTTAAGTACATGCTTTCATAGTCTTGTACCTTACCTCAGTTAAAATATCACTTATACTTTCTTTCATGTTGTATGTGAAATTTTGGATAAGAAAACCTTTTCTACTTAAGAAAATCATGCATATTCAACTTCTAAATTTTCTTAAATGGATTACTTAATATGCATCATAAAGTGTGTTAAATTCTCATTTGCATATATAGATATGCTTAGGGTCCATCCATATGCATGTTATATATGTTGAGAAAGAAATGAAGTAATGTGTGTTATGTGAATTTTGATTCATTTTATTTAATCTTAAAATGCCTTTCTTTTCAAATAAGTTTATTTAGAGTTTATCTAAACTTAGGATTAATTAAAAGATGTAATCAAAGCATTCACCTATATGAAACTAAAATGTGAACCTACTTTAGAAATTATTTATGTTAGGGAAGGAAAGAGAAGTTCTCTTCTCTTCCCCTCTCTTCATAACTTAGTAATTAATTATAGGATCCACTTAAATCAAATCAAAACATGAAATAAAATCAACCCAAAAATTAAACAACTTAAATGAAACCCTCCTCTAAGTTGAACATGTTCTTCACACTTAGAAAATTTGAACCTAAAGCCATAGCTCTTCAAAGCACACACACATTAGCCTAAGTCACCACTTCTAGCTTGTTAGGTGGTGCATGGTTTGATGTTGTTTTATTTTGTGATATATTTTAGACTGGATGTTAGGTGTATGCTTAGAATGAATGGTAGGACGTTAGTCTAACTTCTTTTAAGGGATTGTGCTTAATATCATAAATAAAATATAAATGCTTTTGCTTGTAGTGCTTTATACCCTAAGCATAATCCATGGTGGACTTAGTCACCCATGTGTGGGTGATAAGTCCAATATACATGCTTGGGATTTATGTGGTGTTTTAGCTAACCTTTATTTTAGTGTGTTAGATTTCCATTTTTCCTTTTCATGTAAAAAAATTTGTATAATTAGGATTTTGGAATGATTATGGGGATTAGGATGACATTGGTCATAAGATCTATATGCACCATGTGAAGCCTTGGAGCATACCTTCCAACCATCCAAAAGAAGAAGAAAAGAAGAAAAGAAGAAAAGAAGAAAGAAAAAAAGAAGAAGAAGAAAGAAGAATAAAGCTTGAAGACCCCATAATAATGAATTCCTTTGCTTAATTGTAATTTAATTCATTTGTAATCTATAAGGGTAGATTGCTACCACATTTGATATTTTGGTTTGTGGTGCCCCACAATGCCATTTATTCTTGATTAGCTTTATAAATTGATTGATTTGTTTAGCTTTTGCATTAAGTGGCATGATTTTCCTAGTTTCTTCCTTGCTTTATGTATGGCCTGATGTGGATTAGGCTCTTTAGGAAAAATAAATCTTTTACCCAACTTAACAACTCAAAATAAAATTAAATAACTCATAACCTCACCTAAAGCTTAGTTTAAAATCAAGATAAAAGAATTAGCAACCCCTTAGGATGAGCATTTCTTTATAATATCATGCACAAATGCATCTTATTTCACTCTTGATTGGAGGCTTCCACCTTGCTGAGAATTGCTTGACCTTTGAGAGCCATGGTGGAAACTCACCTCCTCCTTCTCATTGATTTTGGCCAATAATCTGATTTCTCATGCATTATATAAAAATCCTATTAGCCTGAGTCAAAATAATTGTCCAAAAATAAAATAAAATGAAATTTGAATTGCATTAGATTTAGGTCATTTGAAGCATGTCCTTTACATGATCTAGTCTCTTTAGGGAGTGAGTTTAAGGACTTAGTCTCTTTCTAAATAATAATAGCTTATCTTGCATAAGCATAAAGACTTGCACATGTATTTAAAATCATAGGAGAGTTAGTTGGCGGCCACCCAGCGGTTGTAAGTCAAGTATGGTGGTTTGTCCTCTCTTGTGGAGGCAAACCAATTACCCATTTCACCTTAGATTTAGGTTGCTTTTGCCTCCAAAGCTCCCTAGATTTAGGTTAAGGTTATTTTCTCCTTTGTGGGCCATAAGCATAATTCCTCACCTCTTAGGCATTTCTTAATCTTGTGTTAATCTTAAGTCTAAAATTCTAATGAAAAATGCAACTCAAACAAACTAAATCAATTTAAAATGTAAAGCCCAACTATAGATAGTTTGAGATGCTCAGGTTTCCTAGCATGCGGGCATCTCCTACTTATTCCATTTTGCTGATAATAACTCCTCTTTGATCAATCCCATTTGATCTTCAAAAATAAACCAATCGATTGATAGTCCTTATTGAAATCTTCAAAATGATCATTAATCAGAGAGTTTTCTAAGGGATCATCCCCTTAGGATAATTAACTATGGGCTCTAGGGAACTTAACCCAATTTAAAATAAACCTTGCTTTTTCCATGTAAAGTAGGGGAAGAATCGTATATATGCAGACATCATCTTGAGTCCTTATTGAGGTGATTTCCATTAAAGGGTAGTGACTTCTATCTTTGAGATAGTACACTATTCCTTGATGATGATCATCACCAATAAGTACATCGATCTATGGGCATCTTACAAGATGAATTTTTATCTTTCATGATTTGAAGGTGACTCTATAGAATTTTTCAGATTTTTTGACTCATGATGGTTCCTCTCTCTCATCTTTGAAATGATCATTGTCTTTGAGTATCGATAGTGATTTGGTATGAATCCAAGACTATTCTTTCATTCACTTAGCTCATTTCATCTTGAGTTAAGTTAGCCAACATCTTTAGGTTTTAGGACATTCCTTATTGGTCTTAAATATTTCTCCAATGGGTAAAATGATCTAAGACATCTTAAGACTCCTCCTTTCATTTTCATGATGGGTTCATCCTTAATAAATCTTCCATAAAAGAATGAATTAATAAAATATTTTCCCAAAACTTCACTCATTTAACAATTCATGAACATGTAGGTTTTCAAATAAAATAAATAAATTTTCAAAAAGAAAAATGAACATCTTCTTCAATTCACTTAAAGATTTCATTTTCAAAATAATGAAAAATCATTTTTCAAAATAAATCATAATCATAAATTTTCACACATGAATTTTTTTCAATTCAATTCACTCATTTTATTGAATAAAATTCATTTCAAACAAAATTAAACTTTTTCAAAGCACAAATTATCATTTAAATCATTCATACATTTTTAATTGAATTTTTTCAAAAAACAAAATAAAAAAAAAAATTTTAAAAATAAAAATTGATCTTTCATCAATTCAAATTTTTGAATGGAATTTTTTTTCAAAATAAAATCAACAATATATTTCAAAATTTTCAAAATATTTGAACATCATTTAACAATAAATTTATTAAAAAGTCTCAAATTCAAAATCAAAATCAATATTTTGGAACCTCATTTATAATCAAATTGAAAAGTTTCAAATCAAAATCAAAATCAAAAAATATTTCAAAAAAAAATTCACACACATTTGAACATTCATATCAAATTTTTTATGAAGTTTCCAACCAAATCAAAATCAAAATATTTCAAAAAATAAACATACATTTGATCTCATTATATATTTTGCTAAGTAAATTTCCAAATCAAAATCAAAATCAACAATCATTTTTCAAAATTAAACATTTTGGAACCTCATTAATCCCAAATTTGTTAAGTGAATTTCCAAAATCAAAAAAATTCAAAATTTTCAAACACATTTTGGAACCTTCATTTAACATACCCAAATTTGTTAAGTGAAGTCTCCAAATCAAAATTCAAAAAAAATTTTCAAACACATTTGGAACTTCATTTAGCATAATCAAATTTTCTTAAAATCAAAATCAAAATCAACAATCATTTTCAAAATTTCAAACATATTTGGAACTTCATTACCCAAATTTGTTAAAGTTTCCAAATCAAAAAATCAAAATTTTCAAACACATTTGGAACTTCATTTAACATACCCAAATTTGTTAAGTGAAGTTCCAAATCAAAATCAAAATTTTCAAACACATTTGGAACTTCATTTAGCATACAAATTTGCTAAGTGAAGTTTCCAAATAAAATCAAACATTTTCAAAATTTTAAATATTTTGGAACTTCATTTAACATACCCAAATTTGCTAAGTAAAAGTTTCCAAATCAAAATCAAAATTTTCAAACACCTTTGGAACTTCTTCCTTAGCATACCAAATTTAAGGAGAAGTTTCCATTTTCAAAACAAAAATGAAATCAAAATTTTAACACACCATTTGGAATTTCATTTAGCATACTCAAATTTGCTAAGTGAAATTTTCATTTCACAAAATTAAGTGGGACTTCATCTTTAAACATACAAATTTGTTAAAGTGAAGTCTCCACTTTCAATTACATAAAAACAAAAATGAAACACTCAGGATTTTTTTTAGCATACCTAAATTTGCTAAGGATCCTATTTTCAAAAAAATAAAAAAAAACACACTTGGGTTCTTCACATAGCATACCTAAATTTTCTAAGTAAGAATTCCAAATTTTCAAAATCAAAACAAACAAAAATTCACAAAAGAAACAATCACTTTATTTCACTTAGCATACCTAAATTTGCTAAGTAAAATTCCAAAACAATCAAACAAAATAAAATCATTTGACCCTTACTTTAACATACCTAAATTTGTTAAAGGAAAGGGTCCTCAAATCACAAAAATTCAAATTCAAAACAACAATGAACCTATGGAAGCATCCTTATCAAAATTTTGAATCCATATTTCAACATACCTAAATTTGTTGAAGTTTGGATTCATATTCAAATTCCTCTTTCAATCAATCTCTTCAAATCTATTTGAACCCCACTTAACACTTCCAAGTTGTTGGATGTGGGTTCAAATTTTCAAAATTCAAAAAAATCTATGGAGAGAAATGATACAAGTTCATTTCTCATTGAGATTCTTTAGGTGTTTAGTGTCATTACTACAAGTAAATGGCGGTTCTCAAAAATTTGTCTTTTTCCCCATGGTATGGATCTAGCTTTAGATCAGTGACTTCTCATCTAGACCATACCCACTTGATCACTTTGGCCAGATTTGGGGGCGATCACTTGTGAGGGCATTCCCCTCACCATGAGAAGAAGGTGGCCAGAAGCGATCATCGGATAGATTTACCTATCGATTGATGTCTCCTCATTGAAGAGGAAAGCTATGGCAGTACCACAAACTTATTGTATAGTCTGCGATGTAGCCCATTCTTAGAGTTTCTCCCATGTTGCCCAATGGGGCTAGCACCTACCATCTGTACCTCCAAGGGTAAGGCTCCCCTTTTCAGTTTGCCTCCTCACATTAGTATGCACTTCTCATCCTCCTCATCATCCCAGGAACAAGAAGCATGATCAAGCCCACACTTAGGAGCTAGAGGCAACTGATCACCATGGATGAGTCTCCCATGATCACTTCACCACCTGGTTAGAAAACCAATTTCATCCTCTCTCAGGATCAAATAGAGAGGATGCCAGAGGATCCATTCATCCTCCTCCTGGTGCACACATCTAGGAGTAGAGGTCACACATTGGCTCCCTCTCATTAGGTGGCATACATACGAGTTCGAGTCAGACCTTTTGATATTTATCCCCATAGTGTGGGAGATTCATGTGAGAGGGCCCGTGAGGCCCATACATCACATATTACTAGATGATGGAGGTTCAGTCCATCGCCGCTTTGGTTGATTTTCTAGCTCTGCACTACCCATGCCATCTTGATAATATTCTCCTCATGGGACCAGCCACCATAGAGGGTAGTTCTGTGCATAGAGAGTGGTGTCTCCACCCCACCGCTCTACCCACCCCTCCATCACCAGTGCACATCTCCCATTCCATCTAAGGCCATGAAGGCATCCGGAAAAATGTGTTGGTGATCCGCTATGGCCAAGGGATCCTACTCCTCTACACCACCCATTAGGTGAGCTCTCTGCGACCTCGCCCCAAGGGGGGAAGGAGTGACCAAGCATCGTGGTCATTCCTTCACCAACTCCCATGCCACACGGAGATGGTGATAGTTATCAAAGATATTCTATATGATAGTTCAATTGCAGAAGTGGTAGAGGATCATCCTAGGATTGTTACCCCTATTACAAGTAGTCGAGTATCATTCTTCTAGTGAGTAGTCCACAAGATTCCCCTCAAGAAGGTGTGCCTCGGTAATGATGATCACACCTGCTAAACTATTTGTACCTATTGAGTTGGATCGATCCTTAGATGAGATAGTT
The DNA here is from genome assembly GCA_021442155.1 of Cymbidium sinense. Classification (NCBI taxonomy): domain Eukaryota; kingdom Viridiplantae; phylum Streptophyta; class Magnoliopsida; order Asparagales; family Orchidaceae; genus Cymbidium; species Cymbidium sinense. The sequence continues at coordinate 183,615 of JAKCPB010000638.1, forward strand.
GCACACTACTTTATGGAGAAGAAGGAGATCTTATGGTATGCCTGGTCTGATGAAGAGAGAGTTAGCTTCGATCCTAGTGAAGATGACTTGATGGGAGATTCAGCTGGCATATGCATGGTTGACACTAGAGGTTCTCTTCTTAGGGAGCAACAGGCCATGGAAGGTGATGAGGTTGATCAAGGAGACACCACAGAATCATCCCATCACCTCTGATAGTAGTTAAGGCAAAAAAATGAACAGATTGATAGGATGGCATAGTAGTTGCAGGACTTGTTAGCAGGTGTTTTGAAGCAAGCCCCAATTCATCCTATTAGTAGTTAGTCATCAACTAGTGCATGTCTTGGACCCGTTAAGACTCTACCTCTTGAGCAAGGTAGCACTAGCATGTATAGGAAGGTAGTGAAAGTACCTCATACAAAAAAGATCTAAAATCCATGGTTGAGCAACAAGTGGAAGCTTCTGGGAGGATCATCATTCCAAAGGGTAGACCCTACCAGAGGAATTCGCTATTATTATCCCAAGGGTTTCATGCCTCCTTCCTTCAAAAGCTTTGATGGCTGAGAATGAGGTAACATATAGCTCACTTAGTGTTGTAATGCAGTGCGATGCTTTACTCTTTAGACTCTTTATCAATAGCCTAGTGTATCACTTTTGATTGGTATACCCAATTTCAAGATACATTTCTGAGTTAGAGCAACTCTTCATCAAGAGATTTGTTGGAGCTCAACAAAGGGTTACTGTAGGTGATCTCGTTGTAGCACAACACTCGTGAGTCACTTGTTGATTATATTTTCCGATGGTGTAACTTGAGTATGAAGTGTGAACCATAGTTGTCTGAATAGCATGCCATTGAGATTCTCTTGAAGAATATCCATGGCCTGGTCACCTTCATGCTTAAGGGCTTCACTATAAAGACATTTGAGAAGCTAATCAACAAGGAGGCTAGTCTACAAGGAGAGGCCAAATTTTCAGATCTTGCCTAAGCAAAATCCCAAAAGGTCTATGAGAAGAAACTGAGCAAGATAGACAAGGGGAACCAGCTAGAGATCAAGAGACACCACCTCAGCCTCCACCTCCTTTTCCACACCGAGCCATACCGGCCTCCACCATAGCCTCCATGGCACACACACCGCCCATCCATACCACTGGCATGCATATCCGCTGGTAGCTATGGTCCACCTATGTTATTAGATAAGTTAAACAAACCTTATTCTTTTAAGAGGGAGGTAATCAAGAAAATCTTTAAGAATCTCTTAAAAAAACCTGATTTTTAGCTGTCGGAGCCTAGGAGACTATATGAAGTAGGCAAAAGTCATGATCCAAACTTTTTCCCTTACCACCAATCAGATTTTGGAGGATTGCTTCACATTCAAGGACTGCTTGAACATAGTTTCAAGATGGTAGTTATCCCAAAGGAATACCTTGTGGAACAACCTTCTAGTTCCATTAGGGTAATCCTTGGGGATACAAGTGATCCTACCAAAACCAAAGAAGGTTGGGACATTTCTTTGTCTAAAACCTCTAAGAAAATAATTCAGAAGATCAAGAAGCTTTCCTTGTAGGTGCCTAAGTCAACTCAAACCTCCAACACCAAGGAAGGTTTGCAAGTTGCCAATGCCAACTCTAGGAAAGTGGGAGCTCAACAAGATGTGTTGGCCCTGATAGCCCCAGTGTCTAGCCTCCAACCTTTAGGCCTAACTTCCATTGACTTCTTCCATTTCAACTAGCTCTTCTATTTTTTCTACTAGTAGAACTCTTGTATGTGGGATAAGGGCATCAAATCCCTTACTCCACTCACTTGACTTCTACTTTGTACCTCCAAATAATTCCAAGAAATTGAAGAATAAAGCTAGTTTGAATTACATATGTCTCTCTTGATGAGTTATCTTCTTCTATTCCTAACGATAACTCTTCAAGTCTAATTAACTATAACAATTTGATCTTCCTCTTTTGATTCGAGTTGGACTTTTCAACTCAATAATGTTCACCTGAGGTTCATAGAAGTCAGTGAGCTAAAGGTGTAGAACTTCCACCACCTTGCCTTAAGAGATTACCAAGTCAACCTCCATAGTGGCAAGGTTCTACCTAGGGAACACCTAGATAGAGGGAAGACCCTTCCACAAGATGCTCCACCCTTGGATATGCTTGTGGAAGACCAAGGACTACATGTCCTTTCTCATCTAAGAAAGTTGTCCATCTAAGCTAAGCATATATGATGCCTTGTCTTATCCAAAGATGAGGGGAATCACTAATCAAGGCCCTCCTTGATCCTAAAATATGCTTAGCTCGACCGTTGAGGAAGCACATTATAAAAAAGAAGCCCAAGGGATCACCTTCACAGATGAAGACCTTCTTTAGGGGACTTGGAGCACAACCGCCCCCTATACATGATTGACATGGAGGTTCAGACTCATGGTTCTGGATTCAGTGCATAACATTATGAGTCTAAAGACCTTGCCTATTTGAAGATCGACATCTCTACTCTCAGGAGATAGGATGATGTTGAGAGGATTCAATGATCAAGGTGAGTGGCTTTAGGTTCTATAGTGTTACCTTGGAGATGGTGAGGAAGACTAAAGCCAAGTTCTACATCATTGATTTGAATACTCATTCATTACTTTTGCTTGGTAGGCCTTGGATACATCGTAAGATCATTCCATCCTCCCTTCATCGTTGCATCAAAAAAAAGATGGAATTGAGTACCATGTCAAGGGATGAAAAGCCATTTTAGTTAGAGGTTGAGATTTATGAGGATGCGACCTACTATCTTCCTCAAAACACCTTTCTCGTGAACTTGGACAAAATTCAAATACAAAAGCAAAAGAAAATGAAGCAAAAGAAAAGATAAAAGAAAATGAAAAGAAAAAGAAAAGTCCAAGTGAACAAGAAAGGGGAATTGAAGAAGAAGTGGATCCACATATCACATTCCACCCACAGTTCCATCATATGGATGTGGGTAGGATACTCAACCTCCACCGTAGAGAGGCAGAGGTAGAAATAGGCGTTCAGAGGTGGGAGACCCCTAGTTGGCCTTCACCAATGAGGTTGTGTTCAGTTCATAGAGTACCCTACTATTCACATAGACTTGGAATCCATGGATGAGTCTAATGTGATTAGTATACAAGCCAACCCCTCTCAGCGAGTTCCATTGGAGGTGACTTTTGATCCAGCCAAAGATAAACAGGCCTCCAAGCAAAGCAAAGTATTCAATCTTTTATGTGAAACTATTGGGATTGGGAACCTTAACTCTTACCTCACTTACATCTAAAAAAGTTGAAAGGTAGTTAAGGAAGTCCCTAAGTCTTCCAATGACATGAAGCAAGAGGTTCTTTTGGGTTCATCATCCTCAAGTCTAGAATGATGTAGGACTTGAGGAAGATACTTTAAAGAATTAATGGAATTACCTTTTGACTTTTTTGTGTTCAAAATCTTATATAAAGGTTTAGTTCCTTACACATGGTCCAAGCACATGTCAGAATATTTTGAAAAGTTGTGGATAAATATAGATAGGAAAGCATAATCAAGAGCAGGACTAAGATTTAGTATAGTGGGTCCAATCGAAGATGAAGATTATTGCCTAGTTGTTACCAACCATTTGAATCGATAGTTCTTCTCACATCCAACTCTTATGAGAATGTGTGTTTAGAAACTTAGATGATCGATGATCTCCAAGTCAAAGAGGCACCAGAATTTGAAGAGAGATTCATTCAACAATCGACAAGCTTAAAGAAATCAACCTAGAGAAGAAAATCACCAACATACAGTTCATTGCTGAATGAAGAAGAAACCAATGACTTAGTTAGGCTATTGACCGAAGTTTAAAGACGCACATGGAGTTATGAAGTATTATTCCACATAGTAGTCCACAAGCTAGCAATAATAACCCTTATATTAAGCAAGCTCCTAAGCATGCATTAGAAATTGAAAAAGGTCATTTAAAGTCAAGAAAATCGATGTGGTTTCATTAGGGAAGAAAAATATCCTACTGGTTAGCTAGTCATCCTAGTTAAGAAGAAGAATGGCCAAATTTGCATTGTCAATTTTAGGGACTTAAATAAGGCATGTCCTGGATGATTTTCTCTTCCTATACTAATTAATGGTGGACATTGCCTCATCTCATGTAATCTTCGCTATAACCAAATCAAGATGTCTCAAGATGAAAGAAACACTACTTTTCAAACCCCGATCGAATCTGTTATAGGGTCATGCCTTTCGCCTTAAAATGGTGCTACATACCAAGGCCATGACGAACTCATCCATCATCGGGTTGAGTGCTAGATGATCTAGTAGTCAAAAGTTTAGAAAAGGAAGACCATCTCTTTGACTTGAGAGTAGTTTTGAATGATTAAGATAATATAACCTCAAAATGAATCTCAAGTGTGCATTGAGTAGCTGGAAATTCCTTGGTTTGTTATTCACGAAGAATAGAAATAGATCTAAAAAAGATTAAAGCTATCTTAAAAATGCCACCTCCTAAGAGTTTAACTCAACTGATCCTTTCAAGGATGGCCATATCTAAGATGCTTTATCTCAAACTTATCAGGAGATGCCATTCTCAGCACTTGTCAAAAGGATGCCAAGTTCAAGTGGGATGATAAGTGTCAACATGCATTCAAAGATATCAAGAGTACGAAGTGCGGTTCTAGTAGCCCCTATCTCGGGTAGGCCACTAATCCTTTATACTATTGCATTCGATGACTTTCTTGGTGCTCTATTGGCCCAAGCTAATGATAAGGAAGGAGTGCTCTACTACCTCGATCTCTTAAGAAAACTATCCACCTATTGAGAAACATTGCCTAGCTTTGATCTTTGCATCTCGCTACACATATATGCTTTCATAAGGTGAACTTGATCTCAACCAATAATCATAGTATCTCATGACATGACCAACACTTTTGATGTTTGGCTCATTGGTCCATGATCTCTTGTAGTTTGATATCACATTTGTACTCTTGTGATAAAGGTGCACTAGATATTTCTTAGCACACCCACTTCTCGATTCTCGCTTAGTGATGATCTAATGAACAAATCATGAACTTGGGAGGGACACCAATGGGAGATGTATTTTGCTTCTTTTCTTAAAGGTGAAGCACCATGATCTATTCTCCCGGAAAGAAGGGGTAGAATAGTTCTTCTAACTCCAAACCATGATGTGATGAGATTCTCATACTATCTTTCCAACCTTGAACCAACAAGGAAGTATGAGGCTTTGATTGTTGATGAGTTAGCCATCACTATCGTGTCAAGAGCATCAACATCTTTGGGGATTCTCGTTGGTCATCAACTAGATTGTCCCTACAGTCTCAAACCCAAGCTTCATCACTACTGAGTATACCATGAAGGTTGGCCGATTCTCAAAGTCACCATCTACAAGGTTCCCAGAGAATTAGTAGATGCCTTGGCCAAACTTGCCAAAATTGGCATGTCGAAGATGAGTCCATTTCAATGGGTCCAAAATAGACAAGTCTTATCCCTTATTGATGTTGAACTCAAAGAGACTTTCTCTTGAAGGGGAGGTTGCCAAAATGGACAAGGAGCTATTGGAGGCTCATAGATTACTTGAACAGAAACTACCTCAAGAGAAATCATAAGCCCATAAGGTGAAACAGCGAGCTCTCTCCTACACTCTTGTTGATGGCCCCATACCGATCCTTTGACCACATTGTTTAGACAAACATGAACCCCATGGCATTGTAACCAAGGTACATGGTCTATGAGCTCATCAATCCAAGATGAAGATGAAGATCAAAAGACTTGGATACTCGGCCTTGATGATCACATTGCATGGATGCTAGAGATGCCATCGTCGTACATGGTGTGGTCCTCCACCAACCACCCAACATTCTACACCCTACATTCTTCATGGCCATTTGAGTGTTGGGTACCATTATAGTCGATCGATCCTCCTTCTTCCAAGGGCATCATTCATCTTAGCTTGGTGGCTACATATCAGTTCACACCCACCTATGGAGATATGGTATAAGCGGTTGAGATACTCCATCTACTACCCTAGAGCTAATTTCTTAGCGAAGAAACAAAACTCTCATCTAGATATAAAGAAGACTCTTGATGATACAAAACAACAAGTGAATGAGTTGGTTGAAATTTTGTGGGCCTACACACATACCAACTCCAACTACCCCATTTTCCTTAGTGTATGGGTCAAGTTTCTTCCTTTAGAAGTTCAACTCCATCATTAAGGATAGCATTGGTTAAGATCACCAAAGTAGAATGCAAAGAAGGTTAGAAGAGCCAAGGTTTGGAGGAAAGTCGCCATGCTGCAAAACCTAGTTGTAAAAAGGCCAATGATTCAAGCTCACAACCTAGTCCCCTAAATCTTTTAGTAGAGAACTTGTGTTAGTCCTAAGGAGACCAATTATTAAAAAAGATGGGAGGCAAGTTTGAACCCACTTGGGAACCCACATGTCATAGAGCTACCAAGGAGGATCTTATCAGCTTATTGATTGTAAAGAGGAACACCCGATGCTTCTAATAAATGGGCTCTATCTAAAGAAATATTACCCATGAAACAAAAATTATTTAAAATATTCATTAATAAAAATAATAAAATATGATTCCATTCAACAAATCTTCTTTTCTTTTGAAGTGTTGTTTGCTTATCCTACAAATTCATCGTGATGTGTCTAGCGTAGGTATAAGAGTCCCTAGTGCCATCATATCCCTCTTTCACAACATAAACACAATCTCCTAACACTTTTAGAATAGGTGTAACAGAACCTGAGAGGCATCCCATTTTGATTAGGATAACTAAGTTAGGTGTGAGAGAACCCAAGTGGCATCCTTTCTTAGTGAGAATTCTTGTTGTCATCCATGGCATCATTTTATAATTCCCTAGCATGTTTTAAGGTAGGTGTAAGAGTCCCCAAGAGTCATCTTATTCCTTTTAGCACATCCACAAAACAAACACAAATCTTTTATCTAGAGCTATTTTGATGTGGGAGCAAGCTCCTATGACACTCACTCATTAGCTGCTCTAGGCCGGGTCTACATTCTATCTCGCTAGTATGTCACCCCAGTGGTCATTGGTTGGAAGATGTGAGTCCCCATGCTTTCTTCCTAATTTGATCATTGCAAACCAAAGAGCATCTTCTTAGTTTGGTTTACTTCACTGTCCAGCCAGTAAGCTACCTTGTGGTTGACTTTATTTAAGAATATGTGAGTCTCTGTGCTTTCTTCTTGAACTAGCCATCATGTTCAAACTAGGTTGAGTATTTTTTTAGGTTCATGATAAGTCTCCTCGAGGCTCCTTTCCTCTTGACTACTTTTTGAGTTGATATAAGTCCCCTCTGTGGCATTCACTCAATAGTCTCCCTTGGTCAGATGGCACCTATCGATCAAAAGATAGACTATCCCAATAGTCAGTTCCTCTACAAGAGGATGTGAGTCCCTAAGCTTTCTTCTCTGCCTCGATGGACACCTTAGGTTGGTTGATGTTAGCTATCGACGGTGACTCACGGTGAGTACACCACTCTTCTTGATATGAGTCTCCATGCTTTCTCCTTGAGTTGGACACTGAATACATATTGAATATATAACTAGCCATGTATTTTTCTCTAGGGTGTTGGATTTAGCCCTTGCCAGCCCCATCTCCTATGGGCACTCTATTTGGATCATGTGCTTTGTGACCCCATTTAGACACTACCCAGGTTACTTTTGGATTAGACAGTTCCCATTTCCTAGTAGCCACTCTTATGATTGGAAAATTTGTTCAGTGAATGTATAAATTCTCCCTTGGTTCAGTAAATTTGAGATAGGTCAAGGCTGATATAAGCTCCTCCTTAGAATGATCCCTCACAAACTAATAGGGTCCATGATAAAATAACTAAAATAAATAAACAAATTTATTTACACTTGTGGATTAGGATTCAAGCCCCCAAAGGGCCCCTTTTCCAAGCAGGCATCCTATCTTTAGGGCAGTGTCAGTAGAACTCCCTATAGGAATTTTCTAACTACCTGAGTTGAGATAAATCCTCAGGTCGGTACTCACTCCGTAGTCTCCCTTAGGTTAGGTTTAATCTATTTTTCCACAAACAGGTTACCCCAGTAATCATTTCTCTTTGAAGGATATAAGACTATGACGCATTCTTTCTAGCATGATTGTCACAAACTAACGGGCCGCCCTAGGTCGAGTTTGATTTATTGCCCAAAGCAACCGATCACCCCAGTGATCTTTTCTACTGGAAGATATGAGTCCCCGATCTTTCTTCCTTTCAATTGATCATTGCAAATCGAAAGGCACTCCTTTGGTCGGATAGTACTCCCATCAATCGGGAAGCTACTCTCTTTAGTTCAGTAAATCTGAGATAGGTCTAAGCTTCTATAAGCTCCTTCTCAATATGATCCATCACAAATCAACAAAATCCATCATAATAAATAAGTCTTAAAAATGCAATTAATCTTGACTATCTTTGAGTTGATCTAAGTCCCCCAATGGCATTCACTCAATAGTCAACCTTAGGTCGGGTATGATTTATTGCCCAAAGCAACTAATCACCCCAATGGTTTCTTAATTCTAGAAGATATGAGTCCTCATTCTTTCTTCTTAATACTTGACCATTATGTACCAAAAGGCATTTCTCCTTGGTTGGATAGTCCTACCTTGTGGTTGGTAGACTACACCCTTTGAATTGGACCCTACTTAGTGTAGTTCATCGCAAACCAATAGGATCCATCATAATCAAAATAAAGTAACCTAAACTAAAAATGAAATCAATCTTGACTATCTTTGAGTTGATCTAAGTCCCCTAGTGGCATTCACTCAATAGTCAGCCCTAGGTTGGGTTCAATTTGTTTTCTTGTCAATAGATTATCACAGCAACTGGTCTCTACTTTAGAAGATGTAAGTCTACTATGCTTTCTTCCTAGTATAGCTATTGTATACCGAAAGGTATCCCTTTGGTTGGCTAGTCCTACTATGTGCTTAGTTGATTACCCCTTTGGATTAATAAATCTGAGATAGGTCTTAGCCTCCATGGCTCCTATTCAGTACAACCCATTGCAAATCAATAGGGTTCTTCTTAAAATTCAATCCTAACAAAATAAAATTGGGATAAAGTCAACCCTCTCCCCCAGTGGAGATCTCTCCCTAGTGAGATTCAAATTGAATCAAACCTTTCATATCCTTGTAGATGACTTGAACCTGCTTCCCTAGTAGAAGGTTCACACTCTATCCCTTAGTGAATTCTCCCCTCTCTCTTATGTCCTGGACATAAGTAGAGCCACATTACACTAAGCTCTGGATTCTTTCTTTTCCTTGGGTCAAGGATAGATTGTTTCAGTAAGTGCTTGTGATCTCGGTCGTTGATGCTGGCCAACACCATGTGGTGTTCTTATTTACACTACTATTGGGTGCCTTTGTTAACCTCATTTTAGAATGAGCTCTCAAACCCTCCATCTTATAGGACTTCTCATAATTTAAGAGTTTCTTAGTCTTAAGAACATCTAGTGATTAGGTGGACACTCCTCAGCTAAGAAGACTTAGAAGAGTTAACCATAGAATAGGTCATGCCAGTTAGAAAACTTCCTACCCTTAGCTTAAACTATTCCTCACTTTCCTTATTTCAAGTCAAACTCCAAATCAATTCCATTTGATTTTCTCCAAAACTCAAATCAATTCCATGATTGAAACCCATGATCAAAATCCATCAAATATTCCTAAGTCCAAATTTTGCCTAAGTCCTTAAGCTTCCCTTAAGGGCTTAACCAAAATCATGATTCAAAGCTATTCAAACCTTTGAGATTTTTCTAATACCTCATTTATATTCTCATTTATATTCACATTATAAATGAAATATAAATTCAAACTCATCAAATCAAATTCAAAATTCAAAATTAATTCATGAAAAGTTTCTTAAATCCCTTTAATTTTCCATTAAAGGACTTAGCCCAAAATCAATCTTAAATCATGATCAAACTCATTCAAATTCGTAGAATTTTCTCAAAATTTATTAATATTATCATTTATTTTCTCATATATAAATGAAATATAAATATAAATCATTCAAATCAAAGGAAAAAAAATAAATTCCAAATATAAAATCCGTGGAATTCCCTTAAATTCCTTAATTTTCTTTTAATGGATTTAACCTAAATCATGATCAAACCTATTCAAACTCATGGGATTTTCTCAAAACTTTTTGGTATTCTCATTTATATTTTCATATATAAATGGAATATAAATATAAATCAATCCAATCCAATTAAAAAATTAAATTTCAAATTAAAAGTTTCCTTAAATCCTTTAAATTCCCTTTAATGGATTTAACTCGTATTGTTTTTCTGAGTAGTAATGTAATTCAAATATGCAATTCTTCCTTTTCCGGTTTTTCGAGTAAATGTAATTACCGTAAAATTTCGTGGTATTCCTTTCCAACCTATTTTCATAGAAGCAAATACCGAAAATGGCTTATTTCAATTCACTGAGCGAGGATCATCGTGGATTAGAGGAGCGCCTGGGAAAAAGGTTTTTTTTTCGTTTTTGGGAGCGTGGAGCGGAACGCTTGGGAAAACGTTTTTTTTTTCTTTTTTATTTTGTTTTTCAATGAATCAGAATTTTATTTTAACTTTAATTAAAATAAATATTATTATAGCTTAATTAAGATTTAATAAATATAATTATATTTATTCATATTAATGATAAATAATTCACGATAAATCAAAAAATTAAAATAATTATTAAATTTTAGTTTATTTAGTAAAAAAATAATTAATGAGTAAACTATTTATTAAAAAAATTATTTAATAAATAAATATTAAATCTTGATGATTAATTTATTTAATAAAAAATTCCTATTAATTAATTATAGTAATAAAATTATATATATATTATATATATATATATATATATATATATATATATATATATATATATATATATATATATATATATATATTAAATTAATCATTATGTTAATATAAAATGATAATATTCAAATTTTATTTATTTATAACACTAATAATTAATATCTTAGAAAATTTGTAAATTAATTACTAATAATTAAATATTCGAAATAAATTTTATTTGTATTTGATTTTATTTTAATATCTTAGAAAATTTGTAAATTAATTACTAATAATTAAATATTCGAAATAAATTTTATTTGTATTTGATTTTATTTATTTTTTAGTCAAGAAAAAATTTTATTTATAATTTATTTATATTTTATTTGATAATATTTATTTTTTAATTGAATACTTTAATTAGTGAATAAATTTTATAATTAATTTACATATAATAAAGTATTCAGAATACAAATATTTACTTTACATTCATCCAACCAAACAAAAAAAATAGTTTCCATATATTTACTTTACACAACCAAACAACATTAAAGTATTCAATTCAAATTTACTTTTAATCAGATTTTCCTTTTACATGCATTCTAAATGTAAACAAATCCCTTAAATCATGATTAAACCACTTCAAATCCTTGAAATTTTCTCATGATCAATTTATATCCTCATTTATCTTCACATATATAAATGAAATATAAATTCAAACAATCAAAACCAATTCCAAAAGCAAACTCAAATCCATTCAAAATCCAATTAAAGTCCTTCAAGCCAAAATCTTGAACTCAGCCAAATCACTTTCAAATCAAGCCAAACCCTTGATTTTCTCTCGTGGTTCAGTCAATCCTACAATCATGAGCTCATATATAAATCTAAACCTCAATCGAACAATCAAAACCCAAATCAAAAATCAAACCCAAGACCCCTTCATATTCTTCCTTTGAATATGAAATTTTCAAATGGATCAAAATCCATTTAACCTCAAACCACATGTAAATTAATTTATATTTCAATCATGAGTCCATATACAAGATCAACCAACTTAAAATTAAGGTTTAACCAAGTCATTTGACCCACTTAGGCTCACTTGGTCCAAAGTGACCTAAAGTACTCTTATGAGCCAACTTTTGATCCTAACAAAATTGGATTGAACCAAATTCATATATCCCTCTCATCATGATCAATAATCATCATGGGATGATTAATCAATCAAATTGGGTCAAACCAAGTCAAACCAAGTCAAACCTAAGGGTTGACCTAGTCAACACTTAACCTAAAATGAAACCTTACATAGCCAAATTCCACCATGGGCCAAATTGATTGAAATTATTGATCTAAGTTCACTCATGACCTATGTTTGAACTTGACAAAGCCAACATTTAAGCCTAACCTAGCCCAATTGGACTTCCAAGTGACCCATTTTGACCTAAAGGATCAAAAATGTGTCAAAACTTGATCTAAGCTAAATTGATTGGATCTAATGGGTCAAGTCCATCCCAAATCACTTATGAAACTTGACCAAAACCTCAATTGGCCAACTAGACCCAACCTAGCCCAATTGACCTTAGACCCAACATGACCTAAAGGGGTCATGTTGAGCCTAAATTGAACTTAACCTAAATTGATTGAAAACAAAGATACCAATCCACTCCATATGACCAACCTAATCTAATCCTACAGTTGAACTACCTCAAATAGGTCAAGTGGATCAACTTAACCCATTTGACCTAAATGAAGTCATATGAGCCAAAACCAAATATATACCAAATTGAACCAAACCAAAGCCATTAAAATATTTCAAATGGTCATAAGAACTTGACCCAACCCTTGGTTTTTTAATTTGACCTTGGTCAACTTGACCCAAGTTGCCCCATTTTGACCTAAATGGGTCAACATGAGCGAAACCCTATCAAATGGATTCCAAACCCAATGAAACTTGGTCAAACCTAGTTTCTCCACATACCCAACATGTCCAAATGGAAAAATAGCAAAATGGCCATCCACTTAGTCCATAGAACAAATTTTGTTATATTTGGTCATACCCTGTTCACAATCACTTGAGGCTTTCTTAAAAGCTCAAGGGAACTTAGTGATGAGTGGTGCACCCAACCCAATGGGTTTGGGTCAGCCGATTTTTTTCATAGACTAAACCCGACCACCTAGCCTAAAATTGAAATTTCAAGCTCCATCTCAAGCTCAATTCAAGCATATGGGAAGTTGGCAATCCATTCCTTGGATCAAACAAACCATGTGCACACTCAAAATAGCCTAAAAAATCCCTCTCAAATGATCAATTGATTCAAAATGGCAACTCATTGTTTGGCCATCTGATTGCCATAGGGGGAGATATACTCCCCCTAATTCAATGAAATTTTCACTTACCCTATGTCGATTGAGGCCTAGAACCCGAGTGTCATAGAGCACCCAAGCTTCTTAGAGAGATTAGAATTCTTTTTTTTCTCAATTTTGCACAGTGCAAAAATAAGGGAGGTAGAGTGAATTGTTAACTTCCTCCACACTTCATCTCCTTCCAATTACTCTTGCACACATCACCTAGGAGCTAAGTCGAGCTTTCCTAAGCTTCTATTGGAGTTCCCATAGCAAGGAATAACGCAATTGGATCAAAGCTGAAGCCCAAGCAAGGAGGAGTTGGTCCACCCATTGATCCACTCAATCACAAGGCCTAGGAATTTTAACAGGGCTTCGTCTTCACCAGACAAATCTACCTCATTGATCTTGAGCGTCGGTATCACCTCCAACAAGGTATGAAATTTTTTGATCACTAAACTCCATGTGATGTGGAGCTTTGTGAAATAAATTTTCACCTCATCAAATTTTGGCCGTTGGATTTGTCGTTCTATGTCTCTAGATGGTGTGAGTTAAATTTTGTGTGATTCAAAGCTAGATCGAGCTTAGATCTTCCCCTTGATCATGGACGGTCTCTATTGATCAAGGGTAAGAACTTGGCTCATCTGAGCCATCCATCCACGCATTTTAGACAAATGGCTAAGATTATTTGTAATCAGTTTATCCTTTATAAACTCTGGAGATACTTGGCCCATGATCTTGATCTGACGGTCGAATATAATGCGTGCACGCTTTGGAGGTGACAACTTAAGTTGCGCCCTTATAGTGTGACGCATGTAAGGCGTGCTGACCGCCACCGCCATGCATCGCACCGTGAGCCAAGGATTAATCAGGGATTAGTTAAGTGTATCAATTAATTCTTAATTAATTCAGAGAACTTCTAAAATTCATAATTCCCTCTAGAAAATGTGAAAAATAAAAGAAAAAATGTTATGGAAAGATAATTTCATCTAGAGTATTTTAAAAATAAATTCAATGGATTTTGAAATACTCTTTTCACTAAATTTGAGTTTCTATGGGAATCATAATTGGCTAATTATCCTTTAATTAGGACATCAATTAATCTCAAATTTTTGGGGTTCAATTTATGGGATGACCTCTCCTCCCGTAATTTTCTTGAGATTTATTGACAGCTCAATTGGGAAAATTACTATTTCATTCCGTAATTACCCCTTTCATGCAATTAAGGGTAATTAAGATGTGATTAGTGGATTTACCCTATGATTAGGGTTGATTAAGGTAAGATCCAGTGAGATTTATGGAATAATTTTGGGCATTTCCCAAGCTATAAATCTCTTCTCTCTTTAATATCCTCTTAATTAAGGGTTAATTTATTAATTATCCCCTTAATCAATTTTCAAAAATTTAAAAAAAATTTCCAAAACTTAATTAATCTACCTTAGGTAGATGCTTAGGTTTTTGATAGCCAAAGTTCAATTAAGAAAATCAAAATCCAAATCACATGTGTGAAAGTGTGTTTTGAAAGTACTTAAGCTAAACCTCTTAGCTTAATCAACTTTTAATTGTGAGCCAAATTGCATTAGGCCATTTCATTATTAGGTGCATTGCAAAGTTAAATTCTTTATGAGTTTTATGTCATCTCATTGGCTAATAATTATTTAGTTAATTCTTGTAAGGTGGTGTAGGTTTAAATATGCCACTTAATTCATACTTTAACCTAATAAATGCTTAAAAAATAGATCTAATTATCTAAAAATTAAACAAAAAATACAAAATGCATGTGGGAATGGGTTAGGAACAACAAACTCATCTCACCTTTTCAAAATTAAATCAAACCTCAAACTAAACAAAAATCATTTTGAAATTCACTTTGATTTATTCTAAATTTTCTTATTCTATAAGAATGTCTTTAGGATTTAAGTGAAGTGAGTTTGTTTACATGCTTTCATTTCTTTGGATCTTTCCTAACATGTTAAGTTGTATGCCATGTGATTTCATGCAATCATAATTTCATGTTTTAAATTTTAAAATGAATTGTTTACTTTATGTCAGATATGCATGTGTTGGTTGAAGTAAAATATGAGTGGATATTATCACTACTAAATCTAATTTATTTTCAAAACTTATAAATGAAATATCAAATCTGAAAATGTGTTACTTATGCCTTAATTATAAGCTTGCATGTGATGGATTATAAAGTCATGTCTAGTGTAGCTTTCCTTTCTTTCTTATGTTAAGCAAAGTTTTGAATAGGAGTTGGTAAGATGTAGGGTTCATTTGAAAAGAACCCAACACTTACTTAATTTTATACCCTATTCATCCCTATGCTACCATCTAAGAAGGGTTACCTACATTTACATACATAAATTGCATAAACAAAATAAATCTATTAAACAACTTTTGCATCTTCCTTTTCTATTTCATTTCTTTTATATGCTTTTTTGTATTTAAGAAAAGTAGTATATTAGTCTGACAACCCTGAGGTTTAAGGTTTTAAGTAGTCTTGTACCTTACACCTCTAACAATAAATAGCATACTCACTTATATCTTTCTTTTTCATGTATGATGTGAAATTTTGGATAAAGGAAACCTTTTCTATTTAAGAAAAATCATGCATATTCAACTTCTAAATTTTCTTAAATGGGTTACTTTAGCATGCATCATAAAGTGTTATTACTCTCATTTGCATGTATAGATATGCTTAAGATCCATCCATTTGCATGTTATATATGTTGGGAAAGAAGTGAGTAATGTGTGTTATGTGATTTTTGATTCATTTTATTTAATCTTAAAATGCCTTTCTTTTTGAATAAGTTTGTTTAGGGTTTATCTAAACTTAGGATTGTTTAAAAGTTGTAATCAAAATATTCACCTAAATGAAACTAAAATATGAACCTACTTTAGACAATTACTTAAAGATTAAGGAAGGAAAGAGAAGTTCTCTTCTCTTTTTCTCTCTTCATAACTTAGTAATTAATTGTAGGTTTCACTTAAAACAAATTAAAACATGAAATAAAACCAATCTTAAATACTTAAACAACTTAAATAAAACTCTCCTCTAATTTGAACATGTTCTTCACACTTAAAAAATTTGAATCTGATAAGCTAGCTTACCACACAAAGCACACATTAGCCTAAGTCACCACTTCTAGTCTTAGGTTAGGTCGGTGCATGGTTTGATGTTATATTTTATTTTATGATATATATTTTAGATTGGATGTTAGGGTATATGGTCGTAGAATCGATTGTAGGACGTTCTTTGTCTAACTGTTCTTTTTATAGGGGATTGTGCTTAAGGGGCACTATCATAAATAAAAATATAAATACTTTTGCTTGCGGGTGCTTTATACCCCTAAGCATAACCCATAGGCTAGGTGGACTTTGTCACCTATGTGTGGGGTGATAAGTCTAATATACATGCTTGGGATTTGTGTGGTGTGTTTTAACTAATCTTTGTTTTACATGTATTGGTTAGATTTCCTCTTTTCCTTTTCATGTAAAAATTTGTATAACTAGGATTTTGGAATGATTTGTTATGGGGATTAGGATGAACATTGGTCATAAGATCTTATCTTATGCACCATGCCTTGGAGCATCCACCTTCCAACCATCCAAAAGAAGGAACCAAAAGAAGAAAAGTAGAAATGAAGAAAGAAGAATAAATCTTAAAGACACCCATAACAATGAATTCTTTTACTTAAATTGTAATTTAATTCATTTGTAATCTGGGTTGTATAAGGGTAGAGCTCGGCTTCCCACATTTGATACTTTTGAGTTTTTGCGGTGGTGCCCAACAACAACGGTCATTTATTCTTTTTACGATTAGCTTTATAAATTGATTGATGATTTATTTTTCTTTTACATTAAGTGGCATGCTTTTCCTAGTTTCTTCCTTCCTTTATGTATGTCTTGGATCTAGAATAGGCTCTTTAGGAAAAAAATAAATCTTTTACCCAACCTAACAACCAAAATAAAATTAAATAACTCAAAACCTCACCTAAAGCTTAGGTTTAAAATCAAGATAAAAGAATTAGCAACCCCTTAGCTGGATGAGCATTTCCTTATAATATCTTGCAAAAATGCATCTTATTTGACTATTGATTGGAGGGCTTCTACCTTTGCTAGAGAACTTGGCTTGACTTTTGAGAGCCGTAGTGGAAACTCACCCCCTCCCTTCTCGCTGATTTTGTCCAATAATCTGACTTCTCCTGCATTAGTCATAAAAATCCTATTAGTCTGAGCCAAAATAATTATCTAAAATAAAACAAAATAAAATTTGAATTACATTAGATTTAGGTCATTTGAAGCATGCCTTTTACATGATCTAGTCTCTTTAGTGAGTTTAAGGACTTAGCTTCTTTCTAAATAATAATAGCCTAACTATCTTGCATAATCATAAAGACTTGCCTACATATATTTAAAATCGTAGGAGTTAGTTGGCGGCCACCCCCAGGCGGTTGTAAGTCTAAGATGTTGGGTGGTTTGTCCTCTCTTGTGGAGGCAAATTAATTACCCATTTTTGCCTTAGATTTAGGTTATGCTTCTGGCCCTTACCGAAGCTCCTTAGATTTAGGTTTTGAGGTTACTTTTCCTCTTTGTCGGTCATAAGCATAATTTCTCACCTCTTAGGTATTTCTTTAATCTTGTGTTGAGGAATCTTAAGTCATAAAATTCTAATGAAAAATGCAACTAAAATAAACTAAATCAATTTCTAAAATGTAAAGCCTAACTATATGATAGTTTGAGATGCTCGTAGGTTTCTATCCTACTTATCTTTCATTTTGGCTTCGATAATAACTCCCTCTTTTGATCAATTTTATTTGATCTTCAAACATAAAACAAATAGATTGATAGTCCTTCCTATTGAAATCTTCAAAGACGACGAGCATTTACCTTAATCTAGAGTTTTCCTATGGGATCTTGTCCCTTAGGATGTAATTAATTATGAGGGCTTGCCCTTGTAGGGAACTTAATGAACCTGGTTTAAAATAAACCCTACTTTATTTTTTCATGTAAAGTAGGGAAGAATCTCAGTATCATCGTCCTTAGGAGTCCTTGAGGTGATTGGTTCCATTAAAAGGTAGTGATTTCTATCTCTCGAGATAGTACACTATTTCCTTGATGACGTATCCAATCACCTGAATAAGTACATCTGTAGATCTGCGTGGCATCTTACCAAGATGAATTTTTATATAGGAGGTGTTCTCTTTCATTTCTCACTAACAAATTTGGAAGGCGAGTCCCCTCTATAGAAGTTTTTCACCACATTCTCCTTATGCATAATTGTCATATCAGACGAGAAGAAAATAAAGGCAGTTGGCACTAACCATTCGCTCAATGACTTCACAAAATAAAGTTGAGAATACTCCTTTTTAACTTGTTGGAAATCTGGCCACTAGCATCAGAACTGCCATAAATTGAATGGTGTCATTATTATGGCCCCTTATAGAGAAAATGTGGTCTAATAGAGTCAAACTCCATTCTAGCTTATTCTACATCAGATACATCAAGAAGGTAGTGATGCTCACTATAAAATTCAATAGCATTTTGGGATTATGCTAGTCCAAAACAATTTAGGATTTCCACCAACTCTGGGTGAAGTGTGAACTGTAAGTTGATCCAAAAATGGGGGAATGTCATGCACAGCTCGTTTGGCTTCAAAGTGATAAAGCACTCATTTTCTCGAGTGTCTCAAGAAAGGGCTTCTCGATGGAATTGATAGTAATGAACACCTCAACGACTTTCTTTAGGATGGCCATGACCATGCTCACACTACTAAGGATAGTGGAGAAAGGAGTACTCTACTCAATGATGAGAAAAGATGCACCAAATAATAAGAGAAGCAAATATAAGCCAATCGCTTTGAAAGTTAAGAGGAGTTATAAAATTTTTACATAACACTGATTGAAAGTATTTATAGACGTAGTTGGAGACCTTGAAATCACGGGCATCACATAAAATGATAAATGGAAAAAAATCATTATAAAATCTTATAGAATTCAAAGTGGTACACATCATGATAAATTCATTTAATGCATTCATGAACACTCGCATGACCATCAAGATGAAATCACTATTATTTAAAAATTAAGAAAGAAAGAAAGCTTTTATTTATACTCCCTTGCAGTTTACTTTCACTTGACTTTTTATTTTTTAAATTATTTAATCATTGGGTTTGAGTGGAATTTCTTAGCAAGTACTCCTTTATCATACTGGTGATCAAACATAAAATTTATACTGAGATGAAGATGGAGGATCCATTTAACTCAAACCAATGATGAAGCGAGACCATTTTCCCCTCCATAATCTACAACTTTTGTTGAGACTCTATCTTGATCACCTGCCTTGACATCGACTCAGTGTCCAACATCAACTATAGCTCGGTCACCTAGCTGAACTCATGCCTTCCTTGAAAAGAGAGACTCTCCTCTGTAATACCTTGAACTCGGTAGAAGGTAGTTGAGGCACTTTTTCTATATCCCTAACCAGATGAACAGACTCATTTCTCATGGACTCACTATTGTCACAATGAATATAAAGAAAAAAATAACCCATCATTTTTAGAATATCCACTAAAGTAAAGCTAAATTCTTATGCAGGTTTAGGGGCTTAGGCAACAATATCCACTTCAGGAAGAGAGAGCTTCATCTCTGAGTCGACGAGAAGAACCCTAGAGTTGGTACTCGACACGGTTGTGGTTGCTATAACATAATAAAAATGGAATCATCATATACAAATCACAAACTACCCTCAGTGTTGACTATATACCTTATGAATCTCACTATTTGATTTGATGATAATCAATCTTATGTAATAAGAACTAATTATTTTTTGCAGGATAAATAACATTAATAATTATAAATGTCATTCTTAATTTAGTTTTATATTGATGATAAATATATAATCTTGATGCTACTCCTTGTTTATTTTTAAGTGCTACAAGAAAATTCTTCATATCCAATTATTTCAGTCAATTTGGAAAGCTTTAGACTTGAACTGGTTGGAAATTTTCTAGTGATCACAATATTAAGTAAAATGAAGAGCTCAATAAAACAAAATAAATATTCCTTCACTTTAAAATAATTTATTTTAAAATTATTCATATATTCTCCATTTCATATTTATTAAGTGCATAAGCATTGTTACATTTAATGTGCTTCCAAGAAAGATAAATTAAGTTCATATCACTTTAATTCACTTTCAGGCTTAATCTTATTTATTATCCATTTATTTTGTGCATAAAAATTAAATTATCCTAAAATTTTAAAAATGCATTCATTTGAATTTTTGAATTTAACTTATTTTGAATTAAATTTTAAAATTCATTGTCATATAAAAGAAGAATTAATTTTAACCATCTATAGAATGATTTGGTCGACCCTATCATGATTTATTTCAACTAATTAGAGTTTAACTTGAATTATTTTAAGTTAATTTAAAATTGATTTCAAATGAACCATGTATTTATTCACTTTCCTATTTTAATTTTATCCTTTATTTGGAGTAAATTGATTTGTTTAAATTAATTCAAATCTTTTCTAAATTGATCTTCCATAATTTATTCATGATCAAATGCATTGAATGAAGATTGAATCCATGTTTGGCAACTATGTAACCGAAAATCCTTCTTGAGTTTTCTTGATTTATTTTATTATTTTTATTTGTACAACTTGCTTAATTCTTCCAAGCAATCTTAGTTAGTTTAATTTATATTGATTGAATCCCTATTTAGAATCCTTTCTTGGTTGTTCCTACATGGGATTGATTCAAATTCAAAATTATTTTGAATTAATTCCTTGTTTGTTTACTTGGTTTATTTGATTTTAGTTATTTATGCTAAGTGCATTTTTCTTTCCCTTATTTTAGCTTTGGCCGACCACTCCTTAATTGAATTTAGTGAGATTCAAATTATAGTCATGTGATTAAATATTTGGACACAAATTTCTTGCCAAAATAATATTCCTTCTCTTTTATTCATGCTTGGCCGAAAATCCTTGGATTTATTCTCATTGATTTTATTTAAATTAGATTGATTAATTTTCTTCTCTCTCTCTCTCTCTCTCTCTCTCTCTCTCTCTCTCTCTCTCTCTCTCTCGGCAAAAATTCAAATATCCTTGTTTGAATTTAATTTGCATGTTCTCATTCTTTTTGAACTTAAATACTTTCCTTATTAATTTTTTCCTACTTATTATTTCCCTCCTCTTCTTCATTAGCTTGGCTGAAATTCTCTTTATCCTAACTCTAATTAAAGAGATGTTCTCATGACTTAATTCCTCTTGACTCTCTCCACTAGGCTGACTCTTTGCAATTTGATTTTAAAGACTCTTTTGGATTCTAAGTGCTAAAGCTCTTAACCATCTTCCATTTCTTTCTTTCTCTCTTGGCCAAAGCCTTGTTTAAGGTTTAGATTGAAGCAAAGTGCAAATAGATTTCATTCTTGTTTACTTCTTCTTTAGTCAAGACTATTTCTTGAAGAATCCTTGAAGGTTTAGTGGTTATGTCCATCTCCTATCTTTTCAACTTCATCTACATCCAAGAGGAAATTGTATTCATAAGTTTCAAGCCCCTTTCAAGCCTTGGGAAGTTCACATCAAGTCAATTGATTTTATTGCTTACATACAAAGGCTTGAGTATGAGTATTCATTTCATTTCATTCTTTTGAATCATTTATTTTATTAGTTTAATTTGGATAAAAAGATTTATGTGCTTTATGGTTAAAGTTTTTCTATAATCTATTTTCATTCATCTTCAAGTGATTTAATATATATATTGGTTTGTTTGATTTGAAATAATATCTTCAAGGCTTCTTACATATCTTGTATTTCAAAAATTTCATATTCAAGATATTTGTCATTCATGTTATGTTAATTAAATTGGATATTTTTAATATTGGTAAAATTTTCTATAATCCTTTTTAATTCATCTTTCAAGAAATTTTAAGTCATATATCTCTTTACATACACAACAAGGACTTCAGTAAGAAAAATGCTCTCATTTTTTATGTTCATTAGTTTTATTTGAATGAAAAGTTTTATGTGCCTTAGTATCAAAATATTCACTTGATCTCTTTCACTCTTCTTTCAAAATATTTGAAAGATTTTCTCTTTGATTTGATTAAATT
Organism: Cymbidium sinense; assembly: GCA_021442155.1. NCBI lineage: Eukaryota > Viridiplantae > Streptophyta > Magnoliopsida > Asparagales > Orchidaceae > Cymbidium > Cymbidium sinense. Next base: position 205,876 of record JAKCPB010000638.1, read on the forward strand.
GATTTACAAATAAGAAGTCAATATTAGATTGTTTGTTTGAAAGTGTTTACTACATAACTTATTTGAATTACAGTTTCATGCAAATGTTTTGATCATCCATGTGATTTGATTATATTTAGCTCTTCAAGTTTCATGTCCTCATTTCTTTTAAAGTAAAATAATTTTTTTTAAGATTTGTTTACTTCAATTGTTTCATATAAAGTCCATATTATTGCCTTAACTTTAATTAAATAAGAAATTTAATCACCTTGAGCTCTCTTTACTATTTGTCTTAATATTGTGTTAGTTGGATTTTGAGTGCAAAATATTTTTAAATTGAGAGCTAAATACTTTGTATCTTTGCTTCTCATATTCTCTTATTCTTTATTGGGGTTGTGCTTGCCCATGTAAGAAAGTATGGTGTTGGGTTCTACTTGCACATGTAAGAAAGTGTGATATTAGGTTGTGCTTGCTAGTGTAGGAAAGCACGTGTTGGGGTTGTACTTTCCCCATTTAAGAGAGCACTTGAGATTGTTTATAATCTCATTTGATTAGTGAATTCATAATCATGGTGAGTAGATGTGGATGGTAGGCCGATTTTTGTGTTTGGTCGAACCACGTGAAGTGCCTCTTGTCTCATTACTTTTCTACATTTAGTTTGGTTATTGCTTCAATCTTTCAATCTTTTAAAATACCCAATTCACCCCTGCCCACCCCCGCTCTTGGGTGCCATAGGCTCTTAACACTCATGACCACAAAGTTAAGGCTTACTAAGAGCTGAAAAAGTAACAACAGGAATGAGTGAATTCATTTTATCCCCTTTTGTGGATTCCTAAAAACTCAACATGTTGAGCTGAAGTAGTAAACTAGTGAAAAGGTCACGACATTGAAGTCAAGAATCATGAGAAGTTGTAGATCTCACCATAGCGAGAATATCTTTTGCAAACCTCTACTCTGTAAATGCCCTCACCAACTCGCTTACCAAGACCATTCTTTGTGGAGTAGGGATCACCTCCCATACTTCTCTCGAAACCTTGCCCTCCAAACTCCCTGGTGTAGTAGATAGCTTTGACATGGCCTAGGCACCCCCTCCTATTACCAATGGAGTGCTTGCTTCCATCACAATGCTACCCTTGGTCAACATGGTGGCTATACCTTTTAATTATCATTTTAGAAGCACTCACCCTAGTGGGGCATTCAGCAAGATGTTTTGCATTTTTTTTCACCTCTATCCTTTTCCATTGCAAGCTTAACCAGAGTTTAGTAGGATCAATATCCCATGAGGCCTTTTTGAAACCATAGGGACTGCTCACTCCTCTTATCTTCGCTGGTAAAAGTAAGGATAGAAAAGGTCAAATCCCATGGTGATGTGGCATAAACAAGTGAACAATCTTTTATCTTTTTTATATTCATAAAGACTATCAATTAATATTTTTCTCTGCTCTTCTATCACTTTTATATGTTGCCTCCAAAAAGAATCAAAAGAATTGTGGAGTAAAATGTTTATTTAGACTATGTAAGAACACCTCAAGAAAGACTTGTCGAATTTATGTGGATTACATAGGATAACTATTCGACCATGAAGACTTGCACCAAGTTGAAGTCACCACGAAGACGATCAGAGCTAAAGAATTAGAATTAGGCTACTCGCTCCCTCCAATCGTCACATGCCGCAGGCATGCAATCAAACCAGTAGACACTTCAAATAAGCTGCTCGCATAAGGCAGCCAGGCCAGGACCGACCATCTCATAATAGAACACTCGCCTCTATGGGCGAGTATTTGTATATTATAACTAACTTACTTGTACTTTCTTCATATATTCTTCCAAATTCTATAAAAGGGAGGAATTCTAGGGAGGAGTGACTTTTCCTTTTTGTTTTGGGCTTTTTGGAAAGCCTCAGAAGATGTTCTTGTGCTTGTTTTATTTCTCTCCCTCTAGCGGATAAATCTTTGTACTTCAATTCTCAAAGGAAAGATTTTCTCCTATTCTCATATTATTCTTATTCTTCTCCCCAGTCATATATCTCACCAGGTCTAGCTTTATTTCACAAGTGCCTAAGAACGGGCTCTACTTTTTCTTACAAACAAATCCAAATTATGCTTGCTCATTCGAAAAAACATCTTTGAGCAATGAAGGAGAGTGAAAGCAACAAAACTTAAAAATATGGAGGAAGAGGCAAAATTGCCAAAATAAGAGATGAGAATTGAGAAAGTATCATTTAACAAATAAATATTCATTGTATAATCATTAACAGACAATTATACAAGTTACATATGAATATTTTTTATTAAATAATATTTAAGCTATCATTAAACTTAATGTAAGGCCTCTAGCATTTTACTTTTGGAATAATGAACAAGCTAGTCTTTTAATATAAATTAATGAATTGAACCACATTCAAGCTTGATTCATTTAGAATATGACTATTTTAACTGAGTTCAAACTTATTTGACTTTAAACTTAGATATGCAATAATTAAGCTAAGTTCAAGCTGCTTATTTGAGTGCATTGATTTACTTATGACTCTAATTTTTCTGCTTAACTTATAAGAATCTTACTCTCATTCGTAATTTACTTTTATAACCATTGTTATAAATTTCATGATTGGAAATTTGAAAATAAAGAATCCATCCCACTCTCACCAACAAAAAATTTTCAATAAGTAAATAAAAGAAGAAACTATAAATAAAAATATGCTCATAGCTTCTTATCAATTAAATTTTCAATAAGTAAATGAAAGAAGAAACTATAAATAAAAATATATATGTATTAAAATAAAGTAACCCTTTTGAGGAAACTTTTAAACAGCTTATAGCATTTGAATGTTTTTTTTGACTCATTGTCATATCGAATCAAATGATGAATTCAAAAAAATTTACTATTTCTTAAAATAATAAAAAAAATATAATTTATGTAGATAATTTTTCAAAATAAAAAAATTATGTGGAGCTTAAAATTTCTATATATTTATATGTTTAACACTAAGAATTTTATATTACTTATATAATATCATAATCCCTATAAATCACATCATAAATATCATTGAAATAAATTTATCAAAAATTAAATATACATTTCATACATATATTTTGTTATAATTTAAATACTAAAATATTATATAAATAAATCTAAATATTTAAATCTTAAATATCTAACGACATGAGATTTTTAACTCTTGTATATAAATTTCTTAAAAATTTAAGTATCTCCTAATTTTTATTACTATCATTAAATTTTTATATATTTACAAATTAGCCATCTTATGTTTCAAAACTTTAAATTAACATTGAAATATTGAAATATTGAAATTTATAATAAAAGTTTAATTCATATTTTTTTATTTTTGTAAACTTTTTAATGATTTAATTATGGCATGCACAAATATATGAATATGATAGTTGGGAAAAAATGATTAAATTATAAATATATATAAATTTAATGATTGATTGGTAAAGCCCTTCTATCTTATGAATTTATGAATTTAATCATTAATCCCTCCCTATAAATTGAACCAAATATGGAAACCTAAACAACTTCCCATGGCTTACATCGCTCGTCCTTACCTCGTCAATTTATTTCTATTTTTAATCCTACTGGCAATCGCATTACTCACTTTGCCGGCAGCCGCACGAAGGCCGGCTCCGATGCCCCCCATGCCGGTATCCTCTCCTCATATCTTTCCTCATCCGCCGAAATTTCAATCTCCGCCGCCGCCGCTGCCGTACTACATGGAAGATCAAGCTGGGAGGCACCGCTGGTCAGGCAAACCTAGCTATAGTCCTCTTAATTTGAATTAATTAAAATCAACTTAAGGTTTTAATGAGCTTGTTGTCAATTGGCTGTACTTTCTGTGTTTCTATTGAGATCTTTTGCTTCTCTTTTAAATGTTATCAGAATTTAGAAATAAAAAGTGTTATATTCTGTATTGATAGTAAGTATTACTAAATGGTTAAATCGATTTTATTTGTTCTGATGCTCTGTTCTGATTAAAATAATTATAAGAAGGTAAATAAGAAGAAAATGGAATTGAGAAATGATTTGATCCACTTAATTAAGTATTGGGGAAATGGAGATTTGAATGCGGAGAAAGTGATTCTTTATTAAAATTTATAACAAAGGGGGTATATAACCTATAAAAATATTATTTTATGGCGATGTGATTGCTTTTATGGTTAAAAATTGTGCTGTTTTCGAAGAAAATCAAGATTCGAAGTTATATAATTATGGAATGTTTTGAAAAAGAAATTTATTGTACTAATTTGGAGCTCGCCCCCTGTTCTTCCGGACCTCACCTCTTTCACATTCTTGAATAAAAAAAATATTTTTAATAAAATCATGTTAACAAACAGGAAGCCTCACATGAAGATGTGCTCTTCCGCTGTCTGTCTTTATCTCCATAATTTTGTGTTTAATCTCTGTGGGATTTACATACATAGCACTCAAGTAGATTCATACTACATATTTCACGCCTAAAATTTAAATATTATAAAATTAACATCCAAAAGATCACTCCAAAATAAACATAGCACTCTTTGTCAAATTCTTAACCCCTAACCTTTATTCTGAGTTCTTCTCTTCAACAGCCATCGATGGCGAGGGGAAGTAGATTACAAGGAAATTGAAATCAAAAACAAAAATGATAAGAAACTGAAACCCCTATAATGATTCTGATATGAGTTCATATCTCCAAACCAACAACAAAAATAAAAGGGAGAGAAGAAGGCAGGGTTTAAAAAGTTCATGAAATTCCTCCAAATTATAACATCAATGAAGAAAACTACAAAGAAAGAATAAAGAATATAAAACAAAATATAATAGTTTGTACAAACAACAGAGAGCAGTAGGATAAATAATCCCAACTATAACAAAATAAGATCCCAAAGAAACTGTACTAAATACAATAAATATACGAGCAAAAAAAAGCAAAACCATGAAGCAAGGAGATATTAGATCAAGCTAATAAAATAACCTAGTCAAGAACTAGATAAAATACAAGACCATACATAGATAATAAAACAAACTACAAGCACCACTAATATCCGAATGATATTGACAATGCAAGTTCTTTGAAATAGAATGTAAAAAGTAGTTACAAGAGACATAGTGGATTTATCTAAGAAGAGCAACAAAAAGTATAAATAGAGATGAGAAAACTGAGCATCAAAATTATTTCAAGAATCTCCTCCTTCTCCAGTCTTCTTCTTCTTCTCAGCATTTCCACGGTGGGCTTTAGAATACTCCCATAGAAGCGCGCCATCTCCTCAGTTTCTCTTCCTCCCGAGCTCTCTCGGGAACTCAAAGGACTCAATGGCATCAGACCCACACTCCTTTCCCATTCAAAGCGGTAGCTTCTCCAAGAAGCTTCATCGACGAGATCGGTCACGCCGCGTCGGGCGACCATCTATCCTCAGCTTCATCACGATCATCACAGTACACACCGTCCACTAATTCCATTAAGACACAAGAACGCGTGATCAAGTAACATCCATGATGAAACCAAAATAATCGACTCAAGAGACACTCGATCCGAGTGATTAGATCCAACGGCCAAATTACAAACACGCTACATCCAACGTCTCAGAACGCATCCGAGTTATCCTTCCTTCTATCAAACTCGGTAGCCAACTTCGGTGAGTCGACTCAAGCTAACTCAAACCGGACGGACCCAATTAGCTCATATCATTGGTGCTCTTGTTGACTACATCATACAGAAATGGCAGAAGGAACAAGACACATAGCAAAAACTCTAGAAGAATGTGGGAAGGCGAATAAAAATGATGAGCAAATGACATCAATTATTCTATGAATGAAGTTTCAAGAAGATTGTCGTATAGAGAAATTAGATAAATCTTCTCAAGATCGACAATCCATGTAACTCATACCCAAATTTAATCATTCTACTAGACCTCATACAAAATGCTAGGCCAGTTAAGGTTAACATGCCAAGATTTAATGGTGAAAACCCAAGGGGTTGGTTGTTTATGGCATATCAATTTTTCCAATATTATAATTTATCTAAAGATCAGAAGTTCATAATCGCTTCAGTTTATATGGATGGCCTTGAACTCAGTTGGTACCAATGGATGCATATGAATAAACAATTGCATTCATGGCACCAATTCAAGGATCAAGTCATTAGGTTTGGACCTTCCATTTGTAGAGATTTAAAAAAGAACTTCACAAATTCACAGTACAAGAATTTTATAATGAATTTTAAGAATTAGTGAATCAGATTTCAGGAATTCCTCTTGATTTCTTACAAAGCTATTTTGAATTTGGCTTAAGGCATGATATTAAAAGAGAAGTTAGAGACTTCAAATTCATTGCAACAAGCTTTTCAATTAGCCAATTAATTAAAAGGACTAGTAGATGAAATTTATACTGAAAATCCTCAAGAATAAATACATCGTATTCTTGAACAAACAACCTCCACTTCTTCCACCGGTTATGATAAACAACAACGATAACCAAAATAGACCAGATTTCTATTGAGATTGACGGCATAATTGGAATTAAAAAAGAAAAGGCTTATGTTTCAATTGTGATGAAAAGTTTCATAGAGGCCATGTGTAAAATCAAAATTTTTTCCCTTATGGTAGTAAATGAGGAGCAAGGCAATATGCGTAACAGATTGATTTAATCCGGAAGAATTTCAAAATTAATGCTTTTACAGGATAGTCAAATCCCAGAACATTAAGGTTACAAGGAATGATTGGAAATAAAAGGTACAAGTGCTGATTGATAGTGGCTCAACCCACAATTTTATTCAATCTAAACTAGCCAAGTTTATAGACCATACAGTAACTCCTGCCTCAATTTTTAAAGTGTTAGTAGGGAATGGAGAAACATTAAAATGTTCTAGAATCTGCTCTAATATTCCTATACAACTATAAGGATACACTTTCACTACTGATTGCTACCTCCTTCCTATGCAAGGAGCAGATGTAGTGTTAGGAGTTCAATGGCTAGAACAATTAGGTGAGTGTACAACTGACTATAAAAAGCTCACTAGGAAATTTTATCACAATGATAGATTAGTACAACTACAAGGGGATACCTCATCCAAGATGGATAGCATTACATTCAATCAGTTCACAAAAATGCAAAATAAGAAAGAAATAGTTTCATACTTACAGATCAGAGAAATACCTGAGGAAACAATTCCCTACAAATGAATTCAACCATTTACCTAAAAAGATACAACAAGTATTAGCACAATACCAAGAGTTATTTGAGTTCGACAGTTTACCCCAAAGGAATATAGACCATCAAATACAACGCCACGAGAACTCAACTGTCAAAATAAAAAATTATAGATATCTCACTTTAGACAAAGATAGAAAAATTGATTAAAGAAATGTTGAATCTGAGGATCATAAGAGAAAGTAGTACCACTTTTCATCTCGACTTTGCTAATTAAAAAAAAAAGATGGCACTTGGCATTTTTGTGTGGATTATAGGGCTTTAAACAAAGTCATTATACCTGATAGGTTTCCCATCCCTACTGAAGAGCAGATGGATGAGTTACACGGATCCATGTGTTTTCCAAGCTTGATTTAAGATGGATATCATCAAATCAATGGCGAGAAGCCATCTACAAAGCGCCTTGAGAACACATGAAGGTCACTATGAATTCTTAGCAATGCCATTTGGATTAACCAATGCCCCTCAACATTCCAAAGCAATTATGCTCAGCCATTCTTAAGGAAATTTACCTAGTATTTTTTGATGACATACTCATATATAGTCAAACCCAAACCAAGTCATCTATAAGCTACTTTTGAGCTAAAACAACATACCCTATTTGTCAAACCATCCAAATATTCTTTCATTCAAGGCGAATAGAGTATTTAGGTATATTATCGCATGAGGGATAGAAGTGGATCCCAAGAAAATCAAAGCAGTATAAGCATGACCTATACCAACTACAGTAAAGCAGTTAAGAGGTTTTTTGGGCTTAACAGGGTATTATAGAAAGTTTGTTAAAAACTATGCAGCAATGGCCTCTCCTTTAAAATCAATGCTTGCTAAACAACAATTCTAATGGACAGAGGAATCAATAGCAGCATTCAAACAACTGAAAGAGACTATGATATCATTACCAGTACTAGCATTCCCAAATTTTGCTATTCCTTTTATCTTGGAAGCAGTCTGGGGACGATAGGAGCTATATTAGCTCAAAATAATCATCCTCTTGCTTATTTCAAGAAGTTATCTCTGTGAAAATATCAACATATGCTAGAGAATTTTCTGCTATGCGATTGCTAGATGGAGGCAATATTTGTTGGGTAATAAGTTTACAATCGAGCAGTCAAAAGAGCATTAGAGAATTAATACAATAAACCATCCACCGAACAACAAGATTTCTAATTAAACTCACGGGATTTGACTATCTTATTGGTATAAGCGGGAGTTTCTAACAAGGCTGCCTATCAGGAAAAGAGCCCGACAAGTAAATTCTATTGTCAATCGATTGTAATTCATGGCTCTAAATTTATATGCTTACACTCAACAATTCACAAACTTGCTCCAACAAATTAAAGAGGAAAGCTCCAATAATGAACTACAACTGAAGCAAATAGCAAACAATCAATGATGTTTCCAAAACATAAAATTGCTAATGGATTGTTATACTATAAAACGGATTATACTAGCCAAGAATTCAGATATCAGGAACATTCTTATCAGAGAATTACATTTAACACCAATAGGAGGCCATAATGGAATTCATAAAATATTGGCTAGAATTTCTCAGCAATTCTACTGGAACAAAATGAAAACAGACATAAAATATTTCATATCAACTTGTCTATCCAACAAGTCAAATATGATACTCGAAACTGGGGTTACTACAACCTATACCGACCAACATTTGGGAGGAAGTATCAATGGATTTTATTACAGGTCTACCAAAATCTCAGAATAAAAACTCATACTAGTGGTGGTAGATAGATTATCAAAATATGCACATTTCACCTTCTAATGGGTTTTCAACTTCTTACATAGTTTAGATCTTTGTAGACATAGTCAAACTATGGAATACCACAAGGCATCATTTGGATGAGACCCACTCTTCATGAGTAATTTTTGGCAAGAATTATTCAAACTAAGTGGCACAATTAAGCCAGCGGTGTTTATCATCCTCAAACGATGGTCAAGGAGGTTACAAGCAGAATCTAGAACAATATCTAAGGAGTTTTGTAGAGACATCAAGGAATTGGTTACAATTTCTTCCTTGGCAATTATCTATAATAGATCCATCAATACTTCCACCAAAATGACCCCTTTTCATGTCATATGTGACCACGATACCTACAATGCTTTGCTACTAACATGGAAGTCAACTCAGTTTTACAACAAAAGACAAGATCATACAAATCCTTCAAATAAATTTAGAAGCCCAAAATAGGATGAAGCAAATGGTGATAAACATAGAAGAGAACTTCATTTTAAAGTAAATGATTTGGTATTGATAAAATTACGATATAGACAAATTTACATTTCAAGAAACCGTACAAGCTCAGAGAGAAGGTATTATGGCCCATTCAAAATTCTGAAGGTAGGGTAGCATATAAAATAGAATTGCGAAGCAAGAATCCATAATGTGTTTCATGTATCTAGAATGAAACTATACATACAGGATTTATCCTTACATACAGTAACTTTTCCAACTCAATTCATAGAAGGGCAACCATTAGTTAGACGTATCAAAGTATTGGATCCGCGAGATAATAAAAGCGGATAAACAAATCAAAGGCCTTAATACAATGGGAGGGAATTTTACCAATAGATGCTTCTTGGGTACTATTGAAGAGATCCAAAAGATCTTTCTAACTTTGACCTTGGGGACAAGGTCAATGTGTGGAGGGAATGATAATGAGTTCTATCCCCAAACCAACAGAAACAAAAGGGAGAGAAGAAGGCCGGGTTGGCTAAAAGGATTTCACAAGTCCTCCCAAATTATAACATCAACAGAGAATAAACTACAGCAGACCAGAAAGAATAAAGAATATAAAACAAAATATAACATTTTGTACACAAACAAGAAGCGATGGGATAAATAATCCAAAGCTGTAACAAAATAAGATCCCAAAGAAACTGTACTAAATACAATAAATATACAGAATAACTCAAAAAAGCAAGACCAACAGAAGCAAGGAGATATTAGTTCAAGCTAATAAAATAACCTAGTCCAAGAATCGGTTAATAAAATACAAGACCATAATAGAAATAATGGCCAATAAAACAAACTACAAGCACCACTAATATCCAGAATGATATTCAGAATGACAGAAGCAAGTTACTGAAATAGAATGTAACAGAAAGTAGTTACAAGAGACATAGCAGACTGACTATCTAAGAAGAGCAACAGAAAAGTATAAATAGAGATGAGAAAAGCAAACAGAGGATCGAAGAATTATTTCAAGAATCTCCTCCTTCCCTGTCTCCAGTCTTCTTCTTCTTCTCTGAGCATTTCCACGGTGGGCTTAGCCGGAATACTCCCATAAATCGGTGAAGCGCCGGCCATCTCCCTCTGGATTTCTCTTCCTCTCAGAGCTCTCTCTCAGGAACTCAAAGGACTCGAATGGCGAAATGCTGCCAGACCCCGCACTCCTTTCCCATTCGAAACGAGTAGCTTCTCCAGCAAGCTTCATCAGACGGCAGAGATCAGATCAACCCGACGCGCCTTCGCCCGATCAGACGGCCATCTATCCTCAGCTTCATCACGATCATCACAGGCCGACACCTGCAATCCACTAATTCCATTAAGATATAAGAACTGCATGATCAAGTAACATATCCAAGGGCCGACAAGAAACCAAGCCATCCGATAGCTCAAGACTCAACTCAAGAGACACTTGATCCGAGTGATTAGTTCCAACGGCCAAATTACAAACATGCTACATCCAACATCTCAGAACGCATCCGAGTTATCCTTCCTTCCTATCAAGAACTCCAAGCACTGAGTCGACTCACTGAACCTAACTCAAACCTAGCCGAACCAGACTCAATTCCAAAAATTAGCTCATATCAGATTCAACCCAAGGAAACAACCTGATAAATTTTTCGTAATCCATGAAAGCCGGTATAAAAGAGAATTGAACACCAATTAATTCAAATTGTTCCAAAAATCTAATTCCAAGCATAAATAATCCATCAAAGCCAAAACACTACAATTGCCGGTCCCAAGTCCGGATGTGAAAAGTGGAGGGTTGCGTTAGTTAGTCGACAACCTGCGTAAAACTTATCAAAATAATCATGACATTAATCCTTTAAATCATTATGTTAATGCTAGGGCGTCCCCTGGAAGTGACGCACTGTATGGCTTGAATACAGTGAAAAATGTGCTAGAGCCGCTGCATTGGCGCCCGGGTGCAGTGTTAAATAAGCAAGGGTTCCTACATTATGGATGGATGTGGGCAAAGAAGTTTGTCCATGAAACTAGAATTAGGTTAGGATCTTGGAATATAGGTACTCTTATAGGTAAATTAATGGAATTAATAGATATTATGGTTCATAGAAAGATAAATATTTTATGTGTTCAAGAAACTAAATGGGTTGGGGAGAAAGTCAAGGAGATTGATAGTTTAGGTTTTAAACTTTGGTATTCAGGTAAAAGTCAAACTAGAAATGGTGTATGTGTGATTATAGATAAAAGTATGAAGGATAATGTTATATAAATATTAGTAGATGTGGAGATAAATTATAGCTTTAAAGATTATTGTTGATACTTAAGATTATCAATGTTATAAGTGTATATGCTCCTCAAGTAGGTTTGGAGGTAAGCACAAAAGAAAATTTTGGAATGAATTAGAGGGATTAATACAAAGATACCTCTTGAAGAAAAAGTATTTATTGGGGAGATTTAAATGGACATGTTGGTAGAGTGGTAGAAGATTTTAAAAGTATTCATGGTGGTTATGGATTTGGGTGACTAATGAAGAAGGTAGGACTATATTAGATTTTCCTTTAGCTTATGATTTTGTAATTGCTAATACTTTATTTAAGAAAAGAGATGAACATATTATTACTTATAAAAATGGATCTAGTAAAATGATTGATTATTTTTCTAAGAAAAATAGATCATTTAGATTGTAAAGATTGTAAGGTCATTCAAGTGAAAATCTAAGTACCTAACATCAATTGTTAGTTTTAGATTTTAAGATGAAAGGTTGTAAGAGAAAAATAAACAAATTATTATCTAGAATTAGATGGGGACACTTAAATAAAAATATTTTTAAGAGAAAGCTACAAGAGATTAGAATTTGGGATGTTCATGAGGAAGCTAATATTATGTGGGAAAAAAATAGCAAGTGAAATTAAGCAAGTTGCTAAAGATGTACTTGGAGAATCAAAAGGAAAAGCTTCTTTTAATAAGAATAGTTGGTGGTGGAGTCAGAGTGTGCAAGAAAAGATAAAAATAAAAGTATTGTTATAAAACTTGGTTTAGATATAAAAACTTGGAGAATTGGGAAAGATATAAAGTAGCTTGTAGAGATTCTAAGAAAGCAATATATGATGCAAAAAATTTAGCTTTAGTGATTTATACAATAGATTAGATACCAAAGAAGGTGAAAGATGTATGTATAAGTTAGCCAACCAAAGAGATAGGAGAAGTAAAGACATAGTTCAGTGAGGTGTATTAAGGATGAAAATAATAAATATTTTTTTAGAAAAGGATATTGAAAATAGGTGGATGAGGTATTTTGATGAACTTTTCAATGAAGGATCTAAAAGTACGATTGATTTTAGCAACCTTAATACCTAAACAAAAATAGAGAATTTCATTTTATCATCATTATTAGTAAATGAAGTTAGTGAAGCTTTAAAGAAAATGAAATGTGGAAAGCATAGGACGGATAATATTCCAATAGAAGTGTGGAAATGTTTAGGAGATCAAGGAATTTCTTGGCTTACAAATCTTTTTAATGTCATTTTAAAGACTAAAAGATGTCGATGAGTGGAGAAAGAGTTTGTTGGTTCCTATATTTAAGAATAAAGGTGATGCACAAGAGTGTGCAAATTATAGAGAATTAAGTTAATGTGCCATACATTAAAATTATGGGAGAGAAATTGAGCATAGGTTACGATGTGATATAGAAGTTTCTCACAATCGGTTTGGTTTCATGCCGGTAGATCTACTATGGATGCTATACATTTGTTAAGAGTTTGATGGAGAAGCATAGAAAGTAAGGAGGATCTACATATGATATTTATTGATTTAGAAAGTTTATGATAAAGTTTCAAGAGATGTTCTTTGGAGAGTTCTAGAATAGAAAGGAGTTAATATTGGTTATATTCAAGTCATTAAGGATATGTATACTTGAGCATTACTTGTATCCAAACACAAGGAGGATTGACAAAATATTTTCCTATTTCGGTTGGATTACATCAAGGATCAACTTTAAGCCCTTCATTTTACTTTAGTTATGGATGTTCTTACTAGGCATTTACAAGAAGATGTACCTTGGTGTATGCTTTTCTTGATGACATTCTTCTTGTTGATAAGACTAGAGAGAGTCCAAGAAACTTGAATTATGGAGGTCAACTCAGAGTCTAAAGGTTTTCATTTAAGTAGATCTAAAAGCTGAATATATGGAGTGTAATTTTAGTTGTAGAAGTTCTAGTGGTAGTGTTGTGACATTAGGTGAACAAGTCATTAATAAGAGTGAGTGTTTGATATTTAGGCTCTATTGCCCAAAATGATGGTAAATAGATGGAGATGTTATTATTAGTGGAATTCAAGTTGGATGGTTGAAGTGGAGGAATGCATCGGCCTATTATGTGATAAAAGTTCCACTTAAACTTAAGGAAAATTTTATAAGATGGTGGTAAGACACGCAATGACTTATGGTGAGAATGTTGGCCAATAAAAGAAGCATAAGACTAAGTTAAGTGTTAGAGATGAGGATGCTTAGGTGGATGAGTGGCTTTACTCTTAGAGATAGAATGCAAAATGAGTATATTGGACAAAGTTGGAGTAGCTCAGTGGTAGATAAGATTAGGGAGAGTCTCTTTAGATGGTTTGGCCACATAAGCGTTTCTCATGACGATTAGGGAGTAGATGCATTAGATATGCCTTTTGTTAAGAAAGGTAGAGGTAGACGTAAAAATACTTGGTCAAGATGTATAAAAATGATCTTAGTATACTTGATTTAAATGAGAATTTGACACATAATAGGACACAATGGAGATGAAGGATTCATGTAGCCGACCCCACCTAGTGGGATTAAGGCTTGTTATTGTTGTTGTTGTTGTTGTTGTAAATCCAAAACACAAAACCTCATGACTCATGAACATTATTAAAATCAAGAAAAGTAAAAAAATGTACATCAAGATATCAAATTATTCACTAAAATCTTATAACTGTATCCAAAATTCACCACAGATGATTCAATACCATGACCATAAACAACAAAACCCAAAAGTACTTCAATTACGACATTGAGATCAATGATATAAAACCCATTCTTGCTGCTTGGAACAAAAAGGCCATCAGAGAAAAGAACTAGGAAGTTGTACTACTACAATTATGTCAAAAGATAATTTAGGTGATAGATAATTGCATGAACACACCATGGTCTAATTGTTTAGAAGAAACTTGTTGTTCAGAAAGAGAACTTTGAGAAGTGAGAAAATAAATCTCAAAAAAAGCAGCACAAAAATCAACAATTACTACGTTAGTTCGAAGTCCTATCTCCTCGACAGCCATCAATGCAATGGGGAAACATATCGGTGTTATTGGGGAAGTCACCCCCTTCCGATTGATCTTGGTAGAAACTTAGAATCCTCAAAGATAATAGCTTTCTGATGTCTAATTAGTCATTTAGTTGAGATAATGGATTTGTAGTGTAGATGAGGGGTTTAGAATTTGATGGAGAGTGTTACTTTTGTTTTTTATAAATGTTTTGGGTGGCAATTTTGTAATATTTATAATATAAGTGTGAAATATGTAATATAGAATGTTACATGTGCTACGCATGTAAATCCCCCTTAATACTTTATAAAGATTCATGAAGATGTTACGAATGATGCATTAAATAGAACTCATTTTTTTGATTTCTTAATAATGTTTATGAACAATGAAAAATCATAGTAGTTTGACCCTGATTAAATATGGCTACTTTGAAATTTTAACCTATTTACCAAATCTCTAGGCATGAATAACTCTACACAATCCTAAAATATCTCAAAGTCAATCATAAATTTGGATCAGTTCGGTCTTTAATAATTAACTTCCAAATAAAGTTCAAGAGTCTCACAAAGTCATTTTCTTTAGTATGGGTTGAGTGCTTAAACCTAGCACATTGGGTTTCTACACATTATTTTCAATGAAGAAACTATGAGTACAAGCATCTCATAAAGTCATTTACTCATCAAAGCTGCCAACCCACAAATTACAACTGCTCATTTAACGTTCTCATTAGAAGAACCTCCTAAAAGTATTCATGCTCAACTCAGTACTTGTTTAAAACATTTAATGGATAATTTTCAAATAGACACATCAATTACATAGCCAGGATGAGTCAAAACTTGAATACAAACATGAATTAATCTTGTGCAAACTAAAATCTAATCCAAATAATATCCAAAATAATATCTTTTGGATTATGCTCATTCTCCCTTTTTTGTATCATCAATAGGGTTCCTCACAAGTCAACATCAGTTTATTGAATTTCAAAACTTAATCTCCTTGTCGCTCTTCCATAGACTTAATCATAATATATAGTAAGGTCATAATTATTATTCCAAGAATAATATTGAATTCATCATTTTAAAAAGTGGGATGAGTGTGGAACAATGTCAAAGCTAAAGAACTGGACCATGACCATCTTGAGAAATGATCATTAAAAAAAATTGTCACTCTAATGACCAATAAAATCATTACATTACCTGCTTGAAACTTCACCATATGGAGGAATATCTAACCAAGATAATCAAAGGAAGCTTGGAATGGTTCCCACTTCCACTCTCATTATTCATACTCTGCTTGAATGTGTGGCTTTTTTCTCACTCTAATTCACAATATGGTTCAAATCTTAAAGATTCAACATTAATTTATTTTAATGAAAAGCCAACATTTTAAAAAGTTAGTATAATAGAGGTGCTTCTCTCCCAATGATTGAAAAAGTTTAAAGCTTAACTTACCCATGCCTTATTAGCGGACTTCACATTGGTTCAATCTATTATAAGATTAAAATGCCAATTCCTAACCCCATATGGGGAAGTTAGATCTAACTAATTGCATAATCAGCTTTGAGTTCATAATCTTTCTTCTTATAGTTAGTAATAGAATGAAGTGTCATTGTTTCTTCACTATTATGATGGATATACTATTTTGGCAATTCTTACATCATCCATTAGAAAATTTTCAACATCTCAAATTTTAAGTGGTAGTTCATAACTTTATTAGCTCTAAGTTAATCATTTTGATACTCAATTTTAATGAAAGATTGTTTACCTCCAAGATATGAGTCTATTATCACTCAAGAGACATTGATGATGGAAATCTAAGAGGGAATATTCTAAATATCATCTCAATATGTAGTAGTCTAAGACCATGACTCATTTGCTTTAATTGGCCAATTTACTCATGAATATGTTGAAATATAATTGCATGAAGTCTATTCTTATCTATGCTTCACACTCTATGTTTGTGGAGGATACCTAACGACACCCTATGCTTAACATATTATGTATGAACAATTATGTGGATAACTTTATTGAGTGGTTGTAGCCTTAATTTTTCTACTACTACGGGTAGCACAATATAGGTTACCACCTAGAGTTGGCCAACAACCCCAAAGTATGAGATAGATGCTAGACATAATGCCACTATTCAATTTATATTCCTTAATGAGTATTAGTTAATATAATTATGGATGTTATCTATTACAAGTCATATTTTCTTAGCCTCTATCAAGAAGATTAATGCCTCCTACCTCAAATCATTCAATGAATTACTTTCTATAAAATCATAGTATAGAAGATTGTTAACACCACCAAAATCAACTTGAAGAGCTCATTCACATGATAAAATTGAAATACTTCATCCTTGAATAAGTATGAAATCATGATAAAGCACTAAAGAATGAGAACTTGAATGAGCATAGCCTAATATAGGTAATTCATTTTGAAGGGATTTTTTATTGATTCTTGGTTGAGTGGAACGAATGAATTAAGGCAAGCAAGCCTATAATGTCTCCAATCATGAAAGAATCAGATCATGTCACTACATATTAAAGCTCACCTTCTTTGCAAGTACTAGTCACCTATATCAATATTTACTGAACTACTATTAAGAACACAAATTTGGTGTCCATCAGTACTACAACATTAGTAATCAATTAAAAAATTGATAATGCCATTATCATCGCTTAGCATTTTATGAACATCATGTTTGAACTTCTTTTTAATAAATGAATATTTATTCATGTAACTAAATGACCATTTTTTGGCACCATTATAGTTCCTTTAATAAGTGCATTGAAATTAAAGGTATGATCATACAACTAATAATCTTTGGGGAGAATGGAAAAATCATTCAATTATAGCTAACCTAATCACATTTGATGATATAAGGATTTATATTATCATATTCAATCATTAACTTCTAAATACTTTTAGGGAAATCATCCCCATATACGATGTAGTAATAAATTTTTTAACAAAAGTGTTCACTCTTTAGTATAAGTAAATCCATTAGAATCTTAAGAATATTATATCAAAGTAGATATAAATCTTTAGGATGATATAAGCAATAAATTATCCATAAAGAAGCTAGATCCGAACCTTTAAAAGGTCATTTGGGATTACTTCTATTTTTTTAACATTTTAATTTTAATTTTCATTTTCTTTGAATATATTTTATTTAAAATAGACCAAATAGATAGAAATATTTACAATGATAATTTACAATAAGTCATCCATAGAGAAACTAGACTCAAATACTTAAGAGGTCATTTGGGATCACTTTTATTTTTTACTTTTATTTTATTTTATTTTTATTTTATTTTGTATATATTTTGGTGAAAATAAAATATGTTTGATAAAATATTTATTTTAAAAGCATTTAAAAAATATTTTAGGTACTTTAAAAATAACGTGATTTATTTTTAAACTAAAAAATAAACACACTTAAAAATACACTAAAAAGACATTTTTAAAATATTATAAAAATAAAAAAAACAAAAATAAAATTGATTATAAATAGGCCCTAAAATATTTGAAGAAGTATTTCATAAAATGGTTTGGTTTTACACCCTTTCCAGTAATGCTTCTCAAAACTTAAAGCATTATTGATACTAACTTGTCAATGCATTAAAGTTAAAAGATGATGTATATGTTTGGTTTATTATATATAGATTAGTCACTAAAACTTTTTTAAGCTAATCCATAATAAAGTTTAAATCTACTTGTACCTACCTTCATGGTATAAAATCAAACGAAAAGTAAACAACTCTATGAATCTTAATCTACCATATCCATATGTTTATTATGTTTTCTGATTGAAAGTTTTCCACCTCTATTTAATTGTAAGCTTTTAATTCATGATTTTTAATGATATTTTTATATCATTAAAGAAATAAACAAATAATTGATAATGAGAAAATAACTATCCTTATTTATGATAAAGTTTCTATCTATAATTTCACGTATATTTGATTAAAGAATATTTAAGTGGTTACCTAATAATGATGAAAACTTCAAAGACCAAATGATTAGAATATTGTTGTCTATGTTAAAGACCTATTTATTAAAAAAAAATTAATAGCATACCACATCCTTGATCTACAAAAAAATATTCACCATATTGATAAAATATATTTGGGCTATAGTTGTCACTACATAGTGACTTCATTGAAACTTTTAATCTTACTCAATCCATGTAATCATATTTACCATCTAAAATCTATTCTTGAAAATTAGGAGACTCACTTTGATTAGTTACATAGTCATTTGAATAATATAAGTTTCAAATCTCATGCTTATAATGATAATAATGAAGGTGCACTCTAACTTCATGCTTCTAAGAGTTAAAGAGGAGCTCATGGCAAATAAATAAATTAAAGAATTATAATTATTTTAAGAAGACTTGAATGCCTTGTGCATAACTACTAACATTCCAAAAAATAATTTGATTTATGCAGGTTGAGGATATTAGTTAGTGAGTATTCTTATGCATAGAATTTATGATATGGCTAACTTTAGGGAACTTTAAGAAGATGCATACTAATTTTTACAAGCTGTATCTATTGTTAAAAATTTTTTCTATTATAGTTCTTGAATTCTTATAAATTTTGACCAATCTTTAATCATCAATATCGATTATCTAGAGAATAGCCATCATTGACCTTTTTTCCTCATTTGTGGTCAGCATATGTTATCTTAGTCATGATTAACAATTTTAATGAATGGATTTCTAATAAATACCTTCCAAAATTAATGTATGTTATGGTGATGATTTTCTTAGGAATTGCATCATTTGTCAATGATCATATTGATGGAGATTTTTGATAATAAAATTCACATCTTAAGAAACAAGCTAATGAACTTTTTCAAGATAAAGAAAATTAATGTAAAATTTACTTTTATACATCATCCAAATATCATAGAATAAGTTAATGAAGCAAATAAACTTTTTTACAATATGCCCTAAAAAGTTACAAACAAAAATTACAAGAATCACAGTAAATACAAATAATCACTTTGTTGTGATGATAATAGAATAATACGTGACAAACTAATGTAGTTGGATAATCTACTTATACATACTTAGAATAATAGAAAAGGGAGAGCCAAATTCTTCTAAATAAAAATATAATTTATATAGTAAAGTGTAAGTTTTGTTTAGAAAATTGGATAGCTTGTATTGGGTTATGAAACTTAGCTTATAAAATTTATAAAAATATATAATAAAAAAATATCCTAAAGTTAAATGGAGCTATTACACCATAATAACAACATGAGAAAGTTTAAATATAACACCATATATTAATAAAATGATATCATTTACTTATTGATGCATGACACCAACAAAAGTGAAAATAAAAGCAATAATCATTTGTTGAAAACTTAGAAAATAAATCTCTATTCTATTGTAACAAAAAGAACCAAAGCCGAATAACACATCATAAAGTAAATATAACAATCAATTTTGAATCTTGAGCACATTTAAAATAATCTCACCTTAAGCATCAAAGGGATTGCACATCAAGACAATTTAATTATATCCTTCTTACATTAAGTGGCTAAAGTGTTGTGAACTTTCACATCACCTAAGTACGAGTAAGGGTTACTGCATATTAGGTTTAACTCCTATGATCTTTATGGTTTTTTTGTTAGTTTATGATCAATGTTCCCACCCATGCAATAGGGTTGTACCAATTCACAACATCACCAGATTTATGATCTTGTGCATCAAACAAGATTATTGGATCATTAGTGGCACTAAAGGCATTAGCGAGTGTTTAGGGGAAATGCCCTTAAGTGGGGTCTAGGGAGGTAGCCTCAATGGAAAAGTCTGGGGAGTAATTGATTTAGCACATCTAAGGTAGAGAAGAAAGAATCGACCCAATCAAAAGATCCCAAGCTAAAGCCCAATAAAGAGCCCATATTCTAAAACATCTTAAATCTATTTTAATTTTAATATTTTTTACCTTTTAATCTCTCATCTTGAAGCTTGTATGACTGGCCATGATATGAAGAGGATATTAAAAATTAGTGGTTGAAACACTTTCTTCAAAAATAGCTACCAACCCCTCTTTTCCCGCAATTTTTTCCTCCAGTTTTTCCCTACAAAAGTGATAGCCTTAACATCATGTAATTCCTATAAAGATAGGCTGAAATACTTTTTAACTTCAATTACTGAATGAAATATTTTGAGTGAAGTATTGCTCTTTTCTCTAGCTTCATGCTTAGTGGCTAAAGTTTTCTTTTTCTTTGGTGAGATTAGGTGGTTATCTTTTGAACCACTTTATATTTAGTTTTTACTTAATTAATATTTTTCTTTAAATTTACTTATGTCTTTCTCTGCATCCATATCTTCCACTAAGATTAGCCATCACCCATTCTAAGCTTCACATCCACTCCAAAGCCCCACTTAAAAGCTCTTGGCCAAACTAGGCAAAATCAAGACCTAGTCTCGTTTCTTATCCCTCGACACCATTATAAACTCCACCAAAATTAACCACCTACTCCAGATAATTAGTATACATATTAAGGTACTCATACATATTTAATTATAGCCATTTACTCCACCTAAAATCTTGTTCTTTAATAGATCTTTCAAATCAATCCAAATTAGCTCAATTTGAGCTAATCTTGAATGTACCATACTAAAGCCCTAAACATATCACCAAACACTCCAGATTTCATCTATATACATTAAAATAAAGATCCATATCATTTTATACTACTTAATCTCAATTAAAGGTACCACCATCAAATCTAGGAAGAAGTAGAATTTTGTTAAGATTTTTTTTAACAACAGGATTTTTGTATGGTTAACTTGCCTCCAAGAAGCTTATGAGTTACTTTAACAAATTTGAGGTTAGCTATTTCCTTTTTATGATAATTTTACTTTGTATTAATTTCTTGGATATTTGACATGTTTCTTGCAAATCTATGGTGCTAGTATAAAATCTAAGTTTGTGAATTCCACCATCAAACCTAACTAATATCCGTTGTGTGTACTTATCTAAAATATTTTCTTGACTGAAAACCTTGGTAAAGGAGTGACCCACTTTGAGAAAATTGAATCCTACTTCGATTCAAATAGAACTTTATGTAGCCTTTTTTTTTCTATGTTAGTTGTTTATGATAAAACTAGTTATTTATTTATCAAAACATTAAATAATTTGCTATCTCAAGGACTTCAGGCTTTTTAGTTCTAAGAATTTTAGTTTCATTTAAAATTG
Organism: Cymbidium sinense; assembly: GCA_021442155.1. Lineage (NCBI taxonomy): Eukaryota > Viridiplantae > Streptophyta > Magnoliopsida > Asparagales > Orchidaceae > Cymbidium > Cymbidium sinense. The sequence goes on from JAKCPB010000638.1 coordinate 227,778, forward strand.
CATGCATAAGAATATATGTGCATAGATGTTGGTGTTTTAAAGGCTAAAAAAAAACTTTGATAGAAGGGCCTAAACTGCCTAAGGAGAGTTTAGGACATAAGTGGTCTTTATACCCCATTTAAGTAAATAAATTTGAGTAAACTATAGAAGTATCACTTATGTTGAGCACATTCTAAGCATTTCTCCTTGAAACCTTCAAACCTGCAAGAATAAAGAATATTTGTATCTATATTTATAGATTGGGGTCAAGCTTAGCCATAAAAATATCTTTTGCTAATAAGATTCAAGTGTAATATATGAAAAATATGATCACCATATATACATACGGGGCAACAATAAATTTGAGAAAGGCAATTGATTACCCTAGGGTAATCTATTGGAAATTGATTTGAGTCCCCGAGCTTTCTTCCTAACTTAACCATCGTATACCAAAAGGCATTTCCCTTTTATTGGATAGTCCAACCTTGTGGTTAGTAGACTACTCCCTTTGGATTGGTAAATCTGAGTTTGGTCTAGGCCTCCATGGCCCTTATTCAGTACAAGTTCATCACAAACCTATGGGATCCATCATAATCAAAACAAACAAACCTAAAAATAAAATCAATCTTGATTATCTTGGAGCAGTCTACTAACCTAAAAAAAAGAAATGTCTAAAATAATAACAATAACAAAAAAATAAAAAAAATAATAATTCATCTTTAGTCATGTGAAATATATATGCATTAATAATTAAATAAATAAATAAATAAGTATATATATAGTTTTTAATACCCTTTTTTTAAATAAGTAAGTGTAAGCAGTTGGGTGATTTATCCTCTCTTATGGAGACAAACCTAATACCCTTTTTTGCCTTAGATTTATATTGTGCTTTTAGTCCTCGCCAAAGCTCCCTAGATTTATATTATGAGGTTGATTCTCCCTTCTATGCCCGTAAGCATAAATTCTCACCTCCTAGGCATTTACATAACCTTATATTATAGAATTGTAAGCCCTAAACTTCTAATAAAAATTTAACTCAAATAAATAATTCAATTTCGAAAATATAAAGCCCAACCATAAGATAGTTTGAGATTGTTCACTAAGTTTCCTAGCATCATGAGCATCTCCCACTTATCTTCATTTGGCTTTGATAATAACTCTCTCTCTTTGATCAACCCACCCCATTTGATCTTTCAAAATAAACTAATCGATTGATAGAATGTTTGGAGACAACGATCATTTACCTTAATCGAGAGTATTCCTAAGAGATCTCTTTCCTTAAGATGTAATTAACTTTGGGGGCTTGCCCTTGTAGGGAACTTAATTAACCCGATTTAAAATAAACCTTACTTTACTTTTTCCATGTAAAGTAGGGAAGAATCTTTGGTACACATGCAAACCCATTGTCTTTAAGAGTCCTTGTTGAGGTGATTAGGTCCAATATAGGGTGATGACTTCTATCTTTCGAGATAAGACACCTCTCCTCAATGCCGTACCTGATCACCCTTAAAAAAAACATCTACGGATCTACGTGGTGTCAAAAATGCATCAAAGAAGAAGTATATTTTGATCTTCATTTTATTCCACATAGAGTGAAGATGGAAGTATATTTTATTATTTAGAAATTATAAAAATTTCACCACACATACACATGCGAAAGATGGGTTAGGACCAGCAAACCTTCTCAATAATAATAACAACAACAACAACAACAATAATAACAACAAGCCTTTATCCAACTAAGTGGGGTTGGCTATATGAATCCAAGATGTCAACCATAACCTCTCCACACGAGACACGTGGATCAGCCGTGTGGGCCCCACAACTCGTGTTCTTCAATTCGAGGCATCCTATGGATGACATTTTTGGAGTCTATCTCTGAGTTCTGCGGCATCAATGCTAACATAAATTAAAAAAAGGAAATAAAATGAGTGGCATCAACAGATGGTTTAACACGATGACTTTCCAAGATGTCAACCATCATAAATCATAGTAGCGCTTAAGCGGAGCCCTCATGGGATGCGGTGTCTTGTGCATGTGCACATGGAGATTCTCCATAATTTATGCTCATGAGGAACCCGTTCGTACCATAATAAGGTTTCAAACTAGCTGAAATCAAAGATACGGGTCCGCCAGGTCTTTGTTGCACATTCCATCGTATGCGGAGATCTTTTCAGATTGGGGTCATAATGAAGAATTGGATGATTGTGTACGAAGTTATGACGATTTCCGTGTGGCCTCCACACGAGACATGCGGATTAGCCGTGTGGGCCCCACGGCTCATATTTTTTAGTCCGAGGCATCCCTTCGATGATGATTTCAGAGTTAATCTCTGAATTCTCTGGTGTCAATGGCTAAATAAAATAAAAATAAAAGGAAATAAAATGGGCAGCATCAATAGATGGTTTTAACATGACGACTTCCCAAGAGGTCACCCATTATTGTACTTCTCTCGCCCAAACATGCTTAATTGAAGAGTTATCATGGAATCTGGTGTGCTGGTGTGGTCGAGCTCGCAGGAGATTTGCAACAAATTATGCTCATTTGAAACCCGTCCGTGCTGCGGTAAGGATTTGAAATAGCCAAAATTGGAGATACGAGTCCCACCAAATGCACTTGCGGCTAATCTGTGCATCGTGTGCCCTGTGGAGATCTTTCCGGATTGGGGTCACAATGGTGAATCAGACGATCGTGAGCGAAGTTATGACAATTTCTTTGTGGCCTCCGCACGAGACACGCGGATCTGCCGTGTGGGCCTCACGACTCATGTTTTTCAGTCCGAGGCATCCCATCGATGAAATTTTGGAGTCGATTCTCTCCCCCCCCTCCTCATCTAGAAGTTTGTTGGCTTGAATCTCACTCTTTTTGCATCTATACTTTTTACTTTTTTTAATCTATTGTATTTTTTTCTCTTATATTTCTCTTCAAATTTTAAAATCATCTCATGTCACTCAAATTAGTCACCCAAGACCACATCAAAAATTTAACTTGGTTAGTGGACACGCTAGACCTTAAGATCCATGATAATGAAGTAAAAACTACATAAATGTTAGAAAAGAGTAAAGCTCAAATGCTTAAACTCAAAGAACAAATGCAAACCATAATCAATTGCTAAATATTAGAAATTCGACTGCCCCACCAATATTTAATCTTGAAGAAGAGAAAACCTACTTAGATCTAGTGTATTAACATCCAATTAGAAGACCACCAACCCATAAAAAATAGGAAGGAGAAATAACAACTATCACAAAAATATTGATGATTTTAATGACCCATCTCAAAGAATTAAAATTAAAGCACCTATTTATGAAGTCATTCATGGCTCAAACAAATTCATAGATTGGTTGGTTCAAATGGATGAATTTTTTGATTAGCATGGAATGGATGATTACCAAAGAATAACTGTTGCTAAGATAAAATTAGTTGGGCAAGCTAAACCTTATTGGATCAATACACTTACTAAAGAACAAAGGCTAGGTTGACCAACCTAATATAAGTAGAAATGAAGAAGATGCTTAGAGCTAAATATTATCCAATTCTTCATGATAAAAAATTGTATAGTCAACTACTTACTTTAAGACAAGATAATCTTCATGTAACTTAATTCTTAAATACTTTTTAAGGCCTAGTTTCCAGAATTGAATGTACTAATAATGATTGACAACTTGCTAACAAATTTGTCATTGGAACAAAATTGAAATTAGAAATGAAGTTGAATTATTTGACCATCAAAACTTGGAGGAAGTCTTTCATTATGCTTTATTAGTTGAATATCAAACGAAATCCACTAATGTCTAAGGATCAAACAGTTAAATTTAAGCTAATCCAACTCATAGGTCTTCCATTAGACCCACCCAAACCATTAACATAACTCCACCCAAAGTTTCCACTAATGGGAGCTTCAAGAACTCTAAAGATATAATACGTTTTAAATGCTATAAGAAAGCACATATGATGAAAAATCAGTGCAAAGCGTAAATCTTATTTTAGAATAGACTGAGGAACCAATAATTGATGACTTAGAAGATGTTTATGATGACACCCCACTGTCTGATGAAAAACTTATAGATGAACCTCACATCGATGTGATGAGATGCCATGCCATATAATAGCTAGGAATGAGGATGAAGATTGGAGAAGGAAAAATATTTTTTAGCATATATATTGTATGTAAAGAAAAAAAAAATGTAGGTTAGTCATAGATGGTAGAAGTGCAATGAACATTATTTCAACTCACATAATTACTAGAGCCAACTTAAAAATTGAGCCTCACCCATAGCCTTTTCACATTAGTTGGGTCAACCATACCTCTCTCCCCATTACTAGTAGATGTTTAGTTCCCATCAAGATTGGTAGTTACAGATCAAATTTGGTGTGAAGTTCTCCCTATGGATATTGCTCATATTTAATTGGGACAACCTTGGTTATATGATTTGAATGTAGTTCAGTATGGTAGGAAAAACACTTATATTTTTAAACATAATAACAAGACCATCAAACTTCTACATGTCAAGCCTTTAGAGAAAACACCACCTATAGCACTCCCATAAATCCAATTTTGACATTCTACCAAAATTCACTATTAAGAAAGGAGCAAAATGTTAATTAATTATGATTAAAAACCCTATTAATAAAAATAATTCTATTATTTTTAATCAAAATCCTAGCCAACCTACTTTGTCTTCTTCATTAACCTTGGAGATGAAGACTATAGGACATGAGAGTTTAGAAAGAGTTTTTTATCAAATAATTTTTTATATTTTGAGAAATCACCCTAGATAGTAATAAAAATCACATACCTGACCAGATTACAACCATTATTTTTGAATTTAGTGATGTAGTTCTAGATGAACTTCATGATAAATTACCTCTTCTTAGAACCATCCAGCATATTATTGACTTAATTCTTGGCTCCCAACTTCCCAACCTTCCACATTAAAGGATGAATCTTATTGAATATACTGAAATTAAGAGGGATGTTGAGGAGTTACTTACGAAGGGATTTATATAAAAAAGCCTTAGTCCCTGTGCAGTCCCTGCTTTTATAACCCCTAAAAATGATGGAACATGGTGAATGTGTGTAAGTAGTTGGGCCATTAACAAGATTACAATAAAGTATATATTTTCTATTCTTTGATTAGGTGATATGTTATATTTAGTTTCTGAGGCTAATATTTTCTCCAAATTTGATTTGAAAAGTGGGTATCACCAAATCAAAATCTGATCAAGAGATGAAAGAAAAATTACTTTTAAAACCCTAGATGGGCTTTATGAGTGGTTAGTTATGTCATTTGGACTCTCAAATGCCCCTGGCACTTTCATGAGACTAATGAATGCAATCTTTAAGGATTGTATAAGGAAATTCTTAGTTGTATATTTTGATGATATTTTGATTTTTAGCCTAAACAAAGTAATTCACTTACAACATCTTAGAGAAGTTTTAGAAACTCTTAAGAAAGAAAAGTTATATGTTAATTTAAAAAAAATATTTCCTTCTATAAATTGAGGTGATTTCTTTAGTATTCTTTATTTTCACAAGTGGCATAAAACTTGACCTACCAAAGTAAAAGCGATCTTAGATTGTCCAACTCCTAAGAGTTTCACAGATGTTAAGCGTTTTCTTGGTTTAGCAACTTTTTATAGGTGATTCATAAAATTTTTTGGCACCATTATAGATCTAATAACTAACCTACTAAAGCTAGATAAATTTTGTTGGACCCCATGTGCTCAAAAAGCCTTAGATCATATTATAATTATGATGACTTTTTGCCACTATTTTTAAGCTTCCTGATTTCTCCAAAATTTTTGAAGTGACTTATGATGCATCTGGAGTTGGAATTGGTGGAATATTAAGTCAAAAATTCACCCTATAACTTTCTTTAGTGAAAAATTAAATGTGGCAAAATAATGATATTCAACATATGATAGAGAGTTTTTTTGTTATCATTCAATCCCTAAGACATTTACATCATTACCTTTTGCATAAGAAGATTGTTCTTAACTCATACCATCACGCTCTCAAGTTCATAAACACCGAACAAAAGTTAAGTCATAGACATGCTAAGTAGATTGAATTTCTTCAAGATTATTCTTTTGTCCTTAAACATAAGCTTGGAATTAAAAACAAGCCTACTAATGCCATATCAAGAGTAACATTAACTATATATTCTTTAGAGCTTAAAGTTTTAAGTTTTGAATTAATTTGAGATGAGTATGCAGTTTGTCCTAATTTTCATTTAATCTATACTGAGTACTTAGACAAACTGATAACTGTAAAGGGAATATATTTTATTATTAATGGGTATTTTTATGAAGAAAAATAACTTTGCATCCCTAGATCTTCTCTTAGAGAGTTTTTGATGGCTGAATTACATTTTGAAAAAATTGCTAATCATTTTAGAAAAGATAAGACAATTGGTTTAATGGAAAATTATGCTTTTTGGCTATCTCTTAAGAGGGATGTTCAAAAGCTTGTGACCCAAATGTCTAACATGTAAACAAGTTAAAGCCATTAAATAAATTCTAATCAATATAGTGCTTTACTTATTCCTTATTGTCCTTGGAAAGATTATCGATGGATTATATCTTAGGATTTCCATGCACAACTCAAGAAACTGATAGTATTTTTGTGATAGTTGATAGGTTCTATAAGATGTCCCATCATTTTACCTTGCTTTATAACTATTGATGCCTCTCATATTGCTAAACTATTCCTTACGGAAATTATGAGTCTACATGGCCTTCCCTCAATCATAGTATTCGATCATAATGTTAGATTTATTTCTTACTTTTGGAAGACTTTATGGAAATTACTTGGCACTAAATTGAAATTCTCATATGCTTTCGACCATCAAATTGATGTGCAAACTGAAGTAGTAAATCAATCCTTAGAAAACATACTTAGTTGTCTAGTAGAAAAAAAGTTTAGTTAATCAAGATTTACATTTGACAACAGTTGAATTTGCATATAACAACACCATCTCGAGAATAACTAAAACTTCACCTTTTGAAATAGTTTATGGTCATAATTCTGGAAGGTCAATTGATGTAGCAAACATCCCATGTCATGCATTTTCTAATTTAGCATTCTCATCTGCTAAGGACTTTCAAAGCCTCCATGATAATATAAGATAATAAATTACCTTAAGTATAGATAAATATAATTTTAGTGTAAATCATAATCGATCAACAAAAGAATTTAAAGAAGGTGACCATGTTTTGATTCACATTCATCCTGAGTGATACCACATCACCAAATTCAAGATATTACTTGTAAGAGCCTATGACCCAATCAAACTACTTAAAAAGATTGGATCTAATGTATATCACCTTGATTTTTTTGCTATAATGCAAATTCATCCAGTTATTAATATTGAAGATATTCTATCATATGAGGAAGTTAGTAAGCCTTCACTTGTTTAGTCTAACTCTTTAGTAGGAGACATAGTTCCCCACCTATAGATTCCATCATATTTAGAAGTTGGTTATATCATTACTAAAGAGATGCCCATCGATTCAATTAATGAGCCTAAATTTCTAGTTTGTTGGAAGAATAAACAATCTACTAATGATGCTTGGCTGGCCCAGACTGACTTGGAAACCTTGGCCTCACAACTAGTGGAAGACTTTTTAGATTTCAACTCTACATATCAAAGTTCAATTAATCCTAGGAGAGTTGATGTAGCACATCATGAAGAAAGTTAAATTAAAGGCCAATTATAAGAGCAAAGACTAAAGCCCAAGAAAGAGAAGAACAAATTGGCCCAACCATAGGAGCCCAAGATAAAGCCAAATAAAGATCCCATATTTTAGAACATCTTAATTGGATTTTAATTTTAATATTTTTTTATATTTTAATCTCTAATATAGAAGCTTGTCCCATCCATGACATGATGAAAATATTAAAATAAAGTGGTTGAACACTTTCTTCATAAATTGCCATCAACCCCTCTATTCCCTTGATTTTTCCTTTCACTTTTTCCCTCCAAAAGTGATAGCCCAAAGATCATATAATGCCTGTAAATATATGCTAAAATGTTTTGTAACTTCAATTATTGAATGAAATATTTTGAGTTAATTATTATTCTTTTTTCTGGCTTGGAGCTTGGTGGCCCAAGTTTACCTTTTCTTTGGTGAGATTAGGTGGTTATCTTTTGTCCCCCTTTATATTTTCTTTTTCAATTGCTCAATATATTTTTTAATTTACTTAAGTCTTTCTCTATATTTTTATATTCCACTAAGATCAGCCATCACCCATTCCAAGCTCCACATCCACTCCAAAGTCCCACCTAAAGTTCTTGGCCAAAGTAGGCTAGACTAAGACCTAGTCTCATTCCCTACCCCTCGACACCATTATAAATTACACCAAACTTAATCATATACTCTAGATCATTAGTACACATATTAAGCTATTGATACATATTTAATTATAGCCATTTACCCCCACCTAAAACATTATTCTTTATGAGATCTTTCAATTTAGCCCAAACTAGCTCAATCCGAGCTAGTCTTGAAAGTTCCACTAGAGGACCATACTAAACCCCACAACATCTCACCAAAAACACTAGATCTCATATTTATACATTAAATTAAATGCCCATAGCATTTTATACCACTTAATCTCACTAAAAGCTTAACCACCACCACCACTACTGGTAGGCCCAAACTTAATGTAATAGTTTATACAATAATTATAAGAAAGGTTTTGGGCTACTTATGTTGCTTTAAAGCCCACTTCTTCATCTACCTCCCTAGCAATTAAAATCCATCCATCTTCTATATAAGGAAAGATGGATGGCTTTAATTATACACTTTGGAAATTCAAGATTAGTGTAATCTTGGACTTTTATGAGTTACTTGATAATGTTATTGAATTAGATTTTAAACCAAGAAACATTCCTAATTCAAAGAATGAAGGTACATTTCTTCCTCCAAATTTTGCATTTCTAAGAGCCAAGAAATGTATAAATGCAAATGCACTATGTGCTCTTATCATAATTGAACCAGATTTTGTGCTCACCTTAATCCAACATACCACAAAAGCTTCTTATGCTTGGTCAATATGGAAAAACCAATATAAGACACACAACTAAACTCGCATTTAGAATATGGAGAATAAACAATATAGAAAGATTGGTAGAAGGGGTAGATGGAAAATAGTTTATTACATGGATCAAAAATTTGTGTAATTAAATGACAATATTGGCATATGAAAGTCAATAGAAGAATTAGCAAGAAGATGTATCTGAGTGCTTTCTCTAAAACATAATGGTTTGATAATAGCTTTAAATGATCAAATTTGAATTCCCATATTAACATTCAAAGAATTCTCTACCTTATTATTAAAAGAAGAATATTACACTCGCTGTGAAGATTAAAGGTACTTCAAATTAGAAACAAAAGGTAAAGTGGAAGAGATATTAAGGTTCATGCCATTACTACAACAAGAAGAGGCTTGTAATTAAACAATGTTAGAAAATATCATTAATGAAAGAATGGAAACTTGATGCATAGTTGGAAGGAGAAGGCCAACAATGCTAAGGTAGAATTAGAACTATTCATTACATATGATGGAACATGCTCCACAACAAAGGTTACACTATACCAACTTGCCACATGACAAACATGAAGGATTGGTATGTTACTCTTAAGCCTCTTAAAAAACCATTAAATGTTATGGTTGACATTAATCAAGATGTCTTGTGGAAGGAACTGAATCAATCTCAATCTTGATTGATAAAAATTTATTACAAGAGTTACCTAATGCAGTATATGTTCTTGAAATAAAAAAAAAACTTATTCCATAATTGATAAAAATTTGGAAGTTCATTTCAAAAGAATTAATGCAAAGATAATAGATTCCAATAAATAGCTAATATATAAAAGTGTTAGACACGGTAACCTTTATGAAGGTAATGCTTTGACAGTTCAAACAAATGTATCATTCAGTACTTTATTGAAAGAGCAACTTGGACACATCTTCTACATAGTGATGAAGGAGATGTATAAAAAAATGATGCTTATAGATATACCATTGATTTCTAATGCACAAGAATATTGTGAAGCTTATTTAAAGGGAAAGCAACATCATGATGCATTTCCACAGAAGTCATTATACATAGCAAAGACTCTTATTGAATTAGTGCATGCAGACCTTTGTGCTAAGATGTCTACACTTGCTTTGGGAGGATCTCTCAACTTTATGTTATTAGTAGATAATTATAGTAGAAAGATGTGGGTATATTTCGTTTGGGATATGGCTGAAGCTTTTACCAAAATTATATTATGGAATAAACTTGTTGAAAATGAGAAAAGAGAGCATCTAAAATGTTACATATTGATCAAGGAGGTGAATTCACTTCAAAAGCATTCAACACCTATTATGGAAAATATGAGATTAGAAGTTAGCACACAGTACCATATTCATCTCAAAAAAAATATAGTGGCACAGTGCTTGCTGAAAGGAAAAGGCATGCCCAATACATTTTGGCTTGAAGCAATCAACACAAATGCATACACCCTGATTCAATATTACACAAAAGTTGTTAATAGAATGACTCACCAATAGGGTTAGGTAAGACAACATTTGTATCTCATTTAAGAACATTTTGATGTGAATGTTTTGTACATGTACCTAATGAGAATAAGAAGAGGCTTATTGATAAGGGTGGAAAGTGTAACTTCTTGAGATATGGTGAAGAGTCAATGGTGTATAGACTCTTTGATAAAGAAGCTAAGAAGATATTCACAAGCTGAGATGTGGTATCTAATGAAAGGCCAATCTCAGTGGTAGATGTAACCACTTCATAATCAACTGAAGAAATTAACCACCAAGTGCCAACCCCAAAGCAACATGCAAAAGAGATTTTTTTTTTTATGATGAAATAGGTGTCATCCACTCTATTGAACCTCATAGGAAGTCATAACCAAAGTGTGTTCAACAACACTTTGATGACAAAAATCCAACAGTTGTGGAGTCAAGTCTAAATTAATATAGACCTTGAAGATCAAACATAATAGAGGAGCAACTCCATTTAAGAAATAATTTGGTGAATATAGCATTCATGCCTAATGTCATCAAGACCATAAAAGAACTTTCAACACTTGATGAAGTTCTAGTAAAACCAAAATAGAAGCCATCCATGTAAGGAAAGTATAATAACATCTTACAAAATGAGACATCGGATATTATTGACAAACCTCCAATAGGTAAGAGAATTTATACCAAATGGATTTGTAAGGTAAAATTTAATGTAGATGACACTTGTAGACATATAAAGATCGTATGGTTGCACATGTTTTCTCTTATTTTGAGGGATTTGATGTTGGAGATACATTCACACCAACAATAAGAATGACCATAATTTGGTTATTTCTTGTTGTTGCAAACTGCACAAAAATGTCGATAACTTCAATTGGATGTCAAATAAACTTTTTTGAATGGGATTCATAAAGTAGAACTTTGCATTGCTCGAGCACTAGGGTTTGAGCTAGAAAATTTAGAAAATAAAGTATGCAAATTAAAAAAAATGCTTTATATGGCCTAGAAAAAGCTCATCATGCTTAGTACGAAAAAATGATGACTTCTTTTAGAAGTGTGGTTTTCATAGAAGTTATTTAGATGCAACTTTATCTATGTTCCATGAAAAAATGCATCTAATCATAACTTTATATAAAGATGACATTGTATTAACATGAGATCATGAAGACAAGATTAAAGAAACTCAATAGTGATTGAATAAGGAGTTCAAAATGATAGATTTAGGACTCCACTACTACTTGGGAATTGAAGCATGGTAAGAACCTGGGAAAATATTTATCTCACAATAATGATATGGTAGTAAGATATTGAAAGTATTTATGATGTATGAGTACAAGCCTATAATTACACCTATGGAGATGAATGTGAGAATCTCCATGGACAATCCTTCTCCTCTAGCAGATATCAACAAGTATCAAGATTAATTAGAAGGCTTGTTTTTCTTCGTAACACTAGACTCAACATAAGTTATGCTATTGATATTTTTAGTAGGTTCATTGCTAAGCCTTGATAAAACCATTAACAAGTATAAATGAGAATAGTCAAATACATAAGAAAAACATTAAAATATCCAATCACATTTCATTCTAGAGACACCTTGATTGGGTTTTGTTATTATAATTGGGTAGATGGTATAGACATATGAAAATCAATTTTTAGATATTATTTCATATTTGTTGTAGGTATATTTACTTGAATAAGCAAGAAGTAACCTACTATATCCCTTTCATCAACTAAACAAAATATTTAGTCACCTGTCTTGCAATACATAAAGCTATATGGATATAAAGAGTATTAATTGATGTTGGAACTGAGGTGAAGGAACCTTGCATCATGAAATGTAATAATCAAAGCTGCATTGTAATTGCAAGAATCTTGTGTTCCATACTAGAACCAACCATCTAACAATTTAATGACACTATGTGCATAAGCTAATTAAAGATGAAATTATAGAAATTGAGTATTATTCTTCAAAAGATAATCATGCAGGTATATTTACAAAAGTATGGTCAAGTACTCTACTCAATCAACATCTTGATGCCCTTATAATAGGTCCAAGGCAGCAGTCCATAAGAAGGTTGATATTAAGGGAGGGTGTTGGTATATGATCAATATCCACACCCCTATATAGAGTTATCACAATTCAAATCATCAAAATATTTTTGATTATGTACATCAAATGAGATAATTGGATCATTAATGGCACCAGGCATGAGAAGTGGTTTGGGGGTAGCGCCTCAAATAAGTGAGTTTTAGGGTGGAAGCCCCAACAATGGGGTTCAAGGAAATTTGTTAGGCCCTAAACCTGATGATATATTCTATACAATAATCAAAAGCTTAGTTCCAGTGGAAAAAACATTAAATGAGGTAGCCTACAATCATCATCTTTGACACATGCAAGTTGCCATCTTTAATAGCCATAAGCCACCATCTTTGGTAACCAACAATCACCATTTTTTATAGTAAGCAATGTGGACTTAAAGATAGTTGAAAATTTTAATAAATAGCCTCCATCCCTTCATCACTTTCTATGTTTAAGTTTTCTCTTAGAATGCCTTAGCTCTCTATCTCTTTTTTACAAGTCTTGGAGCCATTGAAGTTATTTTAAGGGTGCACGACTCGGGGCATCTATTTTCTTAATCAAATATAAGGTAAGTCATTTATAAGAGATTAATTATGCTAAGGCTAATCACTTAATAGTAAATCAGAGTGATATGTGTTGACCTCCACATATGTTTCATAAGTCGAGCCATGCCCACAAGTTGAATCCGACAAACTTTGGAAGTGACAGTGCGTAAATTGGAGCTCAAAATGCACTGGTTATCATCAAAAATAGTTAAAATGACCTCTGATCAATGAACATACTTTGCCATCGCATTTAGAGCATCAAAATTGATCAAAATATAAATATTGCATAATCTAAAGAGTGACCAATAAAGCAATCAAACTATTAATGTGTCATTGCGCATATTAGAGTCGGGAAGCTGCGATGATGTCCAAATGACCTTAGTTCATAAACTTGATCATGTTGTTAGCTTCAAAATATCAAAAACTATTAAATGAGACTATCCACACTCAAATTGGATGAGACTATGCAAATATCAAATGATTTGAAGTGATAATATGCAAATCAAGGCTGAAATACTCAAGACATCACCAAAATTAAACCAAATGATCTCTGATCGATGAACAAATTTTGCCAACACATTCAGAATGTTAAAACGTGTCAAAATATAAATATTGCATTATTTGATGATCAACCAATCAAACGCTTGAGTCCTCAATGCGTCTGCATGCATATCAAAGTCAAGAGGCACCGACATAAGCTAAACAACCTCCATTCATAAAATTTATTACGTCGTTATCTTTGAAACATCAAAATCTATCAAGTAAGACTGTTCACACTCAATTCGGATGAGTCTGCATGAATGTTGAGTGGTCAAAAGCGGCGACGCGTATTTTGAGCTAAAATAGACTCAATTTGACGTTGATTTGAACCACCACCATTACTTAAACGGACAAATGACGCGTATTCAAAATATCAAAATAACCTTAAATTGATATATATATATATATATATATATATATATATATATATATATATATATATATATATATATATATATATATATATATATATATATATATATATATATATATATATATATATATATATATATATATATATATTAATTATCTAATTATGTTAGTGTAAAATTCACGTTAAAGTCAATTAAATACTTAGAAAATCAATTTATAAATTAATTTAATCCCTAATCTAACACTAATAACCTAAAGCTGACCCAAGCCAAACTGCACCCCTCCATGCATGAGTCTGCTCTTCACGCACGAGGCTCCGTCCATCTTCCCTTTTTCATTTGTCCGACCACACCGTCTCCCCTTCATGCACGATAATTGATCGATGCAAGCTTCCATCCCCTCTTGTTTCCTCCTTCTTTGAACAGCTACAAGCCAACCATTCCTCCAAGGGACTTCCCGCTTTCTCCAAAGACAATAAGCTTCCCTCCTTCTCCTCATTTCAATTTTCCATTGCCTCAAGTCAAAGGTTTTTTCCTCCTCCTCCAAAACCAAAGGGCAGTTTGTTTCTCTTCTCCTTCTTCTTCCTTTTCTTCTCCTTTCCTTTCTTCTTCCTTTTCACCCAATATGAAAATTTTGTTCTTCTTTTCCCTTCTCCAAACCACAAAGACCTTCTTCGATCTTCCTTCTCCAAATCGCAATGAACTCCTCTCCGATCTTCCTTCTCCAATCCAAAATCAATTTTACCATTTTTCACTCATTTTTAGAAATCCAAAAAATCAAAACCTCCCCTCTTCCTCCTCCATTTTACTCATCCCCTCATTTCCACAAAAAATAGAAAATTTTTGCCTCTTTCCCTGACAAAACTAATCCCAATTTCACCACAATCTCTTCACTGCAATCGGAGAAGCAACACCATCATGAGGCGGGTTCTTCTTTCAGTTTTCGGCATCACACTCCTTGCATTACCTCTCTAATTTTTGCTTCACTGTAATCGAGGAAGAACACCATCATGCGACGAGTTCTTCTTTCAATTTTTGGTGTCGCCCTCCTAGCCAAACCATCATTTTCAATTTTCACTATGCCGTAACCGGAGAAGCAACACGATCATGAGGTGGGTTCTTCTTTTAGTTTTTGGCATCACCCTCCTTGTCAAACCTTCATTTCCAATTTGGCTTCACCGCAACCAGAGAAGCAACACCATCATAAGACAGATTCTTCTTTCGATTTCTAACGTCGCCTCCCATTTCTGTCCCTTTACGACCCTTCTCTTTGCCGTAACTTAAGAAGAACACCGTCATGATGCAGGTTGTTCTCTTAGTTTTTGGCATGCCTAACCACGTCTCTTTGCCGATCTTCACAATGCGTAGAAAAATAAGTCATAACATGTGGGATATGTGAATGTGAATATATATACATGCTTGTGTTTCTTTGTAGGTTTGAAGGCTTCATCGTGCTCATGATGGCGTGACGAGATGAAAAACTGGTCGCGGTGTCATAAGACACGACTTGCTATGCTCATGAGAGTGTACCGAGTTAGTTAACATTTGTTAGATGTCGCTCCCCCTAGACAAAATGCAGCCGAAATTTTGTCTAATTTTTAGACTTAGAAAAAAAATAAAATGAATACACATTGCACTGCATTTCTCTTTTTGCAGGTTTCAAACCCTGCTAATGCTCATGAGGGCATAGTGCGTGTGAAGATGGCTGTGGTTTCGTAAGACACCACTCACTCTGCTCATGAGAGCATACCGAAAAAGCCAAAATACTCCCGATGCAGCCCCCTACACGGGGATGATGCCAGGAGGCTGCCAAAATTACATCAAATATTTTGACTTAAGAAAAATGGGAGAGTAAAATGAACTGACTTAAGAACACTAAGTAAGGAAACCTATAGCTAAATCTAAAATAAAAGCATCAAACAAGAAAAAAAATAAGGGAAAGTAAAATGACATACAACAAACATGAAAGTAAAACAAGTAAAAGAAAAAAAGAAGAGAGGAAAAGCATTTACAAAACCTATTTAAGCAAGTTGAAAACCTTCCTGAAGTGTGAATTAAAATCCTTCCCCTCTTTCTTGAGTACTCTAAACTCAAGCAAGTGCTCTCTCCTAGCCTTATTTAGAGGGATTTGATGAAGTAATGAGTGAGTTCTCTTTTCTTGTAAATTCCTCAAAATTAAATAAGCTTTAATTAGAATTTGGGGAGACTAACACTAAACTCATAACAAACTCGCAATAAACTTAAAGTCTATAAATTTAATATGGAGTTAAGGATGAATCTAAATTGGGTTTAATAACTCTTATATGAATATGGAGGTGATTACTATGCTAGCTAATAAGCATGAGTAGGGCTAAAGCAATAAACACTGAAATTGATATAACTTATTAAAAGTGATGTAAATTGAACATAATCAAATTGGGAGAATTATAAAAACTCAAACAAGTAAACTGAGTGCAAGTAATATTTTAAACTACAATCTAAATCAAAATGCCTTCTTTTCCACTGGATCTGCAACTCTTTATACAAGCAGACAGAAGTCGATACTAAATCAAAATCTACAAAAATCATAGAACTTCCTTGAATCAAAAACTAAGGAATCTTATTTCTAAATTATGATTTTCAAAACTAATGAAATCACTAATTAGGTGAAATTATCTAAGCTATAAATACCTGCATGTGCTCGGGAATAGAGATTTCAAGTGCAAATTTTAATATCTGATACAAAGAATAATTAAATGAAAATACAAAATCAATCTCATAATCAAATAAAATTACCTAAATTACTAATCACCCGCATGCACCCAGACACTATGTTGAATGCTTAAATTCAAGTGTCTGAGGATGTTGCATGGGTTGCTTCTCGGTTTAGTCTTAGGACTGTGTCCGGGTTAACAAAACCTAAAAACTTATAATAAGTGTTTCAAATCAGTGAAATATTTGAAAAATTGATTCTATTAAGTGATAGTAGATCTAACCCTCTATTAGCAGTTAAACAGGGTTGATAGAATCTAAAGCTCTTAAATATATCCAAATTAATCAAATTAACTCAAATAAATATCAATCTTTAAAAAAAATTGCTCAAATGAAATCTAATCATTAAAAGCTTAAAACAAACTCAATCTATCCACCTTTTGTAACTATTTATCGGAGGTGACAAATTAAGAAAACTCTAGTGCATAAAAGTATGTCAACCAAGTGTTCTCGCTATGTTCACTCTCAATCAATCTCACGCTAGTAAGGACGTGTGGTCCTCCTAACTACATGTCTTGGCCAAGAGGCTCCAATGATGCGCACGATCAAAGTCCTGACGGTGGTTTGGCCAGTCAAGCTCCATTATATTATGATCACAACCATAGTCTGTATGCTCCCTAATGGCTCTGCCCTTTGAGTTATAAATCATGTGGTATACTTGATAGACAAACAATCCTCCCTAAGGTAGACTTAAGATTATCTCCTAGACAAACACCACCCGTGTCTACAAGATTTCTTGGATGACGTAACCCATGTGTTGCTAATAAGGATCCTTCAGCCATGTTGGGCCGACTACCTCCTCTGACTAAGTAGACTAGGGACCATGACTGCCCGGGATGACAGAACCATGAGATCTAGATCGAGCACGTCATAATTCCCCCAACCATCTGATTTAAGTTGAAATGATGAATTTCATAATCTAAATTTTAAACTACACATGTTGCTACTATACACTATGCATTTAGCGATCTAACAACTAGCCTTAATCCAAAGTTCTCTCTCACTTATTGGGAGGGGTAATTAACTATAGGGGCTTGCGCCTATAGGAAACCTAGAACCATATCTAAAGTCCTCACCAAATTAGGATGAAATCTCTAGGTAGTGTATTATCTACTATCTCATCTACCTTCTGAAAATTACACCAACACTTTAAATCACTCTCTTCATCAAGAGGTCAGTGGTAAATTTTTGGAGCCCATAAATTTCTGGTGACTCTACTGGGGACATGATTCTCTTTCCATCTTTGGCCAATCATATATGTGCTATAGTAACAATAAAATTTTTGAAAATTCAAAATAAAAAATGGCTATTTAAACATGTAATAAATTTAGATTACTATCGTATGAGACTCTATATCGAATAAATTATTGTGTAGAGTACATCTTTGTTACATTATTATTTTGTTATGTAGTGCCTCTACATTTTGAAAGTTTGGGGGTGAAATAATAATTGCTAATTACTAATCCCTATCTTTCACTTTTGTAGAATGGATCTACAAAGCACTCCTTTCACCATTCAGCTAGGGCATGATGCAAATATCTGCCTAACCAATGCCATCATCAACACAGGAGATGTTGGAGTTACAATTCAATTTGGTAGCTTGAGTTTCCTGGTTATTGTAATTGCAACTCCTGAAGTGCCCACCCATGGTACTTCATCCATGCCGGAAGGCCTCAAGTTACCGAAGCTCCTTCTAGCCATGTTCACCTCAATACCATATCGCCAAGGAGTTCTCCAGAGAACTTCAATTTTCAAAAGGCTAGGTCAATTTGAAGCTCCCATGATGAAAAGGATCGTTAGTGGACAAATTGTGTCTTTAATGCCTCGTGGTACAGTTGCTGCGCCAATTGAATATTTTGTACCCAGAAAGCATGATCATGAAGCTTCCTCATCAGGGAGAAAATTAACCAAATGATAGAGAAGAAGGAGAAATGCTGAGTTGAGGGCTCGACAGATCTCCTTTGAACGACCTAGTGAACAATACGCTAAAAGTATTCCTACCCACAACAACTTTGACAATTTAAAGTGATAAAGGAATAAATACTCTGAAGTAAAAGTCTTTGAAGAACCAACCATATCAAGCTCCACCAACATAGAGGAGACATCCTGAAACACTATCTGCCAGGATACATAAAGTTCTCAAAGTAGCCAAGGACAAAGGCCTAATGAAAAGAAGATTTCAGAGGCCTATGGTGATGGAAAATACTGAAGCTCCACCAAGAAAGTTGTCATCTCTTCTGGTAAATAGCAATCAAGCCCAGTACGCTTCATATGGTAAGCATCAGAGCATGACACTTGGATCGCATGTCCAAGAATCCACTGTCAAAAGGTCCTGATAAAAGGGTGAACAGATATGGAGGCGAAGACCCCGTAATGAAACTTTGAATAATAGAAGAGGTTTGACATTTGATACATATACTCAGAAATACACCTAAAAAATAACTCATCAAAAGTGGATACCCAAAAGAAGGGATGTCATTGATGAAAGACATGATGGTTGACACCCTGAAGAATCCTCTAGGTGATCCCATCATCGATTAGGTTCACCCCACAAGAGAAGGTTGACTTTGATCAGTCCTTTAATAGAAGAAGTATCGACATTGAACGAGATCCACCGGAAACGATCAAAAAAATTCATGTGCAAAAAAGAAAATAATGAAGAGGACACTATGGAAGTGGAAGTTGTCTATATATGGTCGAGATATAGATGAACTCTACTCGACCATCAACAACAACATGGATCAGGGGAATCTGAACTTGAATTTAATGCTTATGAAGAAGAGTCTTCATAGAAGCAAATAGAGGATGGATCTTTGATCTTTGCTAAAAATGAAGAAGAAGAAGACTAGAATGAGAAAGATATCATGGGTGTAGAAGCTATCTATATGGTTGAACCAGAAAATGATCAGCCTGGTACATACTTTTATAATCAACATTGTCCTTCATCCTTATCAATAGTTGCCCCAACAAATGCACAAGTAGAAGGGCAGTCATGTTCTTCCCTTGAAAATGAGCAAGGAGCAAAACAACAATAAGAAATAAAGAAGAGAAGAAGATTGACACCATGTGAAGAGCTATTGATAGCTAGAGAGCAAAGGGAAATGCAACGTCAAAAAGAGGTCAAAGACAAGGAGATTTTATAGCTTGGTACCAAAATGAATGATATGATGGTACAAATGAATATCATGATGGAGATATTGTAGAAGAATATCACATCAACTGTAGCACTTATTTTGTCTGCTAATTAACATTAGCTAATAATACAACTTATATAACACCAACCAATCGGTACCTCAAGCTCCTACAAGACATGCTAGCATAGGAAGTTAACCACCTTCTAAGATAATTCAAAATCTAGCTAGCACACCTAGAACGATAACATCTGCTTAGCTAAAAATAATAATCAATGAAAAGATAAAGGAAGTCATAGCCTTAGAGCAGACTGACAAGCTAGTGAGTAAGGGTCGCCCTTACCCAGCTAAATATGACCAAGTGTCATACCCGAAAGGTTACTTAGTGTCAAAATTTAATACTTTCAGTGGGCTTGGTAATCAAAAGCAACATCTAGCCCAATTTAAGGCTACTTGTGGTAACACAGGAGGGAACAATGCACTACTTTTCTGTCAATTCATTAGTAGCTTGACCTCAGCCACTTTTGAATGGTATACAGAAATGTCAAATGATTTAGTTAAAATATTTACTAAATTAGAGACTATATTTGTGAAGTGGTTCACCAGTGTAACCGAAAAAATCACAATCATTGACCTTGCCTTGCTGAAAAGGAGGAAAGATGAGTTAGTGATAAAATTCATAAGTCATTGGCGCAACCTAAGTATGAAGTGTGAGCAACAAATGGAAGAGGAACATGAGATCCAATTGCTAATGGGCAATATGGATAATAGAATGGCACCATTTCTATGCATGGCGTGATCAAATATTCGGACTTTTCGATAGGGTAAAAAAAGTTGAATCTAAGTCAAGTCTATGCATAAATGTAAAGAGAATAAACCTTCGGACTCAAGAAGAAATGAAATTCATGTTTTATAGCTCAAATGGTGAAAAGCGGATATATATGTGGATAAAGGAAAGCACCAATGTGTAATGATGATAAGGGAAAGAAGCATTCTAATGCACAACCAAAATTGGTATTAGGAGGTAATGACAAACCCAAAATTTTTTCAAGTGGTGGGGAGCATCCAAAATAAGAAATAAGAGATGATGAATGCATCCATCTCTTAAGAAAAGATGAATAAAGAATATTCCTTTAGAAGGACAAGGTGGCTAAATTATTTCAGCAAGCAAATCAAAGCGGTCTATAATTACCAAAATTAAAAGGCTAAGAAGTCGACAAGTTTGTAATCCAAATCATTCCTTATCCTGGATGATCACCATCCTATCAAAGACTGTTATGTCTTCAAAGATTGGCTAGAAAGGAAGAATCGACGAGGTGAATTTACATTATCCAATAGTATTCTAGTTAACCCTAAAAGAGAATCTATAAGGATGATTATGTCATCTTTCGTAACATCCATCAAAGATAAACAGAAGGAGAAACCAGTTCAGACTGAACAATGGCAAACAATAATCTCCAAAAAGATCGTGAAAATGCTGAAGCAACTAAATGATGTCCCTAGTGTTAAGTGGAAATCACCACTTGAATCTATATTGAACTTAAGAGAGATGTCTATACCAAGTATTTGGGCTTCTTAGCGCCATTCTGATAAAGCTACTTCATCATAACATGAGAAGCAGTCTACTAAAACTAGGCCTCATAAATAAAAGAAGCTAGATAAGAGAAAGAAGATCAAGAAGAGAACTACAACTCAAAAGATCATTAACAATTAGAAGAGTATCACCGCAAGATACCATTTAGGCTTGACTTCATGCCTAAACTTTACATTGTTGAATCAAATGAAGAAGATAATGGTGAATCTTGTCCAGTAGAGATATGTTGAATCATCTGTATGATGTCAGATATTCTTCAACATCAGTTACTCTAAAATGACAAGGGTAGTCAGACAGACTCGACCAACCCATCATAATTCTTGTCAGGAAAGCAAGAAGAGCCCGAGGAGCTAATGTCTAAATTTTATTTAATGACTCAACAAGACAATAATAGTTCAGATGAAGATCTATATTTTTTCGATGGAGAAGAGTCAGACTCATCAATATTATCACGTATGATATATATGACGTTGAAAAATGAGTCTAGCCTTTTTGACCAATCTTCCAAAATAAGAAGGAAACTTGAAGAAACTACCTCTTCAGAAGAATCTGAGCTAGATAAGTTGATTCAAGTTCAGTTGAGAAGTGGAAAAGTCTTATCACCTTCATCAAAGAAGGAAATGCAAATAAAGATAAAGGCAAACAATTAAAAGTCAATGAAGATATCATTCCAAAATCTAGATAAAGCCTAAATCAAGTGAGAAAGATAGATTATAATATTCTATCACATCTAAAAAAGATCCCTACATAATTGAGTGTGTACGAAGCTCTCTTGATGTCAAAAGACCTCCAAGAGACTTTGATACAGGTTCTTATGACCTAGAGAGTTATGAAGCTTACTTCACTGAAAAATGCATGACTGAAGCATTACAAACTCAAGATCTCCCAATAATCACATTTTCTGAGGAAGATCTTATGTTGGGAATAGCGGATCATAATCATCCTCTTTCTACTACTACAGAGAGTGATTGCATCTTGATCAACCTAATATTGATTGATCTAGGTTCTTTTATCAATCTTATGAGTCTAAAGATATTAAGAGGATTATCACTTGATATCTAACATCTTAAGAGAGATAAGTTGATGGTTCATGATTTCAATGAAAAAGGGCAAAAAACTCTGGGTTCTTTTATGCTCCCACTCAAGTTTAGGGATTTATATACAAAAGCCAAGTTTCATGTAATTGATGTCAATACATCATTTAGAGCTCTCTAGGGCCAATCGTGGCTGCATGAGTATGGCATGGTCCCATCAACTATGCATCAATGTATGAAGTATCTAAAAGATGGAGAAGAATTCAAAATTTTGGTAACCTACAACCATTCTCCATCAATGAAGCAAAGATCTATGAAGATGCAAAATATTTCATCCTAAAGAGCCTAAGCCAAGACTTGAAGTGGTAGCATCCATATTAGAACTAAAAGCAATTTCACAAAGTGAAAGAGCAGAAGTAAAGAGGAAGAAAGAAGATAATGCTGACTCTCCCTAAAGAACTCAATTCTGCACCTAAGTCAAGCAAATCAGTTCCTCATTTGGGAAGTGACACAGAAGAAGGAGAAGATATTCCTGTCAAACCTAAGGAACTTATAAGCTTTCAAGAAAGGCAGAGTATGAAATAAGTGATTCTGATTCAGACTATGATTTTGAATCTACTTATGAAAATAGAGTTCAAATGGTTGCATCAAGAAGGATAGCTCACTTGGCAGAGTCAGATGACTCACTCAAAATTATACCCATCCCTCAACAGTGCTTCAAAAAATCACTCCACTAGAGGTTCATGATATTGAAGAATTGATACTTTTTTATGTGTCATCATTGAGTGAGAGTGGCAGAACAGGAACTCTATTTTACAAATCTGAAAAGTCTCAACCTCACAACTTTGATTAGCCTACTCAACATAAAAATTCTGATAAGATTGTGCCGATAAGAATACCAATATACTATCCACAAAAATTATGAAGAATGATGCATAAGCTTGGAATTCATATTGGAACTACTAAATATAGACTCAAATTTTTAATAAGATGTGGAGCCAAAGAAGTCCTCAAGCATCGCGGAAGAAGTGATAAGTTTATCACTAAAGGTCTGGGTTCATCCCAAATCTCATCAAGATAGAGCATGTTATAATATAATAGGAGATCGAGACTCATAGTGATGAAGAAGATGATTCTCATGAAATTCTTCTTAAAATGATGAAGAAGTAGAAGCCGCACTAAGAACTCAAAGATGGTAGACAAATAGCTACTATGGATGAACTTAAAGAAATCAACCTAGGAGTTGAGGATGATCCCCGTCCAACTTTTGTCAGTGCCCTTCTGCCTGATGAGAAAGTTGAAGAGCTAAAAATGCTACTTTGTGAATTCAGGGATTGCTTTTCCTGAACATATTCTGAAATGCCAGGCTTATCTTCTGATGTAGTAATTCATAAACTAGCTATTAAACCAGATGCAATGCCTATTAAGAAAGCTCTTAGATGAATGAGATTGGAGATTGAAGAATAGGCAATTACAGAAATTAAGAAGCTGATTGAAGCAGGATTCATCCGAGAGGAGAAGTATGCAGATTGGATAGCCAACATCATCCTAGTTAGAAAGAAGAACGACCAAATCTATCTCTGCATTGACTTTCGGGACCTAAATAAGGCGTGCGCAAAAGATAACTTTTTTCTTCCAATATTAGAACTACTAGTGGACAACACTTTCAACTATGACATGTTCTCATTCATGGATGGAACATCGAGATACACCCAAATCAAAATGGCCCCTGAAGATAAAAAATATACATCATTCAGAACACCTATTGGCATTTATTGTTACACGATTATGCCCTTTGGCGTGAAAAATGCTAGAGGTATATACCAAAGAGCCATGATGTATAGTTTTGATGAGTTGATCCATCAAAAGGTGGAATGTTATGTTGATGATCTAGTGGTGAAGAGCTTAAACTATGAAAACCACTTCGAAGACTTGAGAATTGATATCTGGGGAAAAAAATAAATTTTCAATCTCAATTAATCAACTCAAACTAAAATTAACATCATCCTCACCTAAATATGTTATAAATCAAGATAAAGAATTAGCAACCCTTTAGCTGGATGTTGTATATTTTACATCATGCATAAAAAGCATCTTGCTTCACTCTTGCTTATGGAGGGCTTCCACCTTTTCTAGGGTACTCGGCTTGACCTTTGACAGCCATGGTAAAAATACACCTCCTTATTGTTGATTTTGGACCATAATCAAATTTCTCATGCATTAGGCATATGAATCCCATAGCCTGTGTCAAATCAGTTGTCCAAAAATGAAAATAATACATACTAAAATTTGCATTAGATTTAAGTCATTAATCATGCACTATATGATCTAGTCTCTTAGGGAGTGTGTTTTCGGCTAATTAAGCTTGTTGAATAGTTATATAATGTTTGATTATAATTTAAGGAATTTTATTATTAAATGAACCATCGATATAAATAATGATAATAATAATAATAATAATTATTATTATTATTATTATTATTATTATTATTATTATTATAATAGTTAATTATTATCAAGTTTGAGTTTTTGCTCTAATAGGACATCTTGTATTTATAAAGTGTTTATATTCTTTATATGCTTACATATGCATCAATATAATTAAAAAAATAGAAACATTAACTATAAGCTACAACTTTCAAGTGTTCAAGTGGGGATATCGACAATTGAGAGTAGATAGATTCAAGAAAATAGAAAAATATCTTAAATATTTAGTGTATAGAGAAGTACTTAATGCAGACTATGTATTCAAAGGAGGAAGGAATGAAGTACATGTGTGTGCTTCTAACCTAAAGGTGTTCAATCATAATATATGACTACACTATTAATGAATTTACCAAAATTGTATGACTTAGTTAGGTAAGAATCTAACTATAGGTGGTATTAGTCAAACACAAATTTAAATTGATATAGTGGATGACTAGGTTCATAAAAAAGGACTTAGTAAATAACATGAATATGAATACACTATGAATAAACTAAATCATGATGGATATCATTAGCTTATGAGATCTACTCTATTAGGCATGCATTACTAAAGGGATAAAAGTAGTACTAGCAAAAAAAATAGACCATTTTAAGTAATGATACTTATCAAATAGATGTTCTACTTATTGGAAATCTTGTCAAAAGCGCAATACCAACTCTTGAAATTGATTAACTTAAGGGAAAGTACCAACATGCATGATTTGGGTGATACAAGTTGCCAAAATGATTAAGAAAGTAATCAAAATCTTGAGATGTTGTGTAGGGTGATCTTAAATGCGTGTTCCTCACCAACTTGACACACATGCCTAAGCAACCTAATTCTGTACACAAATATTAATATGTATAGGAAGAATTAATACAATCAACCTCATGCTAGATAAGATTTAAGTCAAATTAATCAAAATAAAAATTATTATGATATTCAGGTGGACCAAATGCTACTAATCTAATGCATAAATGAATGTAGCCATAGAATGTAAAAATATTGGTATTGTATTGCGTTCTAATGAGATTTATGTTGTGATTAATATCCTCCAAATCAAATTAAACTTTGAATTTTCAAAACTAGTTTTTGGAAATTATGCTTGGAAAATTTTTAAATAATTCAAAAACATTAAATAATTATTTTAAAAATTTTAATTATCTTTTGAAATTAATATGCTGAATTAATTATTTGAAAAATGTTAATTTCAAATAGAATGCTAAGTGTAAAAGTCAAAATCACTATACATATTCATCAATTAATTAAATAATTCATTAAGATATTAGAGTGATTATAATAATTAAAAATTTATCAAAATAATTAAAATTTTTAAATTTAGCAAATTAAGCTTAAGAGGATATTCCCAAGTAATAATGATATTTTTAGAAATCATTTTATATTCTTATGATTAATCAAAAAATAAAATATCATGAACAAATCAAATAATCTTAAAAAAAAGTTAATTAAGAATATTCTTAATTTGATAAATCTCCATCTTTCTCCTCAAAAGGATTATTCTTCATCTTCTTCCTCCCTTTCATTCAAACTAAGGTAATTGGCTAACATTAGGTTAACTATCCCAATAGATTTCTCCTTAGACTCAAACTTAGAAAAATTAGGTGATAGGATATAAGGCCTTAGTTTGGCTAATCATGATTTAAATAAGGGTTCTTAAATAGATTTTAGTTAATTTTAAAAATTATGTCTACGTGAGCTAACAAAGTTTAAAGATTTTGATCCTCTCCCCTTCAATAAGGTGAGTGCAACATAACCTTCTTGAGAATTGGTTGCCTGTTCCATTAGCTTGAACAATTTTTGATTTAGAATTTTAAATGATATGTTGATGAAAAGATAAGGTAAATGAAGGAATTGGCAAGCTCTAAAGAGGTTTTTATATTGAAGGGAATGAGAAGGGGAGAGCTCTTTTTTCTTTGGCACTTCATTTTCTCTTATGGCTTGTCAAGAGCTCTCCAAGAGAAAGCACCATGGAAGTAATTTTCTTGATTATTTTTCTTGCTCCCCGTACCATAGATAAAGCTTGTATATACGGTTTAAGTGGTTAAGCAGGCCATTTTATAGTGATAATCATGTAAGGTAAATGTAATTAATAGAAAATTTTTACAATTCTTATTAGATATCATATCTTCTTTTCTCCTTTGCTTGATACATGTACATGAGAAACTACAATAGATGATTATATTAATTTTATATGAAAAATACTTGCATAAATATTTGGAAGAGTTTGATTGGATAAGATCACTCTTATCTTATCCCTATCCTTATTCTTGGTTGTATTTCTCACAACTTTAAGATTTTTTAAAGAGAATTTTAATTGAATTAACCTCTTTCTCCCTTTGCATGCCACACACAACTTGCAAGTACACTATAATGTTATATAGGTCATACTATGGAGGGATATCTTTAGGATTTTGATTTGATGAGTGTACTTCCATCACATCCATTAGGGGTGAGCCTTTTCCTTGCCACCTTAACTTCTTGAATGAATGGCATTATTTGACTACTTATTATCCAGTGCTAATGGACTAGCTTATTCTTTAGATAAGACTTTGGTCAACTTGTTTAAAAATATTTTTTCTACCAATAGCTAAGAATCGTATGCATTTCTATCAAAAGATTTATGTTGGAACTACCTTGACTCAACATACAACCACTTATACACAAACCTTTATATTAGAAGGTGATTTACAATCATAATGGATAACTACCAATACCAAATTTAATAAATGACAAATTAATTGGGTTCATATAGAAAAACTAGATAATCTCAAAAGGCCTCAGGTTCAAGATAAATAAACCCTTGAATTATATTGTGCTCGAATAATATGATTACATGACAACCTTTAAGGCATAGAACTTTTGTTAATGGTGATCTTGTAGTAGTCCATAAAAGATAATAATAAGGAATTGTTGGTAAGGTGACAAGTTCGATCCCATATGGGAAGGTTCAATTGTGGTTGAAATTGTATATGAAAAAGTAGCATATCTCTTGGTAAACAAAGATAACACCTTTCCATTCTATCATATAAATTGCCATTTCTTATAAAAATACTATTGATAATTGCATATTTTTTATGTATTAAAAACTCTATTGAAATGTTTGGGGATATTACATTTTAGTTAATTTTTATTGTTATATTATTAAATATTATTCTTATAAAATTTTTAAGAAAATGAGAAGTGAAAACCTTGTTCAATCACCTAAGCTTCTATAAGATACATTATGTTTATTTTTTTTTTGTATTATAAACCAACTTAATAGTGACCCAATCTTTTCTAATCATGAAGATTTACAAATATTTTTTATCTTATCTTGTGTTCCAACTCTTATATAGTTGCTAAAAAAAAATTGGTACATGGTAGAAAAACTAACCCCCGAATTTGCCACTAGTTTTTTCTATAGAATATCGCCTACTTCTAGATGAGTGCATACCATGATATACAGTACTAGAGTACCTTTAATAGCTAGAAGATGCCATTCTATCTCATGTGATGGATGTTATATAAGGCATACTCATATAGAAATTGCAACAAAATCTAATTTTAGATTCCCAGCTGATTAAGAGTTATATTATTACATTATGCACATTATATGCCAGATTTGTCATGATCACTTTCTCAGGAAGTTCATAGATACTGTACTAAGATTTGTTAGAGATTATTTTGAGATTGTGGCATTAGTTGGCTCTATTACTACTCCTCACATAGGTTATCCGAGGTAGCACTTGCTTTTTTCAACTGATGCAAGAGAGTTTGTCATGTCAGCCAATTAGAGTGAACTTCTTCCAGCAGTTTAAATTAACATGTAGTTGGATATTGAATTTAAAAATTTATAAATATTAATTATTGTTATTAAATATAGAGTATTTTAATTATAAATTTTAAGATAAAGAAAATTGTTATATAATTTCTCTCATTTACATTAAATAATATGAGTAAATGTTGCTTTCCTTATTATGTTGTTACTTTTTTTGTTGCACTTGAATGCTTTATAAATCAAAGTTGATGTGTTTACTTACACCCAAATTTACATGATCTTAATGTAAGTCCACTGAAATAAATTTTATTTAAAGAAATAGTAAATTTAGTATAATTATGATTTCATGATAGATGCATGTTATATAACTTCAAGTTTCTACAAAGGTAAATATTTGATTTTATCTTCAATTCCACCAAGCAAAAGATAATGTTGGTTGCACTGCAAGTAACATGTAACCTTTTATACAAGAATTTATCACAATTATTCTTATAACTATCATTAAGATCCCAATGACCATAAATGTTGCATGTTTTGGAAGTTTTTAGCATGTCATTGCTAAAATGTTTCTCTTAAGCTAATTGATTTATTCCTTCTTTTGAAATTTAATTCAAAACAAGAAAAATCACTTAGTTTTAAATAGGTTGTTATAAAATTTTCAATGACACTAGTTTTACATAACATATAACTATATATAAAGTCTTTCTTTAATTAAAATATTTCTTACTATGGCAAAAGAAAGATTCTTGCGTATATTATACAAAATCCTTAAATAATCTATTTTCATCATTCAATAAGTCAACTCAAATATAAAAATTGATAACACTTAAAGAGGCTGCCCTACTTTATTTTTTTAGAAGGAATTCCACTTGATATTAATACCTTTTAGAGTTCATCATCTAAACCTTCTTTCCTTAGTTGACCTAGTAAGTTAAGAAATAATTGAAATGTTAAGTTTGATGGGGTTGTAATACAATCCTTGGTAGTGTACAAATTTTTAATTAAGAATATGACTCAATCCAAATCACCAAAACTTTTCAATCTTCAAATTGTTGTTGTAATATTCTTAATGGTTTGTAGCTTAATGTTCTGATTGGGTCTCTGGATTGAGTCTATATCATAGAAACCCATTCAACTTAACAACAATTCAAATTAATAAAGGTTGCAATAACATCATTATCAATTTGTAACTTCATTTTGGGTTAGAAGATTGGTTCTAAGTCATCAAAACCAATTAAATAAGTTATTATAATGTCCCTTTATGGTTTGTAATTTCAACTTTTTATTGATTTTAAGATTTGACTTGGGCATTAGAACCCAAGATAGGGTTGTTATAAAATCCTCAATAGTGTGTAACCTAACATAAAAGGTGTCTCTTAACCTCAAGTATGATCTTATATAAGTCATCAATGAAGCCTTGTATTATGGTTGCATGAACACACACATCTATAAGATTATAATACACCCCTAGTGATGTGGGCTAGATATTGGCCACTTGAGGTGACTCAATTATTAGATGGGAGCTCTCCTAAGATGCATAAGTTAGCAAAGAAGGTATTTGTAAGGTTTAGATTAAAGTTGTATTGAAGATACACAATTATTTAGGGATAGCCAATACAAAATAAAATACAAAACTAAAGTTTAACACAAAAATTCCAACAACTAGAACTTCTATAGGACTTCAAATCAAACAAAAAAAATGTAGACAAAATGTTTGCATATGATCAAGAAATTTTCATGAAATTTCATTAAGGTCTACACATTTTTTTACATTAATTTCTCCAAGGTTTAGTCACTTGAAAAATTCTCTAGCTAACTTGCTAGAATGTAACTTAGAGTTGACGAAACTTAAGAAAACAATGGGTTTGAACACCAATAAACACATGGATGTGAAAAAAAAGGTTATTCACTTGATTTTATGGGATTTAGGTACACCAAATGATAAGCAAAACTAGACTAGATCTTTTAAGTTCTACATCTAATTGACCACTTCAAGGGCTTAAATTTTGGCCTTTTATTGAAGGATATTTAAGGAGAATAATTTTCATAAATAGTAGGTTTTCATCAATAACACAGCATAAAAAAAATTCTACGAAATCATCAATAGATGGTTGATTAAATTTAAGAAAAGGTGACATTGAACACTAAGAAACACTTAGATAAGAAAAATAAAAGTTTTTTATTATAATTCTAGATATTTTCAATTGATTTAATGGGAATTTAGATATTAAAAATGACAATAATAACCCGACTAGTTCTTTTTTACCTCTAGATTTGGCAAACAACTACAATGACTTAAATTTTAGCTTTTAGTGAAGGGAATATAAAGAGAATAATTTTCTTAGATATTACAAATCATCAACAACATAACACAAAAAAAACTACAAAAGACATCAACACATGATTGATTAAGCCTAAGAATATAGAGAACACCAATAAACTAGTAGATGTGAAAAGTAAAGTTTTTATTATAATTTTGAAGATATTCATTAACTTTGATGGGGGTTAGATACATAAAGTGACAATAATAACCCGGCTAGTTTTTTAGTTCTAGATATGGCCAACTACTTCAATTACTTAAATTTTGGTTTTTTAGTGAAGTGAATTTAAAGATAATAATATTCTTAGATAAAAGGATTTATCAAATATGCAACACAAAAAAAATTCTACAAAAATTATCAACTCATAAAATTAGACTATTCACCAAATTAATCTTTTTCATAGGATCACCAAATCTCTTTTAAGGTCAGATGTTCACCAAGCCCCAACAACACTGAGAATTCTTTTCCAAATTTGGATCCAAATAGCCACAAACTTTCATTCAAGTCAAAATCAAGAGTATTTACATTTAATTTCAAAATATAAAATGAAGGGAGAGGTTGACAAAGGATGGGGTGGGAGGTGGCAGCTAAAACTACTCCCAATAAGATTAAGGGGGAGCATCTTCCTAGTAAAAATGATCACCCATCTTGGGGAAGACTACCTTCTAAATTTATATTGTCCTTCTAAAAATTTCTAATATTACATGAATGTAAACATATTTGCTTACATTTAAATGAATTTAGTGCCTAAAAATATATAAGATTTGTTCATTATTGTATTATTTAGAAGCATTTATATACCATGTTTGATCATGGATTTAGGGAGTAAGTTTATAATTTTAGATTACTTTATGAATTAATAAAAAAAAAACTTTCTTTCATTTTATAAACTTAACTCATGGATTTAAAAACTATGAGGTGTTAGCTAGAAGCCCATCCAAGTGAGGTATAAGTTCAGAAAAGTTAAGATACATTTGTATTCCTTGGTGGGAGTTAATCCTAATTTTTTTCATTAGATTAGATCAAATTTTGGCTTATTCCAAAAGTACATTTAGTCATAGGGTATGAAGCATCTTGTTTCTCCTTTACTACAAGAATAAGCTATCATATCTTAGGCTTTTCTACAATCTTGTATTATTGTAATATAATTCTTATCATTTTAATAAAATGCCAATTCAAATTAAAAATATATCATACTTTAAAAAATGCATTATAATATAATAAGTCTAACTTATCTTTCAAATAATAAAGTACTTTATACTTATTTCCATTTGAAATTAAAAAAAAGTTCTACATGTCTATCATATTTGACTTCAAAATTTAGCAACATTACGTTAAGACTAAGAAATCTATAAGATCATTAGCCAATTACTTTCATTGAAAGTTTTCCTATGAGATCACATCTTTAAGAATGCAATTAACTATGAGAGCCTCCTCCTATAGAAAACAAGCAACCTAGATTAAATTAGACCTTATCTTATTTAACTTATATGAAAAAATCTTTGGTACATAGAGACTCATCAGGCTTAAAAGTCTTTATTAAGTGATTGAATCCATCAGAGAGTGACATTTCTACCTTTCAAGTAGTATATTATTTTTTGATATCATGTTTGATCACTTAAATACAAACCCCTGAAATCTACATGATAGCTTTACTTTGATATCTTTGATTAAATGTGAAGGGATAAGATTCATAAAGTATATATCTAAAGTAGACTCCCTATTAATAGAGGATTATAATACAATTAACTTATGCTTTCCACTCTTCTTCTAAAAAGGCTTTGGTTGGATCTCAAAATTTGTCTTATGTGAAGGAGTGAGTGACTATTTTTTGTTGGCTTTACAAAAAATAATTTTAATATTTTTTCATTATATTTAAAGGCATAAGTGTTTTCTCAACCAAATAAAGAACATTTAGATCTTAAATTCAAAGTCAACCTAATAAGATATGTGTTATGGTTGTATGTAAAATATCATACCAAATATGACAGACCTTTGGCTAGGATAAGAAGATGTTTGATAGATAAAAATTAAACCCTTTGATCTAGATGAAGAGGGTACTTTGCTATGTGTTTTCAATGAATAAAGCACAGTGAAAGCATCCCTAAGAGTCTAAGGGTCATATAACTTCACCTCATTCCTAATATCATACCTAATACTAATGATAAATTTATTGACTAACTAAGACTCTTGATTATTAAAATTGGTCCTAGTTATCAGATCCTTAAAAATTTTTATGCTTTAGCATATTTTCTTTATATAAGGTAATCAACTATTCAAGAAATTTCTTCTCATGATTTTTAAGATAGTATTTGTACCTAAGCATCCCCTTCATCTCTTTCAAAGTTGGGATGTGTCTACCTAGCCTCTCTTCATTAAGTAAAATTTTATTCCAATAGATCTTAACATAGCCTGGAAGTTTTATTTTAGCGAATGTGGATCTTTAATAGTCATCTATCTGATACTAATCAAGGAACTCATTTATTTGGGTAAGCCAGTCTAAGAAATTGTTTGGATCATGGAATTCATCATAAATAGGGCATCAACCTTAACCTTTTAAGCTTTTATGGTGGCCATTCTTAAAGGGATTCTTCAAAGGATATTTCCTATGGTCTATAAGTTTTCTATGATTTTCCATGAGCTCTTATCCTAATGTTTAAGAATAAATAGGCTTTGGATCTATAAGTGGGGTTTGTGAAATAATATTTAAAATCTAGAGTTAGGTGGTTAAGTTCATGATTAAGTCTTAAATATTATTGTATGCTTTCTCAATATATATGGCCAATTCATTTACCCTCCTATTCAAGTTATGCATTTGATCTTAGCTAGCATATTCAAGAGGCATGTTGTCACAAATGAGAAATGCAATATGATAATATAATTTTTTTATGATTTTAAAATACAAAATTAAACTTGTTAATTTTTTTAAATAAATGCAAATGATAAACTAAATTGAAATTTACTAGCCTTCACTAAGTACAAATAGAATTGAAACTAACAATAAGAAAGCAAGTAAACTAAAGCTTAAAGAAAATTTATATTTTACAATGTGAGTTCTCCATATTAATATAATTCAAGGTGAAGGTTTAATTAATTTATTGGATCACCTGCTCAATAATTTTTGTTTCCCTCAAGTCAAATTAGGTTAGGGTAAACTTAGGAAAATACTTGATGATGCAAGTGGAGACAACTAATAACACTAGTACATGGGTTTAAGGAATTTACTTAAACATGCAATCTACAGCTTGAATTTATTATGGAAGATAAAATATCATGAAATAAAAATGAGCAAGCCCAAGTAAAGATAATAGAATTTTTGCAAGTAAACTCTAATTTTTGCAAGCACTTTCCAATCACACTAATATTCATTGTGATTACTTTCCATATCAATCCACTTTTACATAAAATAATAATCTTGATATGTAGAGAAGGGGTGATCTAATTAGTGAATAGGGAAAATGGAGTCTCTACTAATGTGCCTAGAAGATTAAGAAAGGTCTTATTACGTTGAGACTAGTGTGGTATTTAAGTTACACAATTTGTACACTTAATGTCCTTTCTACAAAACTCCAAATCATATGAAATAAAAACCAAAAGATAAATAAAGAAGTCTACCTATGATATAAAATTTTCATGAACTTTTAAATGATGTATGTATTTTTTTTTTTGAAATTCTCTCTAGACGTGTTCACTAAATAAATTCTTCAACTGACTAGTGGGAATGTACCATAGGGTTGCTTAATCTTTGGGAAAATAGTATGGATGAACACATGTTAATAATTATATTTAAGAAAGAAAAGCATTTATACTATAACTCTATATATTTTTACTATATGTTATGGGCTTTAGGTACACAAAGTGACAATAACAACTAGACTAGGTCTTTTCAGCCCTATATGGCTGACCACTTGAAGGACCTAAATTTTGGTTTTTTGTGAGAAAAATTAATAAGATATATATTTTTTGCTTAATACAATTCATCAACAACATATCATAAAAAAATTTTAAAAATAATATCACATAAAATAATAATACTCACCAAATTAGCCTAAGTCACAAGATCAATAAATTTCTTTCTAGGCTAGATGGCCACCATGCCCAACAACATGGAGAATTCTCTTACCAACGTTGTTACAAATATCCATAATCTTTCATTCTTGTTAAAAACATAAGTTTATACAATTAATTTCAAAATGTGAAATGGATGGAGAGTTTGTGAGAGAATAGGGAGAGGGGTGTGGTTGACCATAACTACTTCTTCCAAAATAATGAGGAACTACTAGCCCCTTATTATAATTAGTTATAATTAATTAATATAATATTTTTTAATTATAATTTCATTTAAGTATGTGTAATACATACACTAAATCATCATACAAAATAATTAGTACATGTATTACATAAAATGTAACATAACAAAAGTTAACACATCAAGTCTTCAATAATCTTCATTACTTCATGCTTAATTTCTTCCCCTGGCCATCTTACTTCTTGTAATTAGACCATCATATTTCATAGTTAATTATCATGATTTAGCTCTTGTAATTAGACAACCTTGTACTTATGCTAGATGACCCAATTTTTCTTATCGATGCACAACTATGAAAATTGTTAGCCAAAATGACTAAGTCTAATCATGCTGAGTTATTGTATATTATAGAGTTAATCTTATATAACGAGATAAATTTTTTCAGTAGTTTGTGTCCATCTAATTTTAGTCTTCCAAATCAAATCAAAATCATGGTTCCACACAATTGTCTTCTCAAGATATCACCATGGGGGCTTATTTATGTAAAAAGATTTGAACTACATGAATACAATAATTTATCACTTACCTCGTAGTGAGGGACCCCAATAAAACTTTACATATTCATTGGTGATTTTCTAGTCAATTATGGGTGTTAAATTTGGAATTGTCAACCAATTCAAGTGAATGGAATCACATACCAGATTAGGAATAAGTCCTCAACTTTGGATAACATAAAAGATGAAGGGTATAGGAGAAAGCTTCTATCACCTCCGTAGAAAAGATAGAAGTGGGCACCTATTCTAAAGAGCTTCCAATCATACTAGGGGTCAATTGCTGGCGAGGCAACCACTTCAAGTTGAATAAGTGCCATGATCTAGAGACTCTTTTCTAGAGTTTTTAGATATGATTGACTATAACAAAAAAATTATGGTTGAGCTTTCAACCCAAGCTTGAATGACAACACTTGAAATGTTAAAGTTATATGGTCACAATGGATAGAGATTAGAAAACTCATTCTGAGCTTTCCTAAAGGTCTACTTACTAATATATGGTGAGGACAAGGTTCTTATCTATACTTCCTATGATTAAGGTTCTTCTTCTTGGTTCTCAAGTCTATTAAGGGCACAAGCAAGAATAGCATATCGTAGCATATAAAAGAGTCTCCTTGCAATCTCTAGTAAATTAAGTTAGTTATATAATCTATCTTTAGTATCAAAAGGCTAGATCATAAGGTTCGAACCTAGCTTTTTTCCATTCTATAAGATAAGTTCCTATGCATGAGCTACTTCTTTCTACTTCATTTATTATTGATGAGCAAAAGTAAAGTGGAATAAATAGTCTTCTTATTTCATATGGTAATTGGAAGGTTTTGAGGTCTAGCACACCTCTAGAAGCTACTTAGATGGTTTTTTATCAAGGCACATCTTTTAAGGATTTGCTACATCTACGATGAAATGTGGATCCCGTATAAGTTGGGAAGTAGAGCAATAATAATCATTATGCTAATGACCTTAGGGACACTTAGTCTTATGTTAGATGATTATTTTACTAAGCAGTCTACTTCTCATTGGCAAAGTCTAGGTACAAATAATCTTCAACTTTCAACTACAATAAGGGTCTTAGATTTAAATATATTAGTTGAGTCTAAAAATTAAAACTCAATACTTCTAAAATTAGATAATCCTTCCAATAATTATGACATATCTCATTACTATCCCATAGTTTTTGGTGGTCTTCAATTAATATCAAGAAAGTTAATATAATGTAACCTTAATTCCTTCTTAAGCACCAAAAGCCTTGATTGAACCTAACATATTATGTTGGCTTTAGGGACCCTTCAAGGGAACCCATGTAAGAGGTTCATTTATAAATCTGTATAAATTTTTCCTACATCATTAGTTTTACACTAGATAACCTTAGGTATACCACTTTCAATACTTGGGTCTAACTATTTTGCAATGGATAAAAATGTTGGGTTTAAGAAGTCAATCCACCTTGATCCCACTACTTGTATAACTTATCATGAAATTATGTGGTTTGGCATGGCAATGTTCAAAATCAATCAGAGAAATTTTACCCATGATTGAGATAAAGTTGTTTACATTTGCTTAGGCGTTAGGTGACTTCCTTACTTAGCCCATTAGAAATTGCCCTATATTCAATCTTGAGATACTCCAAGAATATTTATAAATTAAATGACCACTACTGTACTTAGATCTTGATTGTAATGCTAGAGAAGTCAATTTAGTCCAAATTAGGTCAACCTTCAGCCTAAGATGACATCTAATTACATGGACATTTTATTAACAATCCTAAAGTGGCCAATAAATATGCTTATTTATTAGAAACATTCTAATGAAAATATTACATCCCTAAACTAGCCAATTGTGTCCAAATTAATTTAACCAATTTGATGCAATTACGTCAACTTTCATAAATTAGCCTCAACCTTCAAATTAATTGAACCAAGTGGACTTGTGAACTTTCTTAAATGTTCTAAACATGAGCATCACTAGACTTAGTTGCCCTTTGGCCCAAGTTCATTTGACCAAGCAAAGTATTTATAGTTATTAAGGCAAATAAGCTTGTTTAGTTGTTGATTAAACCAAACTAATTATAATATTTGTTGACATAAAAAATGTCAATTGGACCTAACTTCATTTTTTTTCTTGAGTACTAAAATTCTCTGCTAGACTGAATCCATTAGGTTTGTCTCAATAAATCGTTAAAGAACCCATGAAGGAGGGTCACATGCAAATCTTTTTTATATTATAAGTTTGATTTTATCCAGCCCTAGAATAAATCTCTTTCATTACTTGGGTTCAATAATTCATTAGTAGATATAAGTGTTGAATTTTAAGTTATCAACCCATCATATAAATTCTATTTTATACATAATTGATCTTGAGACACTAACAATTGGCTAGGTCTTCCTCAAAGTCAATTTGAGAAATTTGACACATGGTTGAGTCAAAGATACCCACCTAGTCTTGACATACTTTAGTCCTTAAAAAGGTGTTTACATACTTTAGTCCTTAAAAAGGTGTTTCTTATAATCAACACAATTTGTTAATTTTCAAGAATACTCAACATTGGGATGTTGTTAGCATGGTTGTGAATCAAATAACCACTAAATTCCCTAAAAATATATTCTATTGACCAAAGATCAAAAAGTCAAACTGAACTAATCTCAATCAACCCTAGGCTCTCCCATATTCTATGCCATAAAAAATTTTTAATATGAACCTTGGGTCCATCAATTAAGTCAATGAAGCATAACTTAAACCAATTAACCTAATTAGACTAATATGGCTAAATTGGCCTTAACCATCAAATTAATTATACTCCTTAGGCATGTTAATTACTAAAAGTTCAATTAGGATTTATTTATAACCATAAGCTTGTACTTTGATGTAAAAATGTAGAACCAATTCAGAAAACCTATGTTACAGAGGAAGGAAGAGAATAATTTTTGTGCTTGAATGAGAATCAAAGAGTTGGTGTCTGGTATAGGGGCCTAGAGGGTAGCAACATCAAGAGGGTGGGGAGGTTCATTGAGAT
Organism: Cymbidium sinense; assembly: GCA_021442155.1. Lineage (NCBI taxonomy): Eukaryota > Viridiplantae > Streptophyta > Magnoliopsida > Asparagales > Orchidaceae > Cymbidium > Cymbidium sinense. The sequence goes on from JAKCPB010000638.1 coordinate 266,722, forward strand.
ATGAAGGTCAAACTCGAGAAAAGAATAAGATGTCCGATGTGAGACTGCAGGAGGAAGCAGTCAAGAACAGAAAAGAATTAAGAAACATCCACAATGGTTAAAAGATTTTCAAGTCAGTTAAGATTAGAATATTATTATACAAAATATTAGTAATAATTAAGAAACATAATTTTTAGGCTTGTTAGATGTGTCTGTGTTAGAATTACATATTTCTTTTCAGGAGTGTTCGATATATCATAGTTCATGAAGTCAAAAAAATTTGATATTTTAAGTAATATATATATATATATATATATATATATATATATATATATATATATATATATATATATATATGTAAGTAACTTGATAGAATTTGGTTTTAAATCCTCTGGTGTTCAAACCCATTACAATTTTATAAGCACATAGTGGATTTACATACATGACACTTAAAATTTTATATTTTACACATTTAATAACATAAATTATCATTTACATCTCTAACATCTAAAATCTTCAAGTGTGACAAACCTACAATTGAGAGACTACTAGAGTGTCGTCATAACCTCAAATCAAATTTCATCATCTTCTCTGTAAGCTCTATTTGACTCCCCGTTATTCTCTTCTCCATCATCCTCGTGCTTCAAATTCTCCTCCATTTTAGATTCTCTGCACAACCTCACTAAAATTTTTTCTTCTCTAGCCTTCCCATTCTGCATCTCTGGTCTGGAGGGCACAAGAGCAAAACCTCTTTTCATTTTCTAGCATGCCTCAGATAGAATCATCCTCTTTTTACTCTACCAGATTCACCCCTTGTAAGATGAAAGGTGATGAGAATCTCATAAAAGTTCTCTAATCTATGGTAGTTTGCATCTAGGAATTGAAAGATCCCAGAGCCCTTTCTATTTGGTTGCTTGTTTCAGAAGAGTGTTTCTAGAAAGTAATGGAGATGATATAATGGGCATGACTAGAGAGGGGAACGAACAAAATTGTGTTTGGAGGAGAGGCAATAGTTTTCTCAGTCTTTCATGTCAATCTTGACTTTGTCCGACATTGCTTGCATCTTGAAATAATGGCGTGCTTCAACAATTACCTACTCTACAATTCTTTTTGTTATATATACAACCTTTTCGCCCAACCGAATAACTTATCCATTCTTTTTGATAATTTATTCCATTACCAGATTGAAGAGTTCGGAGCAAGATCTTTGGCGTTGGAAGCTGATACAATTGTAAGAACTTAGCGGGGGTAGACTCCTTATGATAGATTTGTGTTATTTAAATATTTTAGACGTAAAAATGTAAATAATGATTTTAAGGTATTAGGTATATAAAATAGAAAGGTCTAAGTATTATATATACAAATCTCTCTAAAATGAAATATATATTTACAAATTAGATGTTCTTGAAAATTAAATATAAAAAATAATAAGTCTTACTTGATTATGCTTCATCATGGAGCATGATTAACTTTAAAATTCTAATATATTATCTTAGAGTTTTTTAGATAAAAATAAGTATTGCTTATATCAAATGTTCTGATTGGAGCGCGTGATAGCGGGCCCGTATATATGTGCCTTATTTTGCTCTCATGTGCTTACCAACTCCCAAATAAAAGAGTATTTATATACCTATCATATAATTCTTATATATTTATATATCTAATATTTAAATTTTAATTTTTATACATATAATATCCAAATCTTGAATATCACATAAAAAATATCACCATCATTCATTTTTTAAAAATGAAATGAACATTTTTAAGCATAATAAAGGTTGAATTAATAAATATCAAATTTTAGATGTTATATATATATATATAAATATATAAGAATTGTGTGATATGTATGTAAATCTCTGATTGACCATACGGATCATAAAAAATAATCCGCTCACCTAATATTTTTGAACCATTAAACTCTGACGAAACCTTGACCATGGAATCATATAATATAAAGTTGAATGGATCGCCTTGCCCTCTCAGTCTTCGTCTATCAAACTTCATATAAATTGAGAGGCCATGGCTGTGGAATTACTGCAGTTTGGGAGGAAGAAATCATATATGGGTCTGCGGCTCTTCATTCTCACACTTTGCCTGCTTCTTGCATCAACTGTGAAGCTTAGCTGCTCAGTTAGAGAATTGCATTCGAGGTTTCTTGGTTTGGATGATTCTTCTAAAGGACGCAATCGACCACCACCTCCTACTCCTAGTACCAGTCCGTCTCAATTTCCCTTTTTGGGCCCGCCACCATCGCCGTCGCCACCGCCGTCGCCACCGTCGCCACCGCCGCCGCCAGTGTCGTGCAATGTTCCTCCGCCACAATTACCTCTGTGATTGATGCAGCATCTTTTTTTTTTTTTTTGATTTTAATTCAAAGGTCGACGATGATGATACGTTCTTATGAATGTTTTTATATTTGAGTCGGATTATTTGTGTTTTTTTTTTATAGTATAAATTCGTTTGACTGACTTTAGCCACTTTTTCTTCTTTTATTTATGTTAATTGTTAAATACTGGATAAGATATCAACTTAATATTTTATTTCTTGCTCTGTATCTATTTTTATTTCCTATTTGGTTCAACTATTTCCTATTTATTCGACATTAATTTTATTTGGCAATTCTATTAGTGAACTTTTATCACAAGTCGTCCATCTTAGCTCATTGATTGAAAGTTCAAATTTTCAATAAAAAAACTTTAAATTCAAAATTTGTGTATGCCTTATGTATTAATTTATGGATAAATTAACTAAGATTTCTAAAAAAGATTTAATCAACATGCTACTTTGCAATATGCTCTCTATAGTTAAAAAAATCTAAATAATTCGAACCAAAAATGATATGAGTATTCTCATCCCAGTCTCTAAATTTTGGTGAAAGAATTTGTGAAGAAATAGGCCACCTTATTTATGCATCTTGGCAAGGAAATAAATCCATTTGCACTATGGACCAGAAACAAAACTTTCGACAATTTAATGTAAAATATCAAAAATTCAAATTACATCTGAAATTTGAACTCAGTAGTGTAGCATTTTTTTTACCGAAGTTTATGTACAACCATAAAACCATGAGGAACCGATGAAATAAAATAAGACATTTTATCTGCAATTAAACCACTTTTAATGGGCAATAAACAAATTTAATTTTAATTTTAATCTAAATTAGTTGTTATAGAGTGAGAGGTGAATTCATGGATGAGTCTCAAGAATGGGAGGACGACCTCCCAACTGAGCCAAACCCTTTTTTCACAATTCACTAAAGATCAGAGATCGATGTGAATTGTAAATAGATATGATAATTTAATGGTTGTGAGCTCTTTCTTTTTCCTACAAGGCTGAAGTTTGATCCCATCCAAACTCACAAGATGATAGTTCTCATTAATTTAACTTAAGAATAATTTTAAAGAATGCTTTGAAAAAATTCAAATGAATTGATGCAACTTATTATATTTGATAACTAGACCAACTCTTTATGGGTGATTATCTCAATAGGTAATAATTTTATTACGATTTGATATAATATATATTATAGATTTAAAAGAAATTTAAGTACATAATGTACTAAATTTTTTTCATGATCATACATATTATAGATTTAACGTACCTCCCAAGCCATATTTAATAAGGGTATGGCCTTTTAAGTAAAGAGATTAATAGATTTACTCAACACCATAATATTGATTATCGACATTCAACCATTCATTATCATAGAAGCAATGATTTGGATGAATCTTTTAATGAAGTATTGATTAATTTACTAAATAAATTATTTGTAAATAAATGAGAATGATAGGACAAATTATCTAAAGCCTTGTGGGCACATAAAATCACTTAAAGGATTTCCACAAAATCTACTTCTTATGCACTAACTTTTAGGCTAGAAGCAGTCCTCCCATTAGAAGAGGAGCTATCATCTTGGTGCATAGTCATCAAAGCTAAATTTAATAATCAATAAAATATTTGACTTCACATAGAGGAGCAAGATAATTATAATGAATTTTAACTTCAAGTTCAACAAAACATTGAGCTATAACATGCTCGAATAATGGAAGAACATGATAGGCTTGTTAAACCTAGAACATTTATTATTAGTGACCAAATGTTAGAACTAAAGAGGATTATAGTAACTCACTAGTTATAGGTTATAAATTAAGACGACCATAGCATGTTTTCAACCTTTCTTGATAAGGCAATATTCTACCTTTTATTTAATTACCTATAGGAGTAGATGGATGTTGGTAGACAACCCCAATTGTAATGTTATCACCTGCATTACCAATTGGGTATCATTTGCATCTACAAGAGCCTATACTACTAGAGTAAGGGCTTCAGTTAGAAGATTCTATGACTTCATAAATATTGGATAAATTATTGGGTGGTTTCCTCATAAAAGCAAAGGAATGAGGTTCCATTTTTCACTCATAGTTGATAAATGAAATATACTTTGGTATACACTAGATTATTTATCATATTTATCAAGACTATTCTCTTGAGTTGTTTGTTGAGAGTGTTCAACACCTAGCCAGAGACCCTTTAGAAAGGGTAGTCTTAGCAACATCCACTACTATACCTTACAAAAGTACTCTATGAGCAACACCTAGCACTCGAACTGATGGAAAACTAATTGGCAAGGTAACCTCATAATATGGGCATCATCTAACAAGCCTAGTTGATTTATAATATGTTATTTATATATGGTAATAGTGTAATTACCGATTAAAGTTGTTATATGATATCATTGGTAGAATCTTGTTATAAGACAAGAAATTTGATTTTTGTATGTTTTTTTCTTATACATTAAATAATATAAAAACACTATTTCTTTCTTTACAGAACTTTAGTAATTGCCAAAATAAAAGGAATCTTTAAATTAATAAGTTTGAATATATGAAGAAAATATAATAAATCCCACAAAATGGATATGACAAATGGGCTCTATTTCTAAGAACAAATATTTTTAAGAAGCATATTTTTCATTGGATATAATATCTTGAAACTAAGTTCATCTTACAATCAAAGATTTTTTATGTTATACCTCTCAAGTTATAGAAAAAAATTTCCCCTTCAACATTAAGATATTGATACAATTTTTATTATAATTTATTTGCGTATTCTTCTAATGAAGAGAAAGATAAAGACTTGTAGATCTTAAAATTACTTTCCCTCAACAACAAAAGCATGGATGAATGTGCCTTATTCTTTAACATGATTTTCTTGTGACTTAGATCCATAATAGTCATCCATCTTAATGATTAGGAATGAGATGTTATGTTTATTTCTCTGAATAAGTAGACAAAACATATATGTTGACAAAAAATTTCTTAGTATAACCTTTATTTTATTTCATGATAGATTTTTGGTTATAATCATATGATTCAGTCAAACAAAAAAATGACATTTCTACTAATACAAAGTATTAATATAACATTTTTTTTCTTGTGCTAATAAGATATTTTGGCTACTATTGGTTGCTTCGTCAAATTTATTAGCCTAAAAACAACAACAAAAATCCTTTATTTTAGAAATTTTTTACATTATCCTAGAATTATATTTTAATAACCATTATAAACCTAGTTGAATCTTAATGGTTAGTCAAGTTTATAAAGTATATCTTTAAATGCTTGGTGTTAAATCCATGATGATATTCAACCTTACCCTATATAAAATAATTCCTATGGTTGTAATACAATTTATTCCATAGTAACATTTTTTATATACATATTCTTTTATGTATATTCAATAAGAACTCCTAGGAAGTACTTTTTTTTTGTCTTTTTAATATATATCATTTTTGAATGTAAAGTACTATATTAAAAAGACAAAAAAAGTAAAGTTGAATATACATAAGAGAAGAAATGTAAAAGGGTTTATTTTAATTCTTTTCCAACTAGATTAATTAATAATCCTTACCTTCAAAGAGATGAGGATTTCTTTTAATTTTACTAATTTTTATGATTCATCGTTTAACCTTTCATTCTCTAATTTACCTATGAAGTTGTTAAGTAACTTAAAATTTAAATTAAATGATATTTTTTTAATATCTCTCCATGGTTTACAATTTTATTTTAAATTGGGTCTTAGAACTAGGTGTGGGTCACCAAAACCCATTTAAATATAAAATAAATTACTATAACATCTTTGATATTTTATAACTTTCTTTTTTGGTTGAATCCTAGCACTAGATTTATGATCAAAATGAGGTCCTTTATGATTTGTAACTTCTCCTTCTAGTTAGTTAGAGGATTGTGTCCTGATCATCAAAACTCAAGGAAGTGTGTTGAAAAATACTTAATAGTGTTCAACCTGACTAATGTGTGAAGGATAATATATATGTGCAAGAGTACATGGTCACCTCAAGTAATAAAAAATGAGTTGAGTACCATCTCTCAAGAATTGCTATTAATTATTAAATATTTAGTGTAAAAGTAAAAAAAAGTAAAATCTACTTTTAAATCTATTGATTAAACTTTCTAGCTAATCATGACAAAAATTATTATGTAGTAGTCTTAATATGAATAAACTTAGGGATTGGTGTTCATTGATGATATTTTGTGTGGAATTAATTATAATTAAGCATGATGCAAATTTTTATCAAAGCTCAAACAAGGTTGTTGCTACCTTTCTCTAGGATGTCAAAGGTCCTCTTTTTTTTTTTTTCCAAACAACTTACCTACCTCTCGATAATAAATTGAATGAAAAAAATTTGAAGCTCTTTGGATCTCATAATATACTACATGATTTTGTTAAACTTATGTTTAGCCTTCAACCCATTATAATGGTATTTTATCCACAGAGAGATGTCATCCTCCACCTCTTGATTTTAAATAATGCTTTTAAACCATTGAAAGATGGCCAATCAAATCAATAAACATATATAAGATTAAAATACAACTTCAATCTTCATTAAATTAAAACCAACACTAAATCAAAATGTTTACATTTCAACCCTTAGAATAGGAGTTTTCTTTATGATGAAATTAAATAGAGCCATTCAAACTTGTACATGAAAATTAATACAATAAAAGCTAATAAGAAGAAAAGGAAAAAACTCAAGGGATACATTTAGAAAGTCCACCTTGCCACCTTGACTCTTTGCCTTGAGATCTTTTCCTTTTAGCTTATTTGGAGATCTTTAAGTAGCCTTCACATTGACTCTCCAAAACTTGAGAGAAAGAGTTGATTAATGGACAAAAAAATCCCTAAAATTGTCTCAAAGAATTAATTAATAATGATGCATTAAATCCTCTTATATCAAGAAGAATTTTTATGAGAATTAGGATAATTCATATCAAATGTATTTTTAATTAAGGAATCATGCTCTTTGTTTGCATGCATTTCTGACTTTGAAGTATGGTGCTTGGGATCCAGATTTGGGTGTCTTGTTATTAGAATCTTTATCTTATACTCCTACATGAATCAGGTCAAGTGCTTAGGCATCAAGGTTTGCTTTCATAGTGCTAACTTCTCTATCTAGTTCCAATAGTTAGGCATCTAAGTTGGCGCTTAGGTTTCCATGCTCTAAGCCAAGTGCTATGTGCAAATTTATTCCTAAATTATCTTTTCTACTCTTTTATCTACCTTGAACAATTCTCAATGTGATTTGCATGTTAAATAAAGAATTAAACTTTTCCTTGCATATCTAGATAAATTTAAAATTAAAATTACAAGTGCCATGAAATTCCTAAAATCATGTAGAAAGAAGATTCAAATGCATAACTTAAGGTAGGGAAATATATATAACTTTCATGCTTATCAAACTCCCCCACACTTAAACCTTTGCTCATCCTTTAACAAGAGCAATAATGCAAAACAAAAGATAATAATAAAATTTTTTGATGAGATAGGTCCTCCATTGATCCTAAAGATATTGTGTTGTGAAAACATTTTACTTAATCATTTAAAATGTGTTGTCAATCAACTTCAATTAATTGCTACAAACTACTTAAACTAACTATTATTTTAAACACCATACTAAATTATATACCACATATTAAATTTTTTGAAGTAATCATAGTTAAACTCATATTTACATTAGACTTATACAAATTCTATAAAGTCAAGTTTTATAACTCTGGTAGACACCTTTAGTGTTAATGACTTTCGATGGACTAGTCCAATCCATACTCATAGTCATTCTCAATCAAAATTTATTCACTTGAGTGAAACCTTGAATTATTTTATTTAAATAATATTTATCTTAAATTTAAGTAGATATGTAGCTTTATTTATCTCAGTTCAAGGGTATTTTCAAATGTTAACTCATATTGCACCATTTTAATTTTATTATCATATCTTTCAGCTCAATGCTCTATTTTGGGTGATCTTGGGCTTGTTGATATATAAATTTCTAGTTTATAAGTCAATGAAAAAAATATAATCTTTTTAGATAAATATGTAAACTAGTTTTTTGTAACTTTCCATGAAGAACTTTAGTACCACATCATGTATTTCTTATTCTTATTGTATTTGGCTCCTTATATGTTTGGTGGCCAAATCCAATGTAATGCATGCTTTCATAAATATAAAATTTGCTTTTTTCTTGTGCAAGTTAAATAATTATGTGAGATAAATAAATTTATTTTAGTGTTGTGACAAACAACCTGTGAGGAGGTGTTTTGATGCCCAAGTAGTGAGATGCCATCATCAATTTCTAAATATTTTAGGCACGTCTCTATCATATCTTAAAGTTTTTTTTGTTTTGTTTGATTTACTCCCCTCTAGCTTCTAGTTTTTGTGATGGATGGTTATTTGATTGTACAATTCTAGCTCTAGTTATTCTGCATTTGTGTGATCTTTTAATTTACTTTTAGATTTCATAATTAAGTTAATGCATTTTATATGCTCTTTTTTTGTTCATTCAAATATTATTGCCTAGTCTAGGGAGATGGCTTCTATGCTATCCCTATCCTCCATATCGAGCACCATTAGGGATTGATATGCCTCTTATTTATGGATTTGTTTTTAGATCCCTTGCATGTTTTTATGAGCCAGCTAATAATTAATTAATTTAATATTTATACTAGGAATGTCCTACATCAATTGGTATCAGAGCTTGGCCTAGTCTAGGTATTTGTATACTATATAATATTATGTCTTTCTCGACAATTTTAGCTTTTCCAAACTTTGTTTAGCTAATTTTCTTTTGGCCAAACATTGAATTTTAATTGGCTTAAGAACAAAACTAGAGCTATTGTCTTGGCTCAATTTCAGAAGGCATACATTTTAACCTTGGCCTAGAATGCAACTGAGCCCTTTTTCTTTAGATCAATTCAGAATGACCAAACATCTTTATATTGGTTCAAAGTGCTGTAGAACATTATTATTCTAGTTGACTCATAAGAACCATATATTAATTTCAGTGTTTAATTTTATTTTTTTATCTATAAGTATCTATCTTGCATTCTAAAGAGGGAGTGTGTGTCTATGAATAGAAGTTTATTTTTCTCTTTTCTTCTTCATTTAAAACATCACATAGTATATGACCATAGGCTCAAGTAGAGCATACTAAATACTTCTTGCACATAAAATTGATATAAATTAATTTCAAAAAACTTTAGAGGCTATTCTTACTAGGTTATATGGTAATTAATGTAGAAAAAGAATAATCCATATTGATTCTAATGCACTGAAAAATGAACTTAAAAAATCTCAAATACCAAGATGTCACCCACTAACCCGTCCATGTGAGCTTACCCCTATATGATGACAATAAGGTACTTAAAGCTCTTAAAATTGAAGCCCAAACTTTTAATGGTACTTTAGATCCTAAGATTTACTTAGAATGGAAATTAAATATTAATGAATTCTTTAATTAGTATAATTTAAACATGGAGAGAAATGTTATGTTTGTAAAAAAGAAACTCATTTGAGAGAAAAATATGTACTAATGTCATATTATAGGTAAATGCTAGATCAATGATAGTGGTTAACATAATGTAGCAATTAGTATATGAGCATATTGCATGTTTTGATGAATACTTAATGTGATGTGGAGTGGAGGAAGATAGTGTTAGTAGATTAACTTAATATAGGGTAGGGTCACTTGAGGATATTCAATTAGAGTTATTCTAGAGAGAGGTTGATATCGTAGAATCAATCTATTGGGTCACAACAGATAATGAGAAATTTCAAAAATCATTATTACTTACACCCATCATTCAGATAGTACAGTAAAGGGCCATTGTTAGTGCCTCCTTAATTCTTATTCCTACATCTAGTTCTCCACACCTACCTACAATTCCTGTACCTAAACAAGAAAGCACACCTCAATCGAGCTCACGAGCAACTAGAGGTTCATAAGTATAGTGTTTTTGTCAAAAAAGAGGTCATGTCGTAGTAATATGTATAACTAAGTTATTATGTATTGAGGAGGTAGAGCCAACTACAAACTCTACCACTGAAGTTGAACCTAAAAACTTTATTTTAGAAGATGCATTTGAAGCTAAGTATTATGATGATAATTATATAGATGTTTCTCAACACCATGAGTCTTTAGTTATTATTAGATGTATCCTTTCACATCCTAAGGTGAATGAGAAATAGAGGCATACTATGATCTTTCAAACATTTATCTAAATGGGAGAAAGGTCTTGTATGATAATGATAGATAGTGATAGCTATATAAATGCAATATCTTTATATATCATATCTTGCCTTATGTTAGCTCCAATGAATCACCCTAGTACATATATTATATCTTAGGTTAATGACACATCTATTTTAGTAAGAAAGCATTGTTTAATACTAATTAAATGCATTTTTTAGTTAGAAGAAGTTTTATGTGATGTTATACCAATGCTAGTTGGAAATATAATTTTGGGAATACCTTCATTATTTTGTAGAGATGCTCGTTGATTAGAAAGGTCAACAATTGTGTTTTCACTTATGAAGGAAAGAAGATTACATTATACCTATTCCCACCTAGAAAAGGCAACCAACCAATAACTAATACAAAGCTCAAATAAAATAAAGAAAAGGTTTTGGAATTAATCTCATAATGAGAAATAGAGAGGAAGTTTAACAATGGATCCATCATATAAGTTGTACTTGTCCATGAATCTAAATCTAAGAAAATACTAAATTGATCATTCCTTCTACTATTGAGTTCACCTTAAATAAATTTAAGAATGTATTCATAAAGGATCAAATAAATAAGTTACCACTTACGCATGGCATTCAACATGCAATAGATTTCATCCCAGGTACTACTCTACCAAATTGGCCTTATTATAGAATGAGTCCTACTAAACATCATGAATTGGAAAAATAAGTTTAAGAGTTATTAAATAAAGGTTTAGTTATAGAGAGTCTTAGTCCATATATTGTTCTTGCATTCCTTACTCCAAAAAAGATGGTACTTGGAGAATGCACATTGATAGTCGAGCAATTAATAAGATAACAATCAAGTATAACTTTTCCATTCCATGATTACAAGATTTATTAGATCAAAAGAATGGGGCAATGATTTTTCAAAAATAGATCTAAAAATTGGAAACCATCAAGTCATCATAAAATATGTGATGAGTGAAAAACAACATTTAAAATTAAGGATGGCCTTTATGAGTTGTTTGTTATGTGTTTTGGATTAGCTAATACAATGAGTACTTTTGTGATGATCATGACTCAAATTTTATGACCTTTATGAGTTATTTGTTATGGCAATTTGTAGTAGTATAGTTTAATGACATTCTAATCTTTTGTAAAACTCTACAAAGATCACCTTGAACACTTAAAAAGGTTTATCATGTACTTAGAGAACCCTTTATATTTATCAATATTAAGAAGTGTACATTTGTTACTAATTGTACACACTTTTGGGCTTTATAATCTCTAAAGATGGAGTATCGCCTAATCATAAAAAGATAAAAGCTATTGAAGAGTGGCCAACCTTACAATCAGTGCATGTTGTTACAAACTTTCATGGATTAGCAATATTTTATAAAAAAATTATTAGAGGATTAAGTGCTATTACAACTCTCATTATAGATTGCATTAAGGAATAAAATTTTGAGTGCACTCTTGCAGCTATTATGGTCTATTTTAACAAAATTAAGGAATGTATGACCCAAGCATTGGTATTAAGGTTACCTAACTTTTATATTATTTTAAAAGTATCATATGATTCTTTAGGGGTAGAAATAACAAGAATCTTAAGTTAAGAAGATAGACCATTAACTTTTTAGTGAAAAATTAAATGATTCTAGAAATAAATATTCCATATTTGATAACAATTTTATGCTCTAATTTAAACTCTAAGACATTGGAGACATTACTTATTACTCCAAGAATTTGTTCTATACTTACATCATGATGCCCTTACATTTATAAACTCTCAACGAAAATTAGGCCCTTAACATGTTAAATAGGTAGAGTTCCTTCAAATTTTTATATCTATCCTCAAGCACAAACACGATGTAGAGAATAAAGTTGTTGATGCTTTTAGTCATGAGGTTGCACTATTGTCTATATTATCTATTTCTATTATTGAATTTGATAAATTGCTAGAATTTTATCTTGAGTGTTCTCAATTTTATGCTATTTATAATAATCTTATTGAAAATTATACTAGGATAATAGATAATTACACTTTACAAAAAATTATCTATTTAAAGGAGAATGCTTATATATCCCAAAAACCTTACTTAAAGATTTTTTAATTTGGTAATTACATGCTCATGGTTTAGTTTATCACTTTGTTAGAGATAAAACCATTAAGGCTATAGAAGATAGAGTTTATTGGCCAAAATTAAAACATAGTGTTGCTTGGATTGTTGCTAGTTATAAAACTTGTGCCTTAACTAAATAATGCACTTAAAATTTTAGCCTATCCATCCTTTTGCCTATTCCTAACCATCCTTCAAAGGATATCAGTTTGGATTTCATTCTATAATTGACTAGTACAATTAAAAAACATGATTTAATTTTTATAGTAGTTGATAGGTTTACCAAGATGTCTCACTTCATTCATTATTCAAAATATCAGATGCTTCTCATATTATAAATTTCTTTTTTGATGAAGTTGTTAAATTTCCTAGCCTTCTTAAATTTTTTACTATGGTGCTTGTTTTACTTCATTTTTTTTGAAAAATCTTATGGAATTTAATGGGTACAAAATTTAAATTTTTTTCAGCCTGCTACCCATAGATAAATGGTTAAACTAAGGTGGCAATAGGAGATTAAAAAATCTACTTTATAATGCCTTGTAGGAGAAAATATTAAATGTTGGGATTTGCTTTTGTAGAGAGCTGAATATGCATATAGTAGCTTAGTGAATAGATCCATAAGATTGAGTCCTTCGATGCATGTCTTGGCTATAAGACAAATAGCCCAATAGATTTATTACTTCTTCCTAAGCACGCATTTACATTCTAGCATATATTCATAAATAAATTAAATAGAAAATAAAGCTAACTTATGTAAAGCACTTTTCTCCCTTATTCCCAATCACTTTTAGTTTTGATCAAGAATTTGCGCACCATATTCATGATATTCATAAATAAATTAAATAGAAAATAAGTTTAACTAATCAAACATATAAAAAGTTAGCTGATGATCACAAGAATTATAAAAAGTTTTATGAAGGGGATTAAGTTATCATCTATGTGTGGTCTAAAAGTTTCCAACTAGAGCCATTCAAAAATCACATGTTAGTAGTGTAGGTCCCTTTCAAATCTTGTAAAGGATTGGGCCTAATTCATATGTAGTGGACCTACGTGATGACTAAGGTATTAGTAATACATTCGATCTATCAAACTTAGTGACATATAAGAAACTAATTATGATACATGGTGAGCCATTTGATCCCTCATCCCCACCTTTTAAGAGTGAAAGAGTCCACTAACTCAACCTAATAAGAAGAGTAAATAGATTGACTTAATCCTAGATGATTAGATAATAATCACTAGAAACCATAATTATTAAAGGTATCTTGTGTAGTGGAAAGATCAATATGGCATAGAAAGCACATGGATTAGTAGAGATGAACTTTTAAAGGTTAATCCTAGGTTTATCGAGGAGTATCATGGCGGTGACAATCTATACTTATTAGAGCTGAGTTCCCCATAAACTAGGGGAGTTGGTGTAGACATCTTCAATGTTAAAGACATTTGACAGACTAGCTTAATTTGTTTTAGTAGTCATTCACGATCAAAATATATTATACATGATTGAAACCTTGAATTATCCTATTCAAATAATATTTGTTTTATATTCAAGTAGTTATTTAGTTTTATTTATCTTAGTTTAGTAGTATTTTGAAGCCTTAACTCATCTTGCACAATTTTAGTATTTTTATCATATCATTCAGCTCAATGCTTTATTGTGAGTGATCTTAGACTTGTAGAAAGCTAAGAAGATGATCTATAAATCTTTATTTCATAAGTCAAGCAAGATCAAATTACATCATAGTGAAAAATATAATATTTTTTAGATGAATATGTAGACTGGTTTTTTGTAACTTTTCATGAAGAACTTTCATCCCACATCATTTATTTCTTCTTCTTGTAGTATTTGGCACCTTATATATTTAGTGGCTACCTAAATTGTAAGGCATGCTTCCAAAAATATAAAATATGCCTATTTTTTGTCCAAGTTACATACTTATGCGAGATAACAAAATATTTTTAGTGTTGTGATGATTCGACCAAACTCTAGAAGGAGGGGGTTTTAGCGCCCAAGAAATGAGATGCTATCACTAATTTATAAATATTTTTGGTGCATCTCTATCATACCTTAAAGTTTTATTTTGTTTGATTTGGTTTATTCCCCTCTAGCTTTAAATTTTTGTGATGGATGGTCATTTTGCTATATGAATCTAGCACCAATTATTCTATAATTCTGTAGTCATGTGATATTTTATTTTCCTTTTAGATTACATAATTAAGTTAAAGCATTATTTACATAGAAAAATAAATAAAATAAAATAAAATTATAGGAAATAATAAAACTTTTTTTGGCTATAGCGTCGTGGCACTACGTCCATAGCACCGAGGAATTACCGTGGTATGCTAGGAGAAATGACTACCCGGTCCAGCTGTCAAAGTTTGGTACAGTGTTGTGGCACTGCTTAATTACCTTGTCCAGTTGTCAATTTATGGTACAGCACTACGACACCACGATCTTGATGCCAAGGCATTGCACTGGCCTTTGAGAGGGAATATTTATCAGCCCACTGCTATAAATAAGAGTGAGCAGCCCACTCAAAGGACTTTTTTCACTCACTTTTTTCCTCTACTCTTTCTGAATGGTGCTCACACTTCTCTCTAAGTTTCTCATTTTAGGTAATGAATTTGTGTAATTTTTTCTTAATAGTTTGATAGATCCCACCATTGATCTTTAATCTGGTGTGAAAAACTTAGAGATTTGAAGACTTCCACCACTGAATTTTATTTCAATGAGAGATAAAAACCCCCTCCCCTTTGTTCATCGTTGATTGGGAATAAGGGAGAAGAGTGCTTTACACTATACAATTTTCACTACTAAAGTGATTGTTGCTGAAAATTCTAAACAATTTGAAAAATCTGCAGTTTAAATTCAAAATTTTGCCTATAGTGCCGAGGCATTGGATATCAATGCCACGATTCCACACTCTCGGGTAGCCATATTACACAAATGGCATCACAATGCCTAAGAAATATCACCGTGGAGCTCTAACAAGAATCCCATGGTTCCATGTCTCCATAGCATCAACACTGTGACACCATACTCACGTGTCACTTGAAATATGACTTAGAATATTTGAATCAAAACATGAGATAAAAATTTCACAACGCCATAGCACTGTGTCTCCTTTCTGCAAGCAAAAATGACTTAAAAAATTTAATGTTACGGAGAATAATATCCCACAGTGTCGTGGTGCCACAAGACAGCACTGTGGCATCGCAGGACAATGTCGTTGTGTCCGCATCTCTGGTTTTTTGGTTTATCTATATCAACGAGGTGCTAGCATACTAGCACCACGACGCTATACCATAATTTGATTATTTTATAAGTGTTAAAATTTTTCTAGGAGCATCAATAGAAACACTATATACATACACAAGCATACAATAAAAAGAAAATAAAAAGAAAAATTTTATTATTTCAAAAGAAAATTACAAATTATAAATAAAAGACAAGAAAAAGAAAAAATAGAAAAGGAGAAAGCTAGTAGTCATACTCTTAACTACCCACCTCTTCTACTTCTTCCTCCTCCTCCATGCCTGATACCAATAGGGTAATCACACAAGGCTAATATATTAAGGCACCATAGGGAAGGAGACCTGGCTTGGATCTACAAGATTGTAATTATAAAACATGTTCACCAGTGCAGTGTTGAATTAGGCCTTATAGGAGAATTTCATCTGTGGTTGATCCATGTGATGATCAAATTTACATTCTAGCATCTCCTGCCTACGACTACTCTTATCCATCTTCTTCCTCAAGTCTGAGACATAGATGCCAATCTCTTAAACTTGCTTGGCCAAGGGCTTGCAAGTTCGGGATCTAGATCGGGGAGGACGTGAACTCTTTCCCAATTCAAATTTATTTATGAACCCCTTGATCTCCTTTTTCATTAGAGGAGTCTTCTAAAAAAGTACCTCCTCATCAGGCCCCCGTACCACACCCGTTACTACACATAAACCATAACTAATAGAAGGGTGGCAGTACCCAATAGTAGTGCTCCCCTTCAGCATATTACAAATTAAATTAAAAATAACCTTCCTAATATCAATCGAGAATCCCTTTAGAATAGAAAATTTTAAAATAGCCTAGTCCTTAGTGACTTCACTAATGTTACAACAGGGCATAAACTTAACAAAAATGAAATAGTGTCAAGTTTTAAAGGCGACTGTCATACCGATGGCAGAAAAGTTGATAATTCTTTCCTCCCACCATTTCCATTGCATGCTTTCATTTTTGCCACAAAGAAAAAGAATGTCATCATAAAAATCGAGATGATCAATGTAGTAGGAAAGATATTGATCATACTCCATATTAGGAAGATAGTAATATGCATTTATCGCACTACTGTCATAACTCACCAGCTTTCCCCTAGCGTATTTTGTGTTGTCCTAGTTGTCCCGTGCATTTGCAAAGAGTTCATTAACCACAAAAATGATGCTTGAATTATTGTCATATGCCAGCTTGAGCCACCTTCACTCTATGATTATTCGCTCCACACTATCACCTAGATTCTAGAATCCCATCTCTAGAATCAAGTGTTCATGGAGGGGAGCGTGTTGGTACTGCTCCTCGGTGGTGATGCTAATGAAGTGATTGGCATCATTGTATCCCCTCTTATTACCCACAACTCTTCTAAGAGGCATGATTAATATTAAAAATTAAAAAATGGAAGAGCAAGGAAAGAAAGAAAATTCTTAAGGGAAGGGATCACTGAATCCTTAATAACCGAGGCCTCTATTTATAAATCAAGACCAAGTGCCACGATGCCTAGACCAGGCACCGCGGTTCTACCCTCTTGGGTTGTAGAACATGACCCCAACGCCATAACGCCCATATATAGCGCCGAGGCACTAGTAAGCTCATCCCATCGGGTACTATGAGGTCAAAAAGGTAGAATTAATTAAAATAAATTTTTGTAACTAACGCATGTGAAAAGAACACAGTGCTCTGACCCAATGCAATGATGCCTAATAAAATGAGGTTATTATTTCCCCTTAAAACCCATTGCATGTCGATCAGGAATCTTAACCAGTGCTACAAAGCAGTGTCACAGCGTTGTTCAAATGATCAAATGAGAAATAATAACAACATTATGTTAATTGCCTACTTAAAGTCGAGGCTTTAAGCCTCCAGCTCATCTGCCACTGTGTCATGTCACATAACAACTGGGATCTACTATCAATGCACCAAGGCACTGGGTCCCAAAAATGAGGAATTTATGTTTTTTTTAAAATAAAAAAATTCAAATTTTACTCATATAATATGCAAGCACCACTATGTTTATCTGATATATAGATAACCCTAAAATTTTGGCATTTCCAAAAGGATGGAAGCCCAGTAACATATTCGTTCATCATGTGAATAGCTATGTGCTCGCCATGTGAACACCCTTTAATTCATTCGCCACATGAACAAATAGATAACCATTTTCCATGAAAACACCCTAAATTTTGGCATTTCCAAAGAGATGTAATCCTAGCTTCCTATTAGTTCACCATGAGGACATTTATTTGTTCACCATGTGAACATTCCATAATTTGTTCATGATGTGAACAAATTCATATCCATACATCATGTGGACAACCTTATAATTTGGCATTCCAATAGGATGTAATCCTAGTAACCTATTCATTCACCATGTGAACATTTATTTGTTTGCCATCTGAACATTCCATAATTTGATCATGATGCAAATATGTTCTTATCCGTCCACTATGTGGACAATAGTGATTTTTGGCATTCCAAAAGGGATGTAAGCCCAACCTCCTATTGATTCACAATATGAACATCTATCCATTTTTCATGTGAATACCTCATAATCTATTCACCAAGTGAACACTCCTGTACTACTTACACTATAATTCTAAGTCTATTTGAGATACTTAAAATGAGGTAACCATGACTACTAATCAGATTCTCTAGACATTACAGCTATGTCTCTCTAGTGTTGGTAGACTTGAATAACGTAAATCTTGAGATGATGGAACCATGGGATCTTGATCGAAATTATATTTTTATTTCCCACAAGATAGTCATCTATGTCACACACATCTCTAAGACAACAATTACATATTAAGTATATATGTTTATTTCCAACCTTAATCGAGAGTGCTCTCTTACTACGATAAAAGGGTTGGTAATTTACTATGGAGGCTTGGATCCATAGGAAGTATAATCCAGATCAAAATAAACCCTAACCTAATGCTAAGGGAAATTTGGTTAAATATATATCAATCTATCTCATGAAAAACATAATCCTGCCCATCCCATAAAGATGGCGGATAACATCCTTAAAGGTTCTTTTCTTGAGCGAATAGATTTCTGGGGACTCCGTTGGGGATTACTTCTTTGGTTAAAAAGATAAATGGTGTTTTATGAATATCTTGGGTCATATTCCTTAGATTCCGTGACTATTCTAGTAAAGCTTGACCTTAGATTTAGCCTCAGGAATGGCGAATTTAAATAATATGATGATTATCTAATTACGAGAGAGATCCATTATCAGATTCCCCTAAACCATAATTAGCACCAGTTCCACGGGAGCCACTATCCAGTTTGAAATAATATATAAGGTAGGTCAATTTCTACAGCTGGACCAGTAAATAAATTCACACCTAGTGTGTACAATAAAAGAAATAGGTCAACCGTGAATGAATCCAGGCCCGACACAACCTTAAAAAGAACATATGTCTTTGATAGGTTGTCAAAGGCAGACATGCTAAGGATAGAATGATTGTCAAGGCCAAATTAAAATATATAATAGTCAATCAAGATTGCATGTGAGGAACAAAACCTAGCACAAACTAATATCTTAGCTCAGTAGCAAAATGATCATAAGGCATCTTCTTGAGACCAAATGTCTAGAAGAGCTCAAAAGAAATATGAAGCCTCTCATAGAGTTGTCGAACTACCCATTCATACTAAGCGAATCTAAACCACGTAGAGGCCAACATACCTATAGATAAGCTTTGACCGTTGAAATGGGTCAAAAGAAACAACTATGAAAGGCTATAAAGAAATCTTTCTAGAACAAACCTACAAGTTCTTTGTCTTAGAATTAGTACAACGAACTATTTCTTCTCATCTACAAGGTCCAAGACTATCAAGAATAGAGGTTTTCAAAGGAGGATTAAGAAATTGGTGAGCTAGGACACCAAAATAACAATTTTCTACTTCAAAATGAGTGAGAATATTAAAAAATATCATCTTGCCCTTGAGCAGAAATGAAGACCACAAAATTGGATGATTGATGAGCACCACAAGCCAACTAATCAAAAATAAATAGATGGCCAGTTGTCGTCAAAAAATATCAAAGAAAGCTGCATCACCTGGACCTTTCTAACCCAGCCGGTGAGCACCAGGGAGTGACATCTAGGCCTCATTCTCAGAGATCCATCACTAGGAGGTCCTAATTTATATGAAGACCCAAAGAATTGAAAGATGTCAAAGAGGAAGGAGCTCATCATAACTCAGCTCCCATAGATAATGAAGAAGTGGACACCTCTATCATTAGTTGGAAGCATTGATCTGAAAAGAACCGGCCAATGGATGATGACATGGATGATCAACTTTTTTGGAAAGATGAATATCTCCCAACCAATGAAGAATTGTAAAGTTTATATCTCTTAAATAATGAAAAAATAGATCACTTGGAGGTCAAGATCATTTGAATGGTTGATACTAGCCTAAGATACAGTGCTCGAACAACAAAATAAGGGAGATCAAGAAGAAACCCAAGTCACCAAGAGCTTAGAGGTGAGGCTTAAGTGGAAGTGATTGAAGAAATCATAGAAATTATAGCAAGGTTACAACAACAAATGTGTTTCCATCTCCAAAAGAGAGACCAAGAAATTAGTTAGCTCAACAATCGCCTTAATGAAATGAGTGCATTGATGAAGGACTTATTTGTTCAACTTAAAATTATAGCAAAAGCAACACAACGGACTCCAAGGGATCCACCAGAGATAAATAATCCAAATCGAGAGAATGAGGGTGTAGAAAATGCTCCACCCAATTTACCAACTATAACACTAAGACAAGAACCTCTATGGAAAGCTATACCAAATCTTTATCAGGAAGGTGATATTATCACCAAGTCCCAAGTGGAAGACCTCATAATTCAAAAGGTCTATGCAGTTATCGCCTTAGAGATTGTCGAATAGCTGGTAGGGAAAGGACAACCATATCCAGTTGAGTATGATCAAGTACAACATTCTAAAGGATACATAGTGTCAAAGTGTAATACCTTTTTAGGCACAAAAAATTTATGGAAATACTTGGCTCAATTTAAGGCATCATGCTAAAATACTAATGGAAATGACACATTATTGCTACATCAATTTGTCAGCAGTCTTACTCATATGACCTTCAAATGGTATGCTAAGTTGCCTAATGACTTAATAAAAATATTCACTAAGTTAGAACCACTCTTGGTCAAGAGATTTGTAGGCACAATAAAGAATGTAACAATTGCATATCTCGCTTTGGAAAAAAGGAGAAAAGACGAGAGTGTAACTAAATATATTACTAGATGGACAAACTCAAGCATGAGGTGTGATGAGCAGCTCAGAGAAAAACATGTAGTAGAACTTCTCAATAGAAATATTGATGATCACATGATCCCATACCTTTCCATGGCTACAATTAATATCTTTCAAAAATTATTAGATCGTATAGCCAAATTTGAAAGGTTGCCCAAACAAAAAGTGCTTAATTTGGGGTATAGTAATAACTCTGCTAGATAAGGAAAGCAACCCAAGCTGCAAGAGTCCAAAAATAATAATGATGTGAATACAACATTCACATTCACATAGAAAAAAAAGGAAATGGTAGAGAGACAATCTAGCGACAAATAGCGAAGCCAACAGAGGAAAAAAAAGAGTAACCAACCCTCCAGGAGAAGATGGCTAAGTAGTATTCATTTAAGAGAGAATGTGCTACTAAAATCTTCAATCATGCCATAAAGCTGGGGCTACAACTGCCAAAGCCATGTCGACCAGATCAAGTAGACAAGGTCGATGATCCCAACTATTGTTCCTTCCATAGGCTTATAAGTCAACCGATTGAAGATTATTTTATTTTCAAAGATTGGGTTGAGAAACACCATTACAATGTGGAACTTGCCTTGTTAGATAGCATTTTATTAAATCCTAAAAGAAAAGGTAAGTGTTGTCACAACACAACCAAATGACAAAGCGAGTCAAAAAGATTCAAGACACAAATAAAGACAAAGAAAAAATTGTACAAGTATAAGTAGAAGAAGAAGGTGGCTGGGAAACTTTCATCTCAAAGAAGACTAAAAGAATGATCAGTACTCTTTTAGCTATAGAAGGCATTCGGTGGAGGAATGCCTTAGATCCTGAAATTGATCCCAGGATGCTTCCTCTAATAAGGGGACAATATTTACATAAAATGAAGGAATAGATGAAAAATAAGGAATATTTTACATCAAAGCCTAAATAAGCCAAGAAAAATAAGAAAGTTCAAAAATTAAAATTTGAGACACATAAAATGATAGATTCTCTAAAGGAGTATGGATGACATCCTTGAAGACCCGTTAGGTTAGAGGAATATATGTAGTATTTACAGCTCAACATAGAAGAGCCTAAAGAAAAAGTTGTAAGAGAAACATGTCGAATGATAAGTATGGTTATAACTTCAAATTCTAAAGAAGCGGTATGTTTTCCCAAAGAAAAGCCTATCAAGTAGAAAAACAAACTAGGCTCTAAAAAGTTACAAGCTGAATCAAGCTATAGTTATGAAAGTCATGAATACTCTAAGAACCTCAAAGAGTTACAGAGCTCAAAAATATCTTCTAATGAGGAAATCTAGAAAAATAACTAATATAGGTGCAATTAAGGAGTGAAAAAAGATTCCTCCACCTCGATAACAGAAAGCTAATTGAAAAGGTAAAGAAATTTAAATTAATGAAGATGTCTTGCCTTCACCACTAGCTAAATCCCAAAAGTCTATCAAAATAGGAGTAAACTATAATGTTCTAGCAGACTTACATAAGCTTCCTTGCCTATTAAGTATATATGACACTGTCATGCTAACTCGAGATATACAAGAGGCCTTAATAAAAGTATTGCAATGTCAAGAGCAATATGAAGCATTCTTCACTGAAGAGAGGATGAAAGAAGATCTTATATTGACAATCACTTTCAATGATAAAGACTTTTTTCTCAGAATAACACAATCGACCTCTCAATGTTATAGCTAAAATTAACTCTACACACGTAAAGAGAGTATTAATTAACCCTGGTGCTTTAGTAAATCTCTTGACAGTTAATACACTTAGGGCATTAGCTTTGGATGCTCAATAACTTGATAAGAACATAATATTTTTGTAAGGTTTCAATGAATAAGGACAACAAATCTTAGGTCTATTATCTTTCCCATACACTTCAAGGAATCATATACAAAAGCAAAATTTCGTGTAACCGAGGCTAAAGTTGCATATAAGGCACTTGTAGGTAGGCCATGGATTCATGAGTATGGTAGTACCCACCCTTCATTAATACATGAAATATACTAAAAATGGTAAAGAGAATCAAATTGATAGAGACATAAGTCCATTCTTGATACACAGAATTAAGATCGAAGATGATGCCAAGTACTATATCCCTAAGAAGATTGAAGAGGGTACAAAATAAAGAAACTCCCCTCAAACTAACATAAAAGAGTGGCAATTCAAAAGTAAAATTACTAATGAATCATAACAACCCAAGGTAATTCCTCATCTTGGTAGTTATACCAAAGAAGATAAAAAGAATTGGTACCTAGGAGGGCCTTAACTTGTCAAAAGAAAAGAGGCTAGTACTAGTGGTCTAAATAACTTAAAAAAACACACATATCTTTAGTAAGATTATATGAGTCTCAAGTTTTTATTAAGGCTATGAAAATAATGTTAAAACAAAAAGCACATATAAAAGCCTTATCAACTCTAAGGAGAGAAGAAATAGAACAATTAAAATTATTCTATGTTCCTCCTAGAAAAGGTTACAAAGACCGTGGCCTCTTCTATAAAATTGAAGAATAAATTGTAAATTTCACATAGAACTATTTGAAGAAGATAATTTTGAAGAAGAAGACATTTCAATCATCATTCCTCAATACTTTTTATGAGCTTTATAGAGGCTAATCAAAAATAATGTCTAGCTATCATAATCAAATGCACAAGCTCGATTATTTAAAAGGCTCTTACAAAAAGATAATGTTTAGAGTTCCATAGGATATAGAAAATCCACTACATGAGGATTAGGATATATTCCTTCATCAAATTTCTCAATGAGCTCATGCTATGCCATATTCGATAAAGAAGTAATTCCATCAAAACCATAAATTTACAAAGGAGTACCTCACAGGGAACAAAAATATGCCTAAAGATGAATTAATAATCAACCTTAAAGAAGTCGTGAAAGAATTAGAAGAAGGCAATCAAGCATGATGAACTGAACTTTAAAATATTAACCTAGGTACCGAAGACAAGCCAAGACCAATTTTTGTTAGTGCTAATCTTACATCAGAAATATTGGAAGAATTAAAAGCACTACTCTATGAATATGAAGATTGCTTCACATAAGATTATAGTGAGATGTCAGGTTTTTCACCAAATATAGTTGTACATCAATAAGCTATTAAATCTAATGTGCAACCAGTAAAGAAACCATTAAGGCAAATGTGATTAAAAATTGAAGATAAAATAATCACTGAAGCCAAAAGCTCATTGATGCAGGGTTCATTTGGGAAAAAATATCTTCTGGATTGCTAATATTATCCCAATAAGAAAGAAAAATGGGCAAATCTGAATCTGCATTGATTTTTGAGATATAAATAAAGAATTCCCAAAAGATGTTTTCCCATTACCCAACGCAGATCTCATAGTGGATAACATGTCCAACTATGATAAATTCTCTTTTATGGATGGATCATCAAGTTATAATCAAATTAAAATGGCTCCAAAGATAAGAAGCATTCATCCTTCTGCATGCCAATCAACATATATTGCTACAAAATAATGCCATTTGGCTTGAAAAATATGGGTGCCACATACCAGAGAGTGATGCTTGTATTTTCAATGATATCATACATAAATATGTAGAATGTTATGTTGATGATTTGGTCATTAAAACCAAAACACAAAGTGAGCGTATAAGTGATCTAAGGATTGTATTCAATAAAATTTGGAGTTTTAATCTAAAATGAATCCTTATAGTGCACTTTTGGTATGACCTTTAAAAATTTCTAGGCTTTATTTTATGCTATAGAGGGATTAAATTGATCTCTAATACAAAAGCAATAATGGAAATGCCACCACATAAAACTTTCATGCAATTGCACTCCGTACAAGGTAGACTGGCTTATATTAGAAGATTTATTTCTAATCTCTTAGATGGATATTGACCTTTTCCTCAATTAATGAAAAAATATGTGCCTTTTATATGGGATGATGCTTATTATAAAGCATTTGATAGCATAAAGTAATATTTATTGCATCCCCCAATCTTAGCAGCACCAATTATGGGGAAACCATTAATATTATATATGATAGCCCTAGAAGATTCACTATGAGCTATGCTAGCATAAAATAATGAAGACGAAAAGAAAAACACCCTATATTATATAAGTCAACATGTAATAGAAGCTAAAATAAAGTATTCTCCTATTGAAAAGAAGTGTTTAGCATTAATATTTGCTACTCAGAAACTTTGACACTACAATTATCATATAAGATAACATTAATATCCAAAGTCATTCCAATCAAATTTCTGATGATAAGGCCCACCTTAATAGGGTAAAATGGTATATCTTATTACTACAATTCTATTTAACTTATGTCCCATAAAGGTCATAAAAGAGCAAGCCTGGCTAATTTCTTACCGCCCATCCCTTACAAACTCTCCACTTAATGATGAGTTTTTTTCGTTGAAAACCTAACCATTAGAATAAGAGCTTTATTTTGATGGAGCTTCACCTTTAAAATTAGTTAAACTACCTAGTTTACCTACAATACAAGTTAGAATTGGCAAGATATTTGTAACACTATAAATGGGTATACTATGATATTCCTATAGTCTTACTGAGCCTCGGACAAATAATGGGCCGAATATGAAGTACTAATTATGGGATTAGAGCTAGCAATTAATATGAAATTAAGAAGCTTCATATTTATGGAAATTTTAACTTATAATCTGACAAATAATTGAGACTTTTAAGATAAATAAGCCAGAATTAATGCTTTACCATAAGCATGTATTGGAACTTTTAAAATAAATCCTTGAAGGTAGCACAAGGGTGTCACATCGAGGCAATGGCAAGGCCAACACATTAGATAAATTAGTTAAAGAAATGATAAACCCTCAGGGAAATCCCATCATAATAACAATCCAAAATAGGCTACCACTAACTCTCTTGCAAGCCTTTATAGTTAAAGAAAGTTAAGAAATCATGACCATGGTAATAGAAGATGATTGGTGGGAACCATTCAACACCTATCTTAAAGGTGGTGGAAAGCCACAAGATAAATAAACGGCTCATCAAATTTCATAAAGAGCATTACGATACACTCATATAAATGACACATTATATTGGCATGCATTTGACCAAATGTGTTCATGATGCCTAGGACCGATGAAGCCAAGATAGTAATAGTTGAAGTTCATGAAGGATTGTGGAGTACACCAATCTAAAATCAAAATCAAAATTAAACAGAGAGAGGATATTACAAGCCTAGTATGGTTCAAGATTGCATCGAAGACACACTACATACCACCCAATATCTTACATCCAACAATAGCCATGGCTATATGAAAGCTAAAGAACAAATATAATAGGTCCAATAGATCATCCATCATCTAGAGGACATTGCTTCATTTTAGCCGCTACTGATTATTTCTCAAAATGGACAGAAGCAATCCCATTAAGAGAAGTTAAAATAGATGATGTAGTAAAGTTCTTCTGAGACCATATTGTCTATAGTTTCAGAATACCTTGATGAATTATATCAGATAATGGTACTACCTTCAAGAATACAAAAGTCTATCATTTTACTGAAAAGTATAAGATAGATTGGTGATATTCTTCAATATACAATCCAAGAGCTATTAGTTTGGCAGATAGATTTAAAAAATGTTAATAAGGTTGCTTAATAAAATTTTTCAAAGAATAAAAGAGAATGACATGATAAATTAATAGAAGAATTATGAGCATACCGTACCATTTATAAATTTCTACACAAGGGACACCATACTCTTTAGTGTTCAGAGCAGAAGAAATACTTCCCCTCAAAGTAGAATTACCTTCACTCTGCATAGCAGTTCAAAGTGAACTTTCAATAGA
The DNA here is from genome assembly GCA_021442155.1 of Cymbidium sinense. Taxonomy (NCBI): domain Eukaryota; kingdom Viridiplantae; phylum Streptophyta; class Magnoliopsida; order Asparagales; family Orchidaceae; genus Cymbidium; species Cymbidium sinense. The sequence continues at coordinate 293,704 of JAKCPB010000638.1, forward strand.
AGAAAATATTTGGATACGATATGAAGAGCTTGAAGCCTTAGATGAAATACAACTACAACCCCAGCAAAGGTTAGAAGTATATAGAGCAAGAATAACCCGAGCTCATGACCGTATGATTCTCCCAAGAAGCTTCATGCAGGTGAATTAGTATTGATATGAAGAAGGTCCATTGTTCCACATCAATGAGTTAGTGAAAAATTCATTCCAAATTAGGAGGGACCATATATCATTGAAAAAGTATATGAAGATGAAGCTTATTAGCTAATTGATACAAAAGGCACCAGGCCTATGCCCCTTATAAATGGACAATATCTCAGAAGATATTATGCATAAGTATGAATGAAATATGCTCATCTCAATGATAAATTCCCAATTAACAATGGTCAATTTTATATATCTTGTAGAGCAAGATGTCTTGCAAAGTAGGATTTTCTGACAAAAGAAAATAAATCTAAATTAAACTAAGATCCATTATGCCTAAAGGGGCTGGATTAGATCCACCATGCCCAAAGGGGCTGGATCTGGAAATCTCAATTTAGATTCTATTATACCCGAAGGGGTCGGATCTAAATTAAACTAAGACCCATCATACCCAAAGGGGCTGAATCAGATCCACCATGCCCAAAGGGGTTGGATCCAAAAATCTCAATTTAGATTCAATTTTACCCAAAGGGGTCAGATCAAAATTAAATTAAGTTCCATCATCCCCAAATGGGACAAATCTAAAAATCTCAATTACATTTCATTATGCCCAAAGGGGTCAGACTAAATTCAACTAAGATACATCATACTTAAAGAGGTTGGATCAGATCCACCATGCCCAAAAGGGTGAGATCCTAAAAAAACCCTCAATTTAGATTCCATCGTACCCTAAGGGGTCAGATCAAAATTAAACTAAGATCCATCATGACCAAAGGGGCTGGATCAAATCTACTATACTGAAAGAGGCCAAATCCAAAAAACTCAATTTATATTTCATTATACCCAAAAGGGTCGGATCTAAGTTAAATCAACATCTATCATGCCTAAATGGGCTTAATCAAATCCACTATATTAAAAGAGGTGGATCTAAATCTAAATTTAGATTTCCATATATTCAAAGGGAGCAAGTTTAAATATAAATCGTATAAAAGACTAAATTGAAAAAGCCCACAAGCACAACTCATGAATAAATTTAGATATTACTCTGATTTATAAAATCTTAAAAAAAACTATGTGCTTTTCCATTCTAGATATATTATAGGTTGACTATAATGTTTATCTAGACAAGATCAGATGATGTGCCTTCCACTGAGCTTATTGAAGAGCATATATGGTCTATTATTGAAGCCCACGATCTATGTGGTACAACCAGGATATAGGATAGGTTATCGTGGCACCAAGATATGTTAAGAGGTAGAGATATCTTCGAAGACTCATTTATTCGATCATCATGTCTCCCACTATCTGACTCACAGTCTCTAGATGGCTATGAACCAACTTAAAATTTAGACATAGTCATGATGTATCTTTAGAATAAGTCCCAGATCACCTTAACTTTGGAGATCAAAATGTGCTCCTACCAGCTAAAGACACTGCTCACCTACAAGCATAGTCAAGCTACTGGGATACTGTATATTACATCATGAAGCAAAAGATTGAGACCCAAAGTCAATTTTTGGTACTCCATTATTAGCTATCAATGGATACGTATATTGGGCCCTACACCGCCTACAGATGCATGGTGATATTCTCAGGTAGTCTATGCATCACTTTTTGATTATAGTCACCTTTCTTTCACATGGATTAGAAGTATGGCGGATAATTGGGATAGAGCTACCAATACTTGTTAGGTTGGTCCACATGAATTGACAATCACCATGACAAATATGCAAGATATAGCAGGATTACCAATTATAGGAACCCTTATGAAGAAGGTATTCCACCAGATCATAAGCTTTTTCAATGCCAACTAGATGATTAATGCAAAAAAGGTAGTTACATATATTCTTCAGGACTACATCAGTGCTTAGCTCATTATTGAAGGTTATCCAAATAATAGAGGACAGGTCATAGACATAGAAATATGATCACTCTAGATACATGGTCAAAAAGCTTTCTTCATTCAGGGATGCACTTGTGACATTTTGCAGAGATGAAGATCCATTCAATAATGGAGCCCATACATCTGTTAAGGCCAAATTTGAGTCAATAGGAAAGGTCAACTCTTGCTGGATACTAGCACAAAACTTCGACGAGGGGCTATCTTTAGTGGCTTTCATTGCCACTTGGCTATGTTATTTCATATTCCATAGACACAATAAACTATTCCTTCCTTCTACCTTACACATTATGATGAAATGACATTATTGGCACTTGCAGTGCTTGCCTACTTATATCATGGATTTGGCAGGGTAAGTGTCATGATCGATTCACGATGCTATGATGTGGATGCACCTTGGCACTATTTACATGGATGGATTCATGCTCATATTTCAGGAGCCTTTAGTTATCCTAAGACACCATCCTATTTCAAAGAGCATATTTTTTATGATTATGTAACTAAATAGAGCTACTTTCTCTATAAAAGAATCAAATAATGACATTCATGTTCCCCTAGTGCATGGGATCATTTTCATATTATCCACAGATCATCCTTCTATAGTTTGTTTATTCAAAGTATGGGTAGAAGTTCACTTAGTCTTCTTACTAATAGAGGCACTCCCCATATTATCGTCAAAGTTAGGATATAGGAACATTGCAAAATATCTCATTGGACTAAGACCTACTTGGCTATGCTATCGCCACCATGAATCTATAATCCTAGAAGGTTACAACCCTAATGGGGTGGTTAGGTAATTCATATTTACTCAAGCTACACCTATATATGGGTTACCTCTAATAATGGATATAGTAAGTACTCACTCATTGGGAGCACTCCCACTAGTAGTTTGTTATGCGATAGGCTCTACAGCATGGACTTTCATACTTCACGTGGAGACTCATTCCAGTTTCTATATAGCTCCACAAGAGACTCATATTGGGGTCAGTCATTTATGGGTAATGTAGATATGCCATACCTTTTCTTCCTTCTTGTAGTTAGGGTTTTGCATATACAATCATAAAATACGAAACACCAGATCAGTCCAACCAATACCACATATGACTAATGCTTCTAAAAGAGCACTAGATGACAAAAAGGTAGTAGGAAATGACGGTGCCAAAATTCATCTACTCAAGAGAAAGATGGTAGGGACCTTTACAGCCCACCACAAGTTGATTCTAATATACAAGTTATAAATATAGACAACTCTATTCATTTCCTTGCCTCTCCAATAGTAAAGAAAGCAAAAAGATAGTGATGTCACACTAGTATTATCCACATATAGTATTATGATTTCTTTAGTATACATCTGACCTACTAGCATTGATCATATATAAACTAGAGAATGTACACATACAAAGGAATCTGGAACTGTGGCTACTAGTTTGGAACCACTTTTATCAAATTCAACTTAGGTAATGGTGAGTGCAACCTAAGAGGACTCTTCAAATATGGATTCTTATGCAGAAAGTCATTCTATCTTTAATGAAAACATATAGTCTAAATGCAATTATCTATTTCATATTTTATTTCCGAATATATCCCTAGGCTTCAACTCCCTTGCATGGTAGTCCTTCAAAAATCTTATACCATATAATAACAGCCTTGCATCAACTACTTCTATGTGTCGACATAGAAGTTTTGATGGATCTATCTAGCTTCTGTGTAGTTGTAAATTCTTTACTATATTATGTTGTTACTCTAGGTCTCAAAGTAGAAGAATTATAGTTATGGAAATCCCTCTATAGAGACATAGAATTCAAAATGTTCTATTTGCACACTACCTATGAAGAGGTGTTTTCAGATACACTTACTACTACAGAAACATCAGTTAATGCCATTTTGCATTAAGTCTCCCTAATTCGCCAAGATCTAGAGTATAGTCTAAAAGCCTTGAGATCCTTCCAAAGGGAGCTCTCTAGAGCACAAATGGAACTCCTCTCTCTATTAAGAGAACTATAGTAGAGGAGATAATATTTGTTGAGAGGAGGCTATGATCGGACAAGGCTGTCAGAGAAGATGATTGTTCACAGGTAGATGCTTAGGTGTCCAAATTTGAACAAACTCTTTCTACACTAGAGTGTGATCAATAGGTCGCCTTGCAATATTTCCTTGAAGCATGATGAGAGGTAGGATACTATGGCATACCGATCATACAACTTTTATTCATATTAGAGAAATCCAATTAGCTAAATTTTAAAATGTAATGTATCTCTATTATCGTGTAATATATAAAAAAATATTGGAGTAACATGTCAAAAGTATCAACTCTTTTACTTTATATATATATATATATATATATATATATATATATATATATATATATATATATATATATATATATATATATATATATATATATATATATATATATATATGTATATATAAAAGATCAAGACAACAAATGCATAATGTCCTAATGATGTGATACATTCATTGGGAGGCAATTTTGTTTATATTAAAAAAATAAAATAAAATAAAAAAGTAATAAATAGTAAAAAAAGAATTTTATTTAGCTATAATGCTAAGGTGTTGTTCTAGTCTTCTAGAAGAATCAACTACTCGGTCCAGCTATCAAAGTATGGTACTGCGCTGTGACGCCATGATCTTAGGGTCAAGGCACTGCTTAACTATCTAGTTCAATTATCAATTTATGGTACAGTGCCACGACACTGCGATCTTGGCACCAAGGAGCTGAACGGCCTTTGAGAGAGAATAGTTATCACACTCTTAAAATAGGAGTGACTCCCTCAAAGGACTTTTTTCACTTACCTTTCCCCTCTAGTTTTCTAAACGATGCTCACACTTCTCTCTAAGTTTCTCACATTAGGTAGTGATTTTTTTATTAATAGTTTGATAAATCCCACCATTAATTTTTGATCTGGTGTGAAAAACTTGGAGATTTGAAGACCTCTGCTATTGAATTTTATTTTGGCAAGAGATGATAACCCCTTCCCCTTTATTGATCTTTGATCCAGAATAAGGGAGATGAGTTCTTTTACTATACAATTTTGAAACATAACCGCTAAAGTGAAATGCTACTAAAATTTCTAAAATTTGCACTTTAAATTTAAAATTTGGCCTATAGTGCCAAGGCGTTGGATATGAGGCCACCGAGCCACCCTCTCTAGTAGCCATATTGCATAAGTGGCACACACTATAACAAAATCCCATGGTGCAGCATGACCCATGGCTCATGTCACTTAAAATATACTTAGAATATTTGGATCAAAACATGAGATAAAATCCAGGCCATAGCACTAAGGGGATAGTGCTACAACATGTCATGTGATGTGAGTGAAAAGGACATATAAAATTTTTACTAGGGAGAAAATAATATCCCACAACTTCACTCGCAGGATAAGCACTTGTGGCACCCTTGAGTCCTTTAATCTATCTGACTCCAAGTAGTACTTCCTGCTATAGCCCGATTTGATTTTTTAGTAAGTGTTAAAGTTTTATATATATAGATATATATATGTAAGCATAAAATGCAAAAATAATAAAAAGAGAAATTTATTTCTTAAAAAAAATTATAAATTACATATTACAAATTATAAATAAAAAAAGAAAAAAAATACAAATATCAAAAGATAGTAGTCGTACTCGTTGCCACCCTCCTCTTTCTCTTTTTCCTCCTTTTCCATGCCCGATGTCAATAAGGTAATCACACAGGCTGATATTGAGGTGTTGTAGGAAAGGAAACCTTGCTAGGATTTGCAAGATTGTAATTATGAAACAAGTTCACCAGTGTAGTGTTGAATTTGGCCATATACGAGAATTGCATCTGATGTTGATCCATGTGATGATCAAATTTGTGTTCCAAAATCTCGCCTACAATTACTCTTATCCACCATCTTTTCTAAGTCCGAGACATAGCTCGATCTCTTGAACTTGCTGCCAAGGACTTGGGAGTTCAAAATCTAGATTAGGGAAGATGTAAACTCTCTCAACTTCAAATCTATTCTATCCCCGATCACCCTCATTGGGAGAGCCTTCAAGGATTACCTCCTCAGCCCCTACTTCACCCACCACTATGACAAACCATAAATACGAGAAGGGTGGTAATAGTGCTCCCTTTAGCATATTAAAACTTGAATTAACAAAACCTTCCCAATATTGATTCAAAATATCCTTAAAATAATATCTTTCAGAGCCGTCATATCTATTACTTCTTTCCTCCCATCATTTCCATTGCATGCTTTCATTTTCATGATGTGATCATTGTTAAGAATGATCATAATGATATTTTAAGATATTGCATTTCTTATAACACTAATCATCATAGAGTAATCCTCCATGAAGTCACTTACTTGAAAATTGTAGGCCACAGGAGCCACTTTCATATTTTGTCCACTTTACTTTGTCACCAAGATTCGAATCCCTCTAGAATCAAGTGTTTATGGAGGAGAGCGTGTTGGTACCACTCCTTGGTGGTGACACTAATGAAGTGATTGGCATCACTGGAGTCCCTCTTCTTACCCACAACTATTTCTAAGAGGCATGATTAATATTAGAAATTAGAAAATGGAAGTGCTAGGAATAAAATAAAATTCTTAAGGGAAGGGATCACTGAATGAAATTCTTTAATAGCTTGGGCCTTTATTTATAAATTAGGACTGAGCTCTATGGCACCGAGGTGCTACCTTCTTAGCGCTAAGGTGCTGGTCAACTCATCTCCTCGGTTACTATGCAATCAAAGAGATAGAATTAATAATAATAAATTTTCGTAATTGACATGCACAAAAGAGCGCAGCACTGCAGTGCTCATTAAATTGAGGCTGTCATTTACCCATAAAAAGCCCTACATGTTGATCAAGAATCTTGACCAGTGCTATAGTGCTATTCAAATGGTCAAATGACCAATAATAGCGGCACTACTATGCTGCCTACTTACCACCGAGGTGTTGAGCCTCCAATTCATCTACCCCCATGTTATGTCACATAAACACTAAGCTCCACTATAATAGTGTTATGGCGTTGGATCCCAACACCGAAGCGCTGGGTCCCAAAATTAAGAATTTTATGTATTTTTTCTAAATAAAATAATTTTCAAATTTTACTCTTTTGATATGCAAACACCACTATGTCTACCTAATATGTAGACAACCACTAAATTTTTTCATTTCCAAAAAGATGTAAGCTCAGCAACCTATTTATTCACCATGTGAACAACTATTTGTTTGCCATGCAAACACTCCTTAATCCTTTCCCCACACGAACAAATTCATAACCATTTTCCATGCAAAACCCTAAATTTGAGAATTTCCAAAGGAATCTAAGCCCAACTTCTTATTAGTTCACCATTTGAACATTTATTTGTTCACCATGCGAACATTCCATAATTCGTTCATGACATGAACAAATTCTTATCCATCCACCATGTGGAAAACCTTATAATTTGGCATTCCAAAAGGATGTAAACCCAACAACCTATTCATTCACCATGTGAACATTTATTTATTCACCATGCAAACATTCCATAATTCATTCAGGATGCAAACAAATTCATATCCATCCATCATGTGGACAATAATGATTTTTCGATATCAAAAGGGATGTCACCCAACCTATTCGCTCAAAATATGAACATCTATCCATTCTCCACATGAACATCTCATAATCTATTCACAACGTGGACACTCTTGTACAACTTACACTAAAATTCTAAGTCAACTTAAGATACCTGAAAGGAGGCAACCCATGGCTGCTAATCAAATTCTCTGGAGATTACGGCTATGTCTCTCTGATGTTGGTAGACTGAAATAACATAAAATATAGGATGATAGAACCAAGGGATCTTGATTGAGATTACATTCCTATTTCTACATGATATTCATCTATGCCACACACACCTCTAAGACACCAATTACATATCGAATATATGTGTTTGCTTCCAACCTTAATCGAGAGTGCTCTCTTACTGCGATAAGTGGGGTAATTAACTATAGAGGCTTGCATCCATAGGAAGTTGAATCCAGATCAAAATAAACTCAAACCTAAATGTTAGGGGAAATTCAGTTGAATATATATTAATCTTCCTCATTAGAAACATACTCTTGCCCATCCCATAAAGATGGCAGGGAGCATCCATAAAGATGTTTTTTTCTGAGAAAACAAGCATTTTTCATATGCCTTGCTCATTATTATGAGCCAGCAAATAACTAATACATGGCAATTCCTACATCATATAGTAATATAGTTAAACATAATTTTTTGATTGATAGAGTAAACATAAGGGTTTCATTTTTAAGAGATATTTAAGTCACTGAGAATTTATTTTTAATATTTTTTATTAACATAGGTTCATGTTGTTTTTTTTCACACTTCAAAAGTTGATTCCAATCACCCCTTCCTCTTCACACCTCCTCCCACATTATTTGTTTTTGATGATGTTAAAGACATTGCTCCTCGCCCAACCCCCTGATATGAGTAAAAATTTTAATATAAGTTATGAATCCTAATGTGTATTCACTACATAACTTCTACTTAGCTTAGCTTGTTTCAATATGCATAATAGAAAGTTATTAACAAATATGATCAATAATAAAAATTGATATTTTGATGAAATAATTATTTAACATAATTAGAAACTTCAATAACACAACACAACTAATATGCAGCAGTAATCATGAAGGAATGAAATTTAAACTACTCACTAAGGTAGCCAAGGTATGAAAGACTGCTAAACCCTTCCTTCTATATGGCTAGCCACTAAGCCTTCATCAATGGAGATGTCTCTTCCAATTTTGATCCAAAATGGCATTTAACTTCATTCCACAAAAATCAAACATGTTTTTTACAAGTTAAACCAACTCAAACTCACTTTAAGAGGGAAATGAATTTAAGGGGTGGGTGTAACTACTCCCCATAATCTGTTAAATTGCAAGCCTCAACTAAAGATTTGATTAATTATAATTAATTATAATTACATTAACACTTAGGCCCCCCTTTAATAATATTGCATCCACTATATACAAATTAAATGATAATTAATTATAAGTTTTTCAAACAAATGCTTTAACAAAAATACTACTAAACCAACATGACATTGAATAATTCAAAGCTATGTCTTCAAATTGGCCTCTATTTCTTCAAGCTAGATTTCCTCTCATGGTACTCTTGTCACTTGTAATGGGACCATCATGAATGGCTTCAATCTACTTAACTTTAGCTCTTATTATAAAACAGTGTGCTTATGATACAAAAATTTCCCTGGTCCCGAAAAAACTCTTCTTTATAAAGTTAAAGTCAAAGTAGTTTGCTACAAGCTTGGGGTTAGCTTGGCTAGCATCTCTAAATCTTTTGTAGTCAACCAAGTATTTTCTAAAGGTGGCTAGTCTTCTTCTCTTACTAAGATATTATGATCTCTACTATGACTTGCCTCATATGTAATAAAGTGATCCTCCTTAAAGAATAAATGTTGGAACCCTAACTCTAAATCCTAAACCCACAAAGAATGATTTATTTTTGGAAAGAAATCTTCCTATACATTTGAAGGTTGGATAATTCTTTTAAATCATATTAAATCTTTCACATTAAAAATTGTGCTGATAAACATGTGTTTTGTAATTCAATAACAATTATATTTGTACCAATTTTGTTATTAATTTCAAATAACTTACATGCCTTAGTTTGTAATTACTTAAATTAAGTGAATAGATAATTCTTAAGATAGATGCTAATTAACACGTGATCCTCCACATTAACTTCTCTAAATTTTTTAATTTTATTCTTCTATTCAACATAGTAATTTTTATTTATTGTTTGATATTTTTATGTATGCTTTGAAAATCTTTTACAAATGTAAACACAGGTTCAAATGTGAAAGAATGCCAACAAGGTCAAAGGATTTCTTAGGATTGTAACCATAAACAATCTCAAATATTGTTTTATTTGAGATAATGCTATTATATGCAAACTCCATTGTAAGAAGATGCAAATTCCAATTTTTTAAACTTCTACCCACCAGACTCCTCAAAAAGTTTCTTAAAGCTTGTTTAGTACCTTAGTTTGGCCATCAATTATGGGGCAAAAGGATGAAGAAAACATAAGTGTTGTGCCTATAAGATTTCATAAGTTTTCCAAAAATATGATATGAACTTTACATCCTAGCCCAAAATAATTATGGAAGGGAGTCAAAGCAACAACGCCTTAAATAATGCTCTATGAGATGCATCATTAGATTTGGAGCAATGTAAGAGGTAAGTCATTTTGGAGAAACAATCTACCATAATACATATATTATCATTTTATCTATGTGCCCAAGAAAATTCATGCAAAAAATCCATGACAATATTCTCTATTGATCAGAATGAAATGGGTAAAGTATCATATTTACTTCTGTTTTTCTTGGTACTTTCACTTTCTTATAAGTGTAGAACTAGGTTATGAATTTATTAGCATTTCCCTTCAAAAATAGCTAATAAACTATATGCTTTAGTAGGTGTGTTATTTCTAACTTTCTAAAATGTCTTGTTACATCTCCTAAATATAACTTAATGATAAAAAACGTCCATGATTAGATCGTCAGAATGCATAATCTCTTCCCCTTATAAAGATATCCATCAATCACTACATACTTATCACATAAACTAACAAATGATAAATCTCTCTAGGCATGCTCTAAATATATAAAATTTAAATATAGGCGTACACCCATGGGTTTAGTGAACACTCATTTAAAAAAAGATAAAGGGCCAACTTAAGAGACCCACCAACAACAAGCCATTAAGCTCAACAAAAGAAGTTATATTTATTTCTACTCTCCTACCACATAAAAAATACTCTTTACCTTAATATCACTAAATAGATCAAAGTCAATTGAAAAACCATGGACAATCATAACATGAAGAATCACCTCATGCAGGAAACTATGATAATATCACAAGCATAATGTAGGAAACCACCTCAGATGGACTCTACTTATTCACCACTCTTATTACGTACTCATCTAACTTTAAGAAAAGGTGTAAGTAAAATATACTATAGAAATTACACTTAGGAACACTTATACTATATACCATGAATGCCCTCCAGCTAGTAGACCAGATGATTACTTTAATCAAGACAACACAGTCACTAAGACCCACTTCAGCTATAAAGTCTCACCCCATTACAAGAAAACACATGAAGAATGGAGCAAAACATACTAGAAAAATGTTCGAAATCTCATTTTAAGATTGATAGCTCACCCACACACTAGCAACTTCATAGCCAATGGCATGATAGGAAAGTCACCACATCATGATCCAAAACTCTAGCATAAGAAACTCACCATTAGGGCAAAACTTGTTGATCATTAAAAAGTTGATTCTTTTTTTTACATTCAACTCAACAGTTGTGTTGATTGCATATAAAGCATCACTCCTTTGATACTCTAAACTCCATAAAAATGAGCGGGAGTAGGGGGGACTCAGAACAAGTCAGAAGCAAAAAAGAAAAAAAAAGCAAACTTTTCTTCTTCTCTTTTGAAGTTTTTCTTTAATAAATTATTTATCTTTTCTAACATATTGAGAATCTCTTACACCTTCCTACCTCCTCTCTACCATCCCACAAGCTTAGACCTTGCTCCTAAAAATCTAAGTAGGTTCTTTCTAAACCACTAGCAAATTAGATTCAACATTGTTTCAGTGAGCATGGATCAAAGATGAGAACTAGAAGTTAGGCATAAAACTAAGCAAGTCCTCAACGTGAGACAACCATGTAGAAATGGAGCTGAATATTCAATTGATTGTTATGCCAAAAGACTTAAAATATGGGGAAGACTAAATTGCACAACTAGTGCATACAACTATAGAAAAACAAAAACCAGTAGATAACTAACTACGAAAAATAAATGCTCCTCAAGCTCGACAACTTGTTGAGCTCCTAAACAAAGGTTAGATCTATCTAAACACTTAGTCTCAATGATGAGTCCTAAAAAGTGAGTGAAGATGAAGAAACTCATAGTATATAATTCCAATCAATGCTTTCTTCCAAAAAATTATGGAAACTCAAACTTACACAAGTTCACAATCTCATAGTTGGAGTCCTATATAGTCATAATAACCTAGCTGACCATATACCTTACATCGATTCGATGATATTATTACTGTATTTGAATGATGCCATGTGGTGATAACTCTTCAACACCACCTTTAAGGTGTTAGCTCTCAAAAGGTTCTCATGGCTACTAGTAAGAACCATAATTTCCTTTGTTAAATTAAAAGAATGCTCATAACATAGTTCATCAAGATGACTCCTACTTCAACTACCAATTTGACTAAGCAAGAGAAACATCATTCCATTCCAAGATGTGAAAATCTACCCTTAGGGGTGGACTCAAGCTAATCATGGGAAGAGTCAAGTCCATCAAGTGCATTGGAGGTTAAAGTCACCTCTACAGGTGGGAGACAAATTCATTAAAAAAGTTATTTAGAAATCTTGATGAGGGATTTGCTAAATGCATAATCCTTAGAAATGAAAACAACCACTATAACATCTAGACTTCCTCTTCACTCACTGCCCAAATGCTCATACAAGGTCAAATGAATCAATCAGTTAAAATACATATGGAGTCTAGCAAGACAACTTCCCAAACGGATGAGTGCTCATTATCACCCTCTAAGGCCTACACACTCATCGTGCTCACTTGTAATAATAGAAGAATGAAATCAAGAAACAAATAGAAAATAACCATGCCACCAAAAAATTATAAGTCCTACCTCGATGAGACACTCTTCCACCATCTTTTTTGTGAAGGTGGTGCTCACCAACATACTTACCATGACTCACCTTTGCCTGACAAGACAAGTTTCCTCCTTTTCCCAAGTGGTGGTGATCTCTCTTGGAGTCAAGGAAGAAGATGACTCTACCATGGTTTCCAAGTCTAACCCAATCACAATGTATGGAGGAACAACCACTTCTACTTGCAAATTAATGACACCACCCTCAACCAAGGCTATGATGTTAATCTGGACGGGTGTCACTAAAGTGTTTGTTTCAATGGGAGTCACTGAATTGATTGGCCTAAATTGAGTCAATCATTTCAATTGAAGCCTCACATAATTTACATGGATTACTTGACCCAATCACCCATTTGTAAGTGGTCATGTGATGGACTTTATCTCATTAATTCTTATAAGTCACTTAGTGTTTCATTTAGATTATCAAAACCTTTATAAAAAAATTCAATCCTTAGGCATCATTGTTACTAAGGGTGTCCAAAATAATTTTTAATTAAAGCCCAATTAATTTGATTATTATAATTGGATCAGTTTAAATCCCATAAGTGAATGTGTCCAATATAAATATAAATAAGCATTCCACTATTTATAAATTTAAATTTACCAACCAAATGGTCATATCATCCTACCAATTTGGGAGCTAGTGGATGATGTCCACAACAATACTCTAGCTCATTATAATTCAATTTGACTTTTTTTTTTGGTAAAATTGAAGTAAACCAAATATAAGCTTAAATGGGTTAGAGTGAACTATTAAGTAGACACTTTGGTGTCTATGACTAGATGTAATCTCATTAACGAGTTACCTAGCTTACACATTAGGCTTGACAAGTATACCACTCTTTTTTTAAGGGAAACAATCAATCGTAACCTCATCCATATTTTCTTATCAACTTATCCAAAACCCACAACCTCACTTAGTTTTGTAATGCACTACCTTGATGTTAGTTAACAAAAAACTTAACTCTACTATTATTATAGCCTATAAATAAACCTTCAATTAGACAATGAGTTGAAACAAACCCATCCCCCACCTCCTCAGCCACCCAATGCCCCTGAGATTAAGCTATGGCCATAATTCACTAGACTTTGGTACACATGATGAACTAGAAGGAGAAAGCCTAAGAAAGCCTGCAAGTGAGTTATCTCAATGCCATGAAGCTTCCCAAATTGATTACAAACTTAATCAAATTCTCTAAGGTGAGAATTCCTCTCTCCTCAACTGTTTTGTATTCGATCTTGGTTGATTGAACTCTCTAGGGCATCCCATGGGTTGGTGAGCCATTGATATATTTTTCTCATCCTTTCCATGCTATTTAGTGAAGGACTTTAGGAAATCTTAGAGAAGAAGAAATTTGATTGAGTCAAGCTCTTGTTGTGTCAGCCTAGGACCGGTCAATGGTCTTTAGATCTTCACTTATCTCAACAAGCGAGATGACCCATGGACTGGTCTATTTGATTTATCCAAATCTACTGGTGTGGTCTTCTTTAAGTTCAATTCTTTATGTATTTCTTTGATTTTTGTTAGAAACGTTTTGATTGAATCATGATTTAAAAATTTTAGGGTTGTGATTACATTCTATATAAAACTTAAGAAATATACCCAACCCTTAATAACAAACTTAATTATAATTTTAAAAATTGATACATTATCTATTTTAAATGATTATAACATTTAGAAATCTTCTGAAATTGTGAAACTTAATATAAGCTATAGAATAACATTTAAAATTATTAGTTTAATTTTAATTTGAATTAAAAATATATGATTTTTTAAATCCACTATTTAATTCTTTAAAAATAAAACAAATTAAATGTTTAAATGAAAAATTATTAAAAATTAAAATAATTTCTAAAGTATTATTTAAAGCTTATAGCAAATTTTTCATAATTTTTTAATTTTAAAATAAATAAGTTATCTAAATTTTCATTACATCAAAAATTTTTCAAAATGAAAAAAATTCTAAAGAATGTTTATAATAATTATCTAACTCACTAACTATTTTCATAATGTCTAATTTAAGAAAATTAATTTTAAATTCCAGAACTAAATTAACTACTTTACAAAAATTAAAATAATTAATAAGCATTGAAATATATTAAAAATTCTAAAAATTTTATAGAGTAACATATTAGCCTAAAACCTTTATAAAAATTAAATGTTTTATGAATTAAAATAAAATTATAATGAATTTCTAAAGGTATTTATGTTAGATTAACAATTGGGAAAAGTAAAAATAAATAAAAAAGTTATGAGTAATTCCTTGAATGCTTAAAATAATAATTCAAACATTTTATAAAAATTTAACAAATATTTATGATGATTCAAGCATTGAAACCTATTTTAAGTTGAAATTAATAATTTATAAAATATTTAAGAATTACCAAAAATTAAGGGAAAATAGTAAAAAAAATTGAAGTAATAATTTATATTCATTGCGAAATGAAAAGGAACCCCATGAAATGAAAAATAATTAGAATCTTAATCCTACATAATAAATTATTATTTGATAATTCAATAAGTTATTTAATAAAAAATTAATAATTTTTAAAATCATTAAACATTATAAAATAACTTAATTATTTTTGATAAATCAAAATAAATTTATTAAAATTAATAATCAAATGTAAAATGATTCTTATAAATAAATATGATTAATAACAATGAGCAGTCAATATCAATCATGTAAAAATCAAATATAAAGTGATGTAAATTCAAACAAAAAATAAAATAAAATAAAATATATCTTAAATAATTAAATACCAATCCAAATAAAAAAATTATAAGATAAAATGACTTAAATGGTAAGTGTTACCTTTGAATATAGGCTAAACATTGCCCTTGAACTTGAGCTAAGATAAAATAACATGTTTAAATGTAGTCAACCTCATTTTAAATTTTGAACATCTTAAATAATTTAAGATAAAAATCTTTGAACACTTGGGTGTGTCACATCATCTTATACATGTATTTATATTAGATTTGGCTCTACCATATTCACACACCAACACAATAGATCTAAGCCTAATTAATTTGATCTCAACTTTACAATCTTCATGGGATTGATTATATTAATCAACCCCATTTACACCACCTCATGTACACATATGATGATCACCTCTTTATGGCAAACCAACCTATTAGAAAACATAAAAACTAGGACAACACTGCATAGAATCTAGGGTTTGATGAATCTATGAACCTACTTTACTAACAACTACATCATTGCATGCATTATCTTTCTTCATAAACTTAGCACCCTTTCTTTGCTATGTTTCCTCACCATAAGCTAGTCTTTCGTGTAAAATTTAGTCCACCCATACATAAAATATATGTTGAACTAATAACCTTCGATTATTCCTTCAATCAAGTTTATATGATTGAGGAATCTTTATGAGTTGATCATGCACATTATGATATAACTTATTTCTAGTATGATTGTTTCTTGCAATCACACCAAATTTACTTGATCAACCTTTCAGATTGAGTTTAATTTTGACTAATAACCACTTTTAGTTAGTCTTACTTACCAAGTCATACACATATGACAATGTCATTCCTTAGTTCATTGAAACATCAACACTTAAGTATACACCTATACACTATCTTATTTGTTTCATTTTGAATGGGTGGTACTTAGTCATTATAGAACCTTTATCACTCTAATGGTTGTATTATTTTATTTTGGATTTTATAATATTTAAGTTTTCATTCAATAGTTGAGTATACCAACTATTATTTATCATATTGATGAACATGCATAAGAGTCAATAGATTAGATTACAACCTATTAGAGCCTACACTTGACTTATGTTATGACTAAGTAATTATTAACATTGACTAGAGAACCATCTAATAAAAAATTTATTTAATCATAATTAAATTGTTATATAACTAATTGATGAAACTTAAATTGCTTGACTTAGCCTTTCAATTTTCTATTTAATAAAATACACACAAAGTGATAAACTTTAGGATGAGTGAGTTACTTACTTGACATAGCTTGATAAGTAATGGTCATATTAGAATGTCCTTATGCATACACTAATTTACAAACACTTATGTGTTGTGATAGCTCACAAACCCTTAGTCACTAGTATAATATGGTTATAGCTAGGTCAATTTGGTTATGCTATCCTCTTGGTTATTCAAGATGAGATTGCAAGAGTACAACTTAAATTCTTTTACTTTAATCAATTGTGTGAATTATAATTTATTGCTCCACTATTATGTTTTTATAAGGATAGATATATATTTTCTATTGTTGTTAGATGTACAACTGATGCTTTTACTTTATTTTACAAGGAGATGAAAGTTTAAATAATAATTTATGATATTTATTCTATGATTTGAATGTTTTCTCTTATTATCTTATGACCCCATTTAGATTAAGAAATGTTTTTTACATACATCACCTTTATTTTTTTTTAATGTTAAAAAATTTAAGCTATGTTTCTTAACCTAGTATCTAAAGACACCATACTTAGAAGGATGGCCATATACTCTAAGAAGAAGGATTAAAAGTAGAGGAAAATGTAATTAATTTTTTTTTAATTTATTTGAGCATGTATTTATGGATAGAGCTTGGTTACCCATTTATACTTTTCTCTTATTTGTATATGTATAAAGAAGCTACAAAGCCGTACCCTATTGAACCTTTTCTTTTACATCACAAGGTGTTATCTTTTTTAGCCAATATTTATTGAACTCATTTTTGGATGAGGTTAACATCATCCCTATCCCTAGTAATTAGGACACATAATCATGGATTAGGAGCTTCCTAACTAGGCACTTAGAACACTATTCTAAGATTTGACCTAACCCAATTGAATTAGATGAACCCAAGCTAAACTTAAATTTAAACAAATGATTAAATCAAACACATTTTAATTGAAATATAAAAACTAATTAAGCTTGAACCAAGGTAATTGGGGTGGTCAACCCAATTAACCTACCTAAGCTCAAAATTACCTTAACCAAATAAAATTCAGATAAAATCAAAACAAATTAAAATCAAATAAAAAAAGCATAAAGTCAATGCATGAACATAAATTAACCTAAAAATAAGTCTAAACGTGGTTCAAGATGGTTAATCATGCCATTTGACTTTTGGTTGACCTATGTGGATCCCACTAGGTCAAAGGTTAAACCATAAAAAATGATCAAATCAAGTCTTTTAAAGACTTAGAATCATCAAATAAACATGTTGAAACATAAATTTAAGTGAATGTAAACCCAGCAAGGCTTCAAATAGGCTAATTATATCACTTGATCCAAATGAACCCAAATGAACCACATTGAAAATTAAATCAAAATAAAATGGTGATTAATTTTAATCAACCATCCAAAATCATTTAAATGCCATAAATGAACATAAATTAAACAATTATTGGGTTTAATATGACCAATTTGGTCATTTAATCCAAATTAAACCCATGTTGATCCATTAAGGCTAATTTGGATCAAAGTGAGTTTGAATTCAAAATCAACCTCAAATGAAATGAAATTAATTGATATAAAAAAAAAATACTTATTTAAACATAACGGCCAAAACATTTTAATTATGTCAAATTGACCTTTTGATCTAATTAAAGGCAACTTGATCTATTTGGATTAAATGCGTTAAACTTGCCTAAAAGTCACATCAAACCTAAGCTTAAAATTGACATATCAATCCATAAATCATTCAATTATCAATTAACAATAAATAAGAACTTAAACTAAATGCAATCAAATAGACGAAATGAAATAAATCAATATAAACTATGGAAAATCTAAATAACATGAAACATAAAACACTCAATCTCAAACCAACCCAATTGAGATTAAACTTAAGCCATAGATCATTGTAGAATGGTTAGACAAGGTAGCTGACATCCTACTAAGGGATGAGGTGTTGCCATGAGGTGAAGAGCTGTTTGGAGATAAATTAAAAATGCCATAGGATATGATGAGATCGAGCCACTTCATCACCCAAATTCCATTCCATGCATATGTTTTAAGCAATCTTAAACACCCTGACCTCAAAACTACCTTTAGAGCCATCATGGGATTCAAATTCTCATGACCAGTGACCTCCATTAAAAACCAATAAGTATAGCTTTTGGCCAACCATTAAAATCCAAAGGGACTTCAAATCTTTTGGTTCTTTTGATTCCATCACCTTATCCAAGTGAAATCAAACTCAAACACAAATTCTCCCTCCTCCCAACCTTTCCCAATCATTCCTGACACTGAATTCTAACAAACAATGGTGGACGTCTGTCTCCACAATAATCCAGAGGGAGGCAAAGCTCAATTCTTCTTCCAGAAGCTTTGTCACATTTCTTTAAGAGATTTTAAAATGCAAACCACCATCAAGAATCAATGTCGCTATGGTATGGACAAAATTGACCTTTTTTTTAGTTTGGCGTTGGTCGTTTGTGAAATAAAGTTAGCCATATGATCGATCAAGCCATATAGATCCCTTTGAAATTATCCCTAGATCATTGTGTAATTGAAATCTTGTGATTTCATTGCATAGATTGTCGAAGATTAGCTGTGATAAGCATACGACACTTGGTCGTTGCTGCGGATGAAGAAAACAGAATCTTGATCGTTCGTTTCTTCTGTTTGGACTGAATGACCATGATTTAGCTGGATTGATTGATTAATTACCTTAAGAAACTATGAGAGAGTTTGGAGCCATCTGATCTTTGATCAGAAGACTCAGATCAAATCACATCCTTGCCACCATATTAACACAGAATCCATGTGAATCTTATGTGGCAAATTCACACGCCATGCGTGAAGTGACACCATGTGACATTGATAATTTTAAAGAGAAAATTCAAACTTTTTGGTTTTAAAAAATGAAAAAAAACCAAAAACATTAAAATTCATAGAAAATAAATTTATCAACTAAAAAAAATACAAATAAGGCTCTATGGATTTATCTCTGTGAGAGGAATCTATTAAACCCAAAATTCCCAAATTTTATTAGGTATTTTTGGATTAATTTGAGTTTAATTAAAAAACTTAAACATAAATTAAAAACCAAAATATTAATCCAATCATTTCTCAAAGTGAAATTGAAGTTGAAACACACCTTAGATAAATTTTGTAAGATTTATTAGTAAGTAAATTCAAAGAAAGAAAATTTTCAACCCTAAACCCTTAATTTAATGAAATAAATTAATAATAAACTACTAAAATAAGGAGAAATTATAAAATCAGTTTAGAACATCATAATTTACATTAGTAGACCTTATGAAACTATAAGACATCATTGAAACCCCATAATCCCAAAAAATGTCCTTAATTAAGGATTAATTGAATTAATTAAATCAATAAATTAAACTGAACCTTAAAATACATAATAAATCAAATAAAATTTTCGAAATTTCAAATGAAATATCTCTAGATTCATCATGTAGGGGAATCAAAAAAATTTAAACCCCTAATTCCTAATGAATAAGGCTTAATTTAAGTTTTATAAAAAAATATTTAAATTATAATTCATCATAAAATACATATCTGAATATAATGAAACTTTAGAGAAAAATAATTGGTAAGTAACCCCACTTGCCATAAAACTTTCAAAGCCAAATGACCTTTGAATCAGAAGTTATAGAATTTTCAAGTTCTAGGTCAATTTAATGAAATAATAAATAAAAATTCATATAAATCATATAAATTAATGGAAAAAATTTGAAACACTTTAAATAACTTCAGAGGACCTTAGAAAACTTTCTTAATCTTCTAAAGTTGGAAAACTTAATTAATTTTTTATTTATGGGCGATAAGATTAATTATGAATAAAGTAAACTAATTAAATCCTAAACTACTAAAATTATGAATTCAAAATAAAATGAACATTTGAAAATTGAAACTTATCAATCTCTAAATTTTAAAGAATTCATCAAAATTGGAACTAAATTAAGCTTATCCAACATTAAAAAGAAGACATTAATGGTGGGTGTAAATGATTAAAGTAAAAAATGAATTGACTTAAATAATCTAAAAACTAGAGAGGACTATATTAGCTTTGTAACAAAAAAATAATTCATTCTTTAAGGTTATTAGGTTATGATTGTAAGGAAATATCTTTTCTTAAGAGATTTAATAAATTAATGAATCCTTAACCTATGTTGTTCACTTCAAACCAATGTGAGCAATAAAGTTATGTGCATTAATTAATGAATATCCTAAGTTATGAAATTAAAATATAATGAAATAATTGAATGATGAAACCAAAACTTTTAAGTAAGCTTAGACTTGAATTAACTTAAGTCAATTCAAAATAATTAAATTAAATCATTTAAACTAATGAGCACTATCATTAACAAAATAACTAAATTAAATCAATTCAATTATACCAAATGTATTGAATTAAAATATATAAAACTAGACAATTAATGAAAATCTAAAGAAAGAAAGTAAACATTAAATTAAAGTAAATTATATGATATATAATAAACTTAAAATAAATAATTAAGATAAATATAATGAATTAAACTCCATAAATTTAAGTTTTAAAATTGTAACTAAACAAAAGATAGTCAATCTAATAATTAAAATTGAATAAAACTTAAAGAAATTATTAATTGGTTAAGTCAAGATGCATTAATCAATTTAAATAAAACTCAAATGAAAAAAATAAAAAATCTTTAAACAACTTTTAATAAACACAAAATGAAACTTAAGATCTAAACATTAATTAAGAACTTAAACCCTAAGAAAATCACATAAACATCAATTAAATCTAAATTCAAACAAATCCTTTAAATAAATTCGAAAGAGGTTAATTAAGATGCTTAGAATCTTAGTGTGACACTTAGAATAAATTTTTATCTTCAAATGAAAATCTTAGTGTGACTCTTGGATTAGGTTTTTCAATAGAATGGGTTTCACCCAAAATGAAATTTACTTTGTTCTTCATTCTTTAAAACTAAAATTCAACTTTAACATAAAAATTAACCTAAAATAAAAAATTACAAATTAGTTAAATCATTTGAATTGAAATAACCTAATGGTAAATTGAACAAATTTGAACTTAAATTAAATCTAGATTGAAACAAAGCCTAATGCAACCATACCACACAAGCCTTTCTCTCACGAACTAGATTATTAGGTCACTAATCCTAGACTTAGGTTAGGCTGATGATCTGTGATATTTTATGATGTGATGTGACATTTTTCTGATTTTTGGGTGTAATATTTTATACTGGATCACTAAGATTGTTAGTTGATTAATCTTGATGTTTGGGCATTCTTTTTAGCCTAATGCTATTTTCTATAGGGGGTTGTGCTTAAAGAGATTATTGTAATAGAAATAAAAATAAATGCTCTTTGCTTATAGGTGCTACTTAAGTCCTTAAGCATAGCCTAATAGGGCAGAAAGGCTTGGTAGGTAACTAATCGAGCCCATATGTTTAGAATATGAACTACTATTATGTTGTAACTTCCTAACATCTATTTTGCAAGGATTTTTAATTTATTTTGAAAATTTAAAATATAATTTGAGCCTAGAATTAAGTTAGGATCTATGGGGTTTAGAATAGCGAGTGACTTTACTAGCCAATCATCGCCTATGAAGCTCATGGAGGTCCCTGGAAAAGGAGACAATCTTGGATAAAGACCCTTATAGATCAAAACTTTTAGTTCTAGGATGGGTTCTATAAGAACAAAGCTCGTCTACCCATTTTTCTTTTCTTCTTGGGTGTATAGTGACACTTTCGACCACAACCTACATTATTAATTTAATTTGACTTAATTTATTTTGGGATGCACAATAGAAATGTATGCTTTCTAGGTTTTTTATGTGATGTGCTCTATGATGAAGGATCAAAACATTAAACTCTAGAAAAAATTAAATATTTTTAAAATTAAACAACTCAAAATGAAAAATAAAATTTCCCTATATATAACTTTAAAGCAATTTGAAATAATTAGTTATTGCGAACCATAAGAGCATATGATTCATTCTACATAAATTGGGCGCTTCTCCCATTACACATTAGGGGGCATCTGACCTTTGAGAATGACCACCCTTCATAGGGAAGAGTGTCCTCTTATTTTAATTTGACCCATAACAACTTTGTAACTACATCTCATTATAAGCATAAATTGTGTACCCAAAGGCTTTTAAATAAATTGTGCATCAAAATATATAGAAGATGAAATTTGCATTATTAGCTAAGTATAACATGCCAAACATTATCTTAGGATTAGGGAGTGAGTTAAGTTCTTAGCTTCTATTCTAAATGCAATAACCTAGCCATCTTGCATACATAAGACTAGACCCATGATTTTTAAAATTGCTTAGGCGATATAAGTTAGCAACCCTTCCAAGCGGTTTATAAGTCCATAAGAGTAGGGGATGGGTTCATTTTTCTTTGGTTGGAAAAGAATTAATAATTCCAAAAAAAGTTACATTAGGTCGTGCTTTCAACTTATGTTAGAAGCATTATAGACTTATGTTCTAAAGCTACTTATTGGAATAAGCCTTCAACCACTAGGCATTTCTACAGTCTTGTGCTATCGAATTTAAGTCTAGATATCTAATAAAATGCCAACTTAAAACTTCAATAAATTCTATTTCCAAAATGTAATGCATAATGATAGGATAGTTGACATGCTCGGACATCCCAATATTTATAGTTATTATCTTACTTAATCCCTATTAGCCTTAGAAAAGAAGCTCCCTTTGAAGCATTTCCTGTTGGAATTCCAAATTAGCAATCGTTTGAAATAAGCTTTGAAATCAATAGAAATAAAAGTCTTTTTCTTTAATCAAGAGTGTTCTTAAGAGGAATTTTATTCTTCCTAGGATGTAATTAACTATAGGGGCTTACCTTTATAGGGAACTATGAACCCAATATAAAATAAACTTTTTTTTACTTTTATATATAGTTGAAGGGAAAAATCTATGGAATATCAAAGACCCATTAGCTTTAGGTGTCCTTATTAAGTAATTCAATATATTATTGGATAACATGTTTATCTTTTGAGATAATGTGTTAATCTCATAATGACGCATTCGATTACCTATATAAAAATTTTCTAACATCTATATGGTGTAATAAATTCTTTCCACAGAGATATTTTCTAGTTACTCCACTAAGGAATAATTCCTCTCTGCATCTTTAAAAATATACTTTTATTTATATACAAGTAATGTACATGTGTCTTTCACTTGACTAGATAACCTTTTGTTCTGATGAGTACCTCTCCATTTCATCCTTGGTAGAGTATACTCAACATCTATTAAATGGATTATAAAACTTCCGTATTTGTTAAACTCAAATAAGAAGATTTTTTAACTCTTATACTTTCACACACACACACACACACACACACACACACACACACATATATATATATATATATATATATATATATATATATATATATATATATATATATATATATATATATATATTAAAGAAAATCAAGATAATTATTTTATCGGTCTAAAAATAAAGGTAGGTAGTTTCTTTCTAAGTCAAAAGTCTTTCCTTTTGACTACATTATGTTAAGTAAAATATATTGTAATTTATATAATTTTCTTATTTGAAAAATAAAAAAATGGTTGGACAACTCATTTTGTTGCTACATGGGATCACCTATTTCATGGATAGTAGTAGACTATAATGGCTCTATCATCAAATTTAGAGTCGACTTTGAAGATTTGAACATCAAATGAAATAACTATTGCTCCTATTAATGATATAGCTATTAAAGATAAAGAAAGGGCCCATTCTTGAATTTTCCAAGAGTTCCTTGTAGTACTCTTGTAATTAACAAGGGAGTCTCTATGGAGGCAATTGAGCAAGTTAAAGCAGCAAAGAAAGCAAAACTACCTAGAAAGGACACACTCCCTTCTTTTCAAGCACTTTTAAGATAGGTTTCACCTCTAAGCCTTCACTAATAACTAAGG
Organism: Cymbidium sinense; assembly: GCA_021442155.1. Lineage (NCBI taxonomy): Eukaryota > Viridiplantae > Streptophyta > Magnoliopsida > Asparagales > Orchidaceae > Cymbidium > Cymbidium sinense. The sequence goes on from JAKCPB010000638.1 coordinate 318,435, forward strand.
GTGAAAAGAAAATTAGAAGTAGAATGCTTAGGAGGCAAGCCCTAAAAGATAAAAAACAAAAGGAGATATTAGAAATTGAGCAAGCTAGGGTGAGGAGGGGTATACCCTTTTGGATACATCTCTATTCTAATAGGTAGATTTTATCCTCTTTTTACAACCCAAGATTTTTCTAGGAAGGAAACCATAAAGGTTTATGTTAGGAAGGTCCCATTGGCCACTGAGACAAAAATTCATTCACCATCACAATTAGTGATACCATCTGTATTTTGGCCTACGAAATAAAGGCCTTCATCATCTTCATCTAGACCTCAAACTAAAAGGTTATTCTCATTTCATACCTCTAGTAGGAGAATAGAGCCTCTTCATCTATCCCCATATAATAGAGAGATTTTTGATGAGGAACTAACTCCTCAGTTTGGGAGCAACTCTTCTTATGAAGGAAGTCCCTATCATTCAAGAGGATGTTTAAGGTGAGATATCTTGAATAATACCCATGGTTGTAGATGAAGAGTTTGAAGCCATCCTTGATAGCCATGGTATTCCACTTTTCTTAGTAGAAGATGAAATGGAAATCATTATATGAGAGGATGAAGAAAAAGAAAAAGCATGTAGGATTCAAGATCATTTTAACTTAGAACAAGATGACTTGTTAAATGATGACCATAAGCTACCCATAGCACATGTCTTCATGGTAGACATGAAGGCATCCAAAATGAGCAAGAAGAAACACGATATTATGAAAGAGAATCCTATACCTAATTCCACATAGCAACTGATCCTTCAGTTTCAAAAGAAAGACGATCAGATTATGAGGATGGTGAAGAAGATGGAGGAGATGGTTTTCACTATTCAATCACTCCAAGGTTTAATTCCTACCTCTTCTCAGCCACATTCTTTAGAACAACCAGGAGAGTCCCATCCCATAGATGAGAAAGCTTGGTTTAAGAGAACATCATGAAAAACATAAAACAACAGATGATGCATCTCCCAAAATTGACTTTTAGTCTCTAGTAGAATTGTAGGTTAAAGAAGCATTGGCACAATCCTATGGTATGACTTTAATTCTAATGGGTAGACCCTATCCTGAGCAATATGATTCTTTACCTTATCCAAAAAGATTTGTACCCCTATCTTTCAAAGTATTTGATGGGACAGGCAATCCCAAACAATATTTGGCACATTTTGGGCAAGTCGCTATATCGGAGTGAGTGATGCTTTATTATTTAAGCAGTTTATTAGTAGTTTGATCCGGGTTACCTTTGATTGATATGCAAAATACCAAATGGTTTAGTGTGCACTTTTGCTAAACTAGAAAACATGTTTGTGATTTGATTCACTGGAACACAACACCATGTTACTATACATGACTTAGTTGTTGAAAACTAAAAGCTAAGTGAATCCCTCATAGATAATATTTTGAGATGAAGGATTCTTAGCCTCAAGTGCAAGCCAAAGCTATAAGAGTAGCATGCTATAGAGATCCTCCTCCGAAATATCCTTTAAAAAATATTATCTAGTGTAGCAACACTTGAGGCCGTATGTTAAGGAATCTTAATTCTAGAAATTCTAATAAAAATACAACTCAAACAAACTAAATCAATTTGCAAAGCTAAAGCCCAACTATAGAATAGTTGGGCTTTAAAAATATTAAGTAAAGCCTTTAGACTTCAAGAAGAAGACCCAGGATGTCTTTCCTAAGAGATGTCCACTATCAAAACCTAGGAAAGTGTTGAAAAGAAGGTAGGCAATGTCTCAGAGTGGACAAAGGAAAAACTTTAATTATTCAGTGGTGGAGTGGCCTTCATCTTTTAGATCACCACAATAACAATTGTCACCACCACCCAAGAAATCTACCATTAACTCTTTTGAAAGAATGAACCAAACATAATTTCAAGAAATAGGAAATGATGAAGATATTTAAAATTTTAAAAGAAAAACTATATTTAAGTCTAAAAAGATTAGAAGAAGTTAACAAGGTCAATGACCCAAATTATTGCTCATAACATTAGATGCTAGGTCATACCATTGAGGACTTTACTTTCAAAGATTGGCTAGAAAGGAACTATAAGAAAGGGTTGGTGATTATCTCTAAATAATATTTTATGGACTTTGGACAAGGGTCCATTATGGTGACCATAGGTGAATTTTCTACCTCTTCTACTTTATCTCCTTCAAATGATTAGGATATTGCTTTATCCCATTCTTTTAATAAATATTTAATGAAAAATTTTAAAAATTTCATTCAAGATCATAAGTAAACCCAAAAGAAGATCATCTAGATTGATCCACTGCATCAGAAGTAATTCCTCCTCAACCCCATTCAGTACCATCAGATGTCCAGATGTCTAGAGGGAGTGGTGTGAAGGAATGTCTTTTGTATCAAAGAGAGTTTTGTATGATAATGATCGAAATGTTAGGCCTTACATCCCTTTATCTTTATGTACTACTTTTGAAAATATGAATAAAAAGCCTGCTGCAAAAGGAATTTACTATGTTCTTACATTTTTTGATAATCATGTTATGAGTGAAGAAAAATAAGAAAATATAAAAGAAACTTCTCATCGATTGATAAATTTTATGAATCAAGGTCAAAGTGATAGTTTTATGACTGAATTACAATGCAATTCTTTTAATATAGAATTAGAATTCTCAGATCTAATACATCTTTAGAGAAAGATGGTAATGATGAGGGACATGTTGACATGACTTAGGAGATATCACTAAAGATAATCACCATAATGGGAAGGTCCTACAACTTATCTTCCTCCTCCTAAAAATATGGTAAACAAGATGTTGATCTCTATCCTAAACCATTACAGAAAGATTCAATAATTGAGCCAGCTATTCCCAAGGTCAACTACAACATTTTAGACCATCTTAAGAAATTTCTTGCTAGACTAAGCATTTATGATGGCCTTGTTCTATCTAAGAAAATGGGAGAATCATTAGTTCATGCATTACTTAATATGCTTGAGACAACTAGCAGCAACTTCCTTAGATGAGGCTTATTATTTCAAAGAGATCTCTAGGTAACCTTCTCTGATGAAGATTTACTTCTAGGAACCACAAGTGATAATAAGCCCCTATACATTTCAGTTAAGCTAGATAACATTAGACTATCAATAGTTCTTGTTACTCTTGGCACTTTAGACAATACTATGAACTCCAGAATATTTTCATTTTTAAGAATTGATACATGAAGACTTAGTTATGATAAAATTCTGATGTGGGATTTAATGAAATAGAAGAGAAAGCTTTAGGTTCGATCACTCTGTTATTGGAAATAGAAAGATTGAAAACTGAAGCAAAATTACATATTACTAATTTAAAGATATCTTTTAATGCTCTCTTAAGTAGACCATAGATACATGAGTACAGAATGGTTCCTTCATCACTCCACCAGAGTGTTAAATATGTAAGAGATGAGTAGAATATACTATAAAAGGTGGTATACAACCCTTTTCTATTCATGAAATTGAACTTTATGAAATGATGCTATTATATGCCTAAAAAAGCAAATGTCTAATTCAATGAAATCCAATATTATTGAGGCATCAAAGAAAATAAAAGAAGACATTGATAAATAAAAAGAAGAAAAGAAAGAAAAGGAGGAAAAGAAAAAAACCACCAATAATTCAAATTGGTTTAGAATCTTGCTCTAATGAAGATTCCAATCAAAATGATGCCTTAATAAAATTTGACATTTCATTAAAATTAGATTGCAATGAAGAGAAAATTTGAGCATCAAAGGGTAAACTTGAATTATTCACTTTTGAAAATTTAAAAGGTATGTGGACACTTTGACTTTGACTCTTTTATCTCAAAATAAAATTTCATAATTTGATGTCAAAGTAGTCTCTAACCTTTCAGGAGAAGTTAAGAAGTTATTAAAGTTTTATTCTATACTTGGATCTTCAAGCTCAGAAGTAGATATAAAGCTTGAAGATCCATCTTCCAATAAAATAATAGAACTCCATTTGATTGGTATCCTGACTGTGTTAAAAAAGCTATAAAATATGGTTTGGTTCCTTATGTCTAGCCCAAAGATATAGCTTAATGCATTGAAAGCTTATAGAATACTAAAAATAAAAAATTTAAAATCCAAAGCTAGCATTGGGTTTGGTACCATTGGACCTTTAAGTAATGATGAACATTGTTTAATGATGAACAATCATAAAGAATTTGATCAACTATTTAGAATTCTATTTAACTCTTTGGAGGCACTCTAACCCGAAGCATCAGATAATCCAGATGATTACTTGATTCAAAGTGCACCACCAAAATTTGAAGAAAAGATAAAATCCATTATTGATGAATTAAAAGAAATCAACTTAGGAACTGAAGAAGACCTACAGTTGACTTTTATCAGTTCACTATTTGGTGAAAGATTTTGATGAGTTTATTAACTTACTTTAATATAAGATTTCTTTATGTTGATGATGAAAAGCTTGGTTTATCACTAGATGTTGCAATTCTTGAATTAGAAATTAAACCTAACGTAATTCAAGTAAAGCAAGCTCCTATAAGAATGCATCTAGAAATTAAGCAACAAATAATCACTGAAGTTAAAAAATTAATTGAGACTCAATTCATACAAGAAGTGTAATACTCTTCTTGGTTAGAAATCATTATCTTGGTAAAGAAAAAGAATGGCCAAATATGCGTTTATGTAGACTTCAGAGATTTAAATCAGGCTTATTCCAAAGACAAGTGTCGACTACCGATACTATAACTTATGGTGGATGTAGCCTAATCTCATGAAATCTTATCATTCATGGATGGATCACCTGGATATAATGAGATAAAGATGGTCCCTGAGGATAAAAAAGTATATGACATTCAGAACCCCTATTGGGATATTCTATTACACGGTCATGCCATTTGGTGTTAAACTTGTTGGGGCTATCTATCAAAGAGCAATGACTAAAATATTTGACAATCTGATTCATAATAAAGTTAAATGTTACATTGATGATCTAGTCATTAAAAGTAATAAAAGAAAAATTATTTATATGACTTACGGATTATTTTTAAATGGTTGTGTTATTATAACCTAAAAATGAACCTCTTGAAGTATGCTTTTGGAGTAACATCAAGAAAATTTTTAGGACTTATAGTGAGGCACCATGAGGTCAAAATTGATCATGAAAAAAAAATAAAAGTTATAATGAAAATGCCACCAGCTAGAATTTTTACATAGTTAAGATTATCTCAAGGAAGGCTAACATATTTAAGAAGATTTATATCAAATATATTAGAAAGATACCAATCATTTGTGACATTGATAAATAAGGAATCTAAATTAATTTAGAATGATAAATGTCAGAGTGTCTTTGAATGTTTATAATAATATTTGATGAGTCCTTTATTTTTGATCCTCGGGAAGTTATTGAATTATCGCAGCTTTACATGAGTCCCATAGAGATTTAATTGCTCAAGTTAATGAAGATGAAAAAATTGCCCTTTATTATCTAATCCACAGACTCTTCCCAATGGAGGTGAATTATATGTCAATCAAAAGCACTATTTATCCTTGATTTTCTTTGAAAAATTGAGGTATTACATGCTTTCACATAAAGTGAATTTGATTTCAAGAGTAAATCCTTTGCAATAACTTATGACTCGCCCAATGTTGTTTGGATGTCTAGCATGTTGGTCATGATTTTATTACAATTTGAGATTAAATATATTCCTCTTCATGCTACAAAGGGTCAAGTTATAGTTGGCTTCTTAGCCATCCATCCTCTACCCAAAGGTTCCCCTTTTAATGATGATCTTCTAAATGAACAAATCATGAATTTAAATAATGAAACTAAAGCCACTTGGGAATCATATTTTGATGGCGCAACAACATAAAAATAATAATAATAAAGAGTTAAATTCTTCTATCTTAAGGAAGGATGGGATTGGATTGATTTGTATAACTCCATACAAAGGTATGATGCAATATTCCTATCATTTATCTAAACCATGTACAAATAATGAAGTTAGATTTGATGCCTTTATAACTAAGATAGAGTTAGCAATCCTTATTGTTATTAAAAATATTTGAATCTTTGGAGATTCTCAACTGGTTATTAATCAAGTGAGTGGTATTTATAAGGTTTTGCATCCAAAATTTTTCGATTATTATCAATATATAATGAAGCTACTTGAAAAGATTCTTTTTGTTACTCTATATAGATTATCATGCAAAGATAATTCTATAGTAGATTAGCTAAGCTCACTAAAGAAATTTATGTCCACAAATAAATCTATATGTATAGAAGTTCAAATTTAGCAAAGTATATCCCTTATAGATTTATATTACATGAATAGAAAAATAGAATTGCAACGGATAGTCATTCTTACCGAATGTCAGGAAGAAATTTAAGTGATGGGAAGATCTCTAAAACAAGTCATTAGCAAATCAAATTAAAAAAAACATACCTTGTCTTATGAATTAATCAAAAATGTGTTTTGTCATAAGTCATTTGATCAAATGTGGCTACATTCTTTGGATAAACAAGAAGTCCATAAGATTGTGACTAAGATACAATCTAGATTGTGTGGTGTTCACCAATCTAGATTGAAAATAAAATTGAAAATTAAAAGACTTAGATATTATTGTCCTTTGATGCTAAATGACTATATAGAAACTCCACATCATCAACATCAATGCCAAATACATGGTGTAATATTACATCAACCACCTAGTGTATTGCATCCAATGATTGCTTTTGGCCCTTTGAGAGTTGGGGTACTAACATCATAAGGCTAATTAATCCTCCTTCATCAAAAGGGCATCATTTCATATTAGCTGCAATTGATTGCTTTTCTAAGTAGGTTAAGGTAATTCCATTGAAAGAAGTTAACGCATGCCATGTACTTGAGTTCTTTCAAAAAAATATCATATATCATGTTGGCATTCCTTATCGAATCATATTCGATAATGGTCTTTCATTTAATTCCACTAAAATAAATCACTTTGTGGCTAGACATAACATTGATTTGGAGATATTTGACCATGTTACACTAGAGCAAATAGATTATGAAACATCCAATAAAACTCTTGTATGAATTCTAAATAAGGTACTTGATGAAAATAAATGTTAGTAGCATGAAAAATTTGTTGAAGCCTTATGGGCCTATTGGACCATATAGGACTCAATCTACACCATATGCTTTGGTTTATGGAACTAAAGCTATTCTTCCATTGAAAGTACAACTATCTTCTTTGAGAAAAATAGTTAATAACAACATTATAGCGGAGTAATCATAAACTTCAACTTAAAGAACTAGAAAGTCTTGAAGGAAAACATCCGAGCTCAACAATACCTTGAACTTTGATATAGTTTAAGCTAATAATAAATTAGTACATCCTAAAACTCGATAAGTAGGAGAATTGGTCATGGTTCTTAAATGACCAATTTTAGTTTATCATAAGATAGGCAACAAATTTGAGCCAACATGGGAAGGATCGCTCATTATGGAAAAAAGTCTATAAATGAGGTTTTATCAACCGATAACTTATAAGGGTGAGCATCCAATGTTGCCTATTAATGGATGCTACTTTAAGAAATATGTATGAATTATACTTCAATTTCAAAATGATGATCAATAAAAATATGTTTATCTCTATTTTTATAATTTATTTAGGTGAATTTTGTCTCTTTTAAATTTAAATTTTATTCATAAATTTTTTTTATGTCCCTTAAACTTGTGTAAATTTCTTTAATACCTTATAGGCATAATTTTTACTTTTCAAAGGTTAGAATAAGCCTATTTGTGGCACCCTTCCTATAAATCTTTTGGGTTTGAGTAAGCATTTGTGTACCATTCTCATAGGTTTTGAGTAAACCCTAGATGGCACCATTCTTGCTTTCTATGTGAAATAGACTATTTAAATTAGATTTAAATCATCAAGAATCATTTTCTAATAGTAAAAAATTGAGGATTAGGATTAAGTTATCAAGACCCCTTTCCTCACTTTAGCTATTTAAGTTGGATTTAAGCCATTGAAGGCCCCATCTTAATCGCTAACTAAATAGGAGTAAATCCATTAGTAGGCATCCTTTTCAAAAGAAAAAGATGAGATTAAGCCAGTAAAACCCCTTTCTATCAAATAGGCTATCGATATTAGGATTTAGTCATCAAGACCCCTTTCCTCACTTTAGCTATTTAAGTAGGATTTAAGCCATAGAAGGACCAATCTTAATCGCTAACTAAATAGGAGTAAATCCATTAGTAGACATCCTTTCCAAAAGAAAAAGATGGGATTATGCCAGTAAAACCCCTTTCCATCAAATAGGCTATCTAGATTAGGATTTAGTCATCAAGACCCCTTTCCTAACTTTAGCTATTTTAGTAGGAATTAAGTCATCAAAGGCCTATTCTTAATAACTAATAAAATAAGAGGAAGTCACTTAACATGCAAACTTGCAAAATAATTAGGATAGGATTAAGTCATTATGGCCCATTTCCTTTTCAAGTTAGTTAGGTTGGAACTAAGCCATGGAAGACCATGCAACCCCTACCTATTAGTTGAAATCTTAAAGATTGGGAATTAAGAAGGCCCATTTTTTCAAGCTTAGCTATTTAGGTTGGAATCAAGTCAGTAAAGACCCCTTCCAAATAAGTAACCAGATAAGATTAAATCCCACAGTGGTATCTTTTTCTAGTTAAAATTCATGTAGTTCGAAGAAGAGTAAGTATCAATATTAGAATCCTTGCTAACTACCATCTATAGATACAAGTGAGTTTCTATGATGGCATCTTTTCTTGGAAAAGAAAGCCTTAAGGTCTACCTATAAGTCCTTTCTTTAAATTTGGCTAGTCATTTAGACTACCTCTTAGATAGTCACACTTAAAAAGATATGAGTCCTAATGCTTTATTTCTAGGTTAGCTATTAATAACCTATTGTAGCTAAGATAAGAATAAGTCCCTTGAAGGAATCTTCTCTGATATCATGACAATGTTAGGATTAGATTTGAATCTCTTCCTAATAATATCTTTATTCTTCTTAAAACTAATAAATATAAGTTATCTATGAATGAATCATTCTAAATTAAGACAACTTAAGGCATGTTTATGCCTCTCTTTCACAATCAAATTCAAAATGGAAATTGAAACCAAAACTAAAACTAAATTAAAATTCAAATTCAGAAGCTAAATTCAAACTCCTTCAAACTTATGCTTATATTTCTATTGATTAGCTCGGTCAATGCATATATGTGCAATATACTTTAGTTAGTCCACCACACATCATCATTTTTGGATAAGGTTAAAATTATCCTTAACCCTAAAAATTAGGACAGCTAATCATGGATTAGAAGCTTCCTAACTAGACCCTTAGGACACTAAATTTTGCCATCCTAGTAAACCTTTTTGGGGTTTCACCTAGCCTAATTGAATTAGGTGAACCAAATCCAAATCAAAGTTAAACAAATGATTACATCAAATATATTTTAATTCAAATCTAAAATTTAATTATGCTTGAACCATGGTAATTGGGGTGGTCAACCCAATTAGCTTACCTAAGCTCAAAATTACATAAACCTAAAGAATTTCATATAAAATCAAAATAAAGTGAAATCAAATCAAACAAAGGGCATCAAGTCTATGCATTAGCATAAATAAACCTAAAAATAAATGTAAATGAGGTTCAGGATGATTAATCATTCCATTTGACTTATTGTTGACCTATGCGGGTCCCATTAAGTCAAAAGTTAAACCACCAAAATTTGACCAAATAAAGTCATTCTAAAGACCAAGAATCATCAAATAAACATGACAAAACATGAATTTAAATGAATTTAAACCCAATAATGATTAACATGGGCTAATTAGACCACTTGATCCAAATGAACCCAAATGAATCTTATTGAAAACTTAATTAAAATAAAATGGTGATTAACTCTAGTGAGCCATCCAAAATTATTTGAAAGCCCTATATGAACATAACTTAAATAATTAATGAGTTTAATATGACCAATTTAGTTATTTTACCCAAATTAAACCTCGTGTTGATCCATTAAGCCCAATTTGGGTCAAAGTGAGTTCAAATTCAAAATTAACCTCAAATGAAATGAAATTAAATAATTTCAATCATTTGAAACACTTAATTGAACACAATTGAAAGCAAATACATTTTTATTATGTCAAATTGACCATTTGATCTAATTAAACACAACTTCATGCATTTGGATCAAATGAATTAAATTAGCCTAAAAGTCACATCAAACCTAAGCTTGAAATGGACCAATCAATCCATGAATCATTCAATTATCAATTAACAATATTTAAGATCTTAAATTAAATGTAATCAAATAAATGAAATAAAATAAATCAATTTGAACTACAAGTCCAAATAACATGAAACATAAAACACTCAATCTTAGACCAACCCAAATGAGTTTAAAATTAACCCACAACTTATTTTAGAATGGTTAGAGAAGATAGCCAACAACCTACTAGGGGATGAGGTGTTTCGAGTAGGTGAAGAGGCATTGGGAGATAAAGTAAAAATGCCATAGGATATGATGAGGCCTTGGATTGATCAAGCTAGATCCCTTCAAAATTATCCCTTGATCATTTCACAATCAAAATCTTATGATTTCATTGCTTGGACTATCAACGATTAATGATGAAATGCAGATGATGCTCAGTCACCTCCATAGATGAAGAATACAGAATCATGGCCATCCATTCTTTCTATTTGGAATGAACGACCATGATTTATCGTGATCAATTGATTAATTACATTGAAACCTCGGGATGATCTAGAATGAATGACTAAGACCAAACATTCCCACCACCATAATAATGTAGAATCCATATGGATCCTGCATGGCCAAATCACACATCACCACATGTAAAGTTGAGCCTCATCACATCGCGTGTACCGATTATTTTAAATCATGGTTTTGATTTTAAAAATGCAAAAAAAAAAAATAAAAAAATTTAAAATTCACAAAATACTCAATCAAAAAAAAAGCAAATAAAGGCTCTAT